>NQII01001273.1:144564-289618 GCA_002778355.1 Clitarchus hookeri
GGGGGGGGGGGGCAAAGGAGCCCTATATGACGACATGTGTCGCACCAAGTCTATCTCGCTAGGCGTGCATGCCATGCAGCATGCTCAACTCAAAAATCACTGCAGCTGGATTTTCTAATGACCAAACTTTTTATTTTGTTTTCATCTTCTGGCAGATGGTTTAAGGGTACAAAGTGAGAAATACGTACATATTATTGCAGTGGATCAGTGAATGTATTTTCATTAGGTTTTCATTACAATTTATTACATTTTAGTAAGGATATTTTACTATTTTTCATAAAATTTTGTAATTTTTTTGGAGGTTCCTGAAAACTTTTACTTAAGACTGTAGTTTTCATTGCATACTTCTGCGTTATATCCGCATTCAATTGAAATTAAGTTTCTAAAATTCAGACAAGAAAAACCCTTTTCTTCGCAACAATTTTTATACTAGCTTTCAACTTTACCAATTAGGTTTCTTTACTTAATCCTTTCGGACGTACTTTAATTTACAGTTTCAGGTGTTGCAAACAAAAAATTTTATGTTGCGTGCTGTACTTAAGTCGACACAACACTAGTTTCATTATCACAGCTGTAGGCTATATGTTCGACTGCAGTTATATGAACCAATTATGACCTAGACCATTAAAATGGTTTGTGAATCATTTACCCACGGATAAGATCATTGAANCAGTTATATGAACCAATTATGACCTAGACCATTAAAATGGTTTGTGAATCATTTACCCACGGATAAGATCATTGATCATTGAACTTTGCAGTGTGCGGTACTGACCAAAAATTACCTAAACGTACGTAATCTACACAAATGTGTACATTGGGTCTGAATGGGTTAATACTGTATACATAGTTTTATGAATCCAATGCTTTATGTACGTAAGGCATCTGCCAACTTATAAATGTTTTCTATGCCATCTGAGACACAAAAGCAAAGGAGTGATGGGAGACAACACCGGCATCCAGTCTGAAGGTTTGTACTTACTTATTCCATAATTTAAAATAAGCGGATTTTGATACTCACCGCCCTGCCCTGTGGACCATTACTGGCGAATGTTGGTGATCCAAACTCCACATTTGTGCCTTGTCTGAACGAAACACTCTGTGAATTCGTAAGGCCACCCAACACAGGCCCTTTACCGCTGTAACAAACATATTTTTTATTAATTTTACAGTTATCAACAATAACAGTAAATGCAGCACTAGGTAAGGTAATATTTATCAGTATACATAATATCTGTATTACATATGTACAGTTCTTATTATTATTTTGACAGCCAGTGAATTCCAAGCACAGAAGGGTTAAAGGTGATGGGACATTCTGATTAGAGTAGGCCACATGTGCATAAAATGCTTAAACGCTGTTCGTGATAAAGTCAGCACTTTTGAAATCAACCTTTGAAAAAAAATCACTGCCTGATATTGTATATAATTCAACATAAACATCGGTTGCTTCATTATCTGTAAAGTTGGCAGCAAATAACTGAACATAGTTTGACGTAATATATTCTTAATGAAAGAATGTGTGATTAGTGGCAAATTAATTTATTTCCTTTGTGTTTTATAAACACTGTATAGTAAAATATTAAACATATTTAGGTTTCTAATGAGTCAAAAATTTAACTTGGCAATGCATTCGCAAAGTGTAATGGTCGTTTTAGATGTTCCAATTTTCACTGATGATAGCATATATAGTCCGCCATTTCTTTTCAGCAAACATGAGTTTTAACACACACAGAACTACTAAAACTGATCCTTTATGAAGATCACTATTTTGTAATTACTTTTCTTTGTATTCCGAATTACTTTCTGGCCATGACAAACACTAACATCTTACTTGATATGGACATGTTTTTCTCTCATGGCGGTGTGAGAGTCGAAGTTAACTATATTTATTAATAAAAGTGTGACATAACTTGAAGACACTGTGTTTAAGTATTTAGTACAGAAGTTATATTTTGTTGTTATTGTGGAGTTAAAAGTGCATGTGTTCATTTACATACAACAAACCGGTAAATGTTAGGCATTGGCCTGTGAAAACAATGTACCACCATTTTTGGAAGGAATAACACCGCATGAAACTTAAATTTCGTAGTTAACACAGANGCCTGTGAAAACAATGTACCACCATTTTTGGAAGGAATAACACCGCATGAAACTTAAATTTCGTAGTTAACACAGAATATCCTAATCACATTATTATGAACACCTGCTATGAGTGCTATCTGCAGCGCGTAGTCCATGACGTACGGCCTGTGACGTGGGCTGCTGAAGCGGGTATACAATGTGACAGACAGGCTGGCTGTACTCAGTGCGCTTCCTGCTGTCATGAGTAAGGGAAGCGACTTAACCGAGTTGCCAAAAAGGATGGTCATCAGCTTTTGGGCCAAGAGGGGCAGCATTTCGGAAACAGCGACGTTTGTGAACTGTTCACATGCCTCTGTGGTCGAATGGCACCATTGGGAATAACCGTCATGGAAACTGCGAAGCTCCCTCCACGCGCCATTGATGTCCCAGATGAACGTCGACTACGACGGCGCGTGAGGGCCAACCAACAGGCTACAGTGGAACAGCTCACCGTCCAAATGAACAAGGAGGCATCCAGACACGTGTCTACCTCAACAGTTCAGCGAACCCTTCTACGAATGGGGCTCCAGACTAGACGGAGGGTGACTGCACCCTTGCTATCACAGGTGCATCGACAAAAACGACTGGAATTTGCTCAACAGTATGGCGAAAAGACCACTGCTGATTGGCGACGGGTAGCCTTCTCCAACGAATCATGGTTTCAGTTGCATAGAACGGATGGACGTCAGCGTGTCCGACGAGAAATGTCAAAGAACCGACACCCTGCATCCATTGCTGGATGAACACAAGACGGTGGGGGCAGTGTTATGGTCTGGGGAATGTTCTCATTGTATTATCTAGGTCCCATCATCCATGTGGAAGGCACTCTTGATCGATTTGGTTATGAATCCATCCTCGGCGATCACGTCCACCCGTACATGATGATTGTCTTTCCTCGGGAGGATAGGATCTTCCAACACGATAATGTGCCTTGTCACATGGCTAGAAGGTTCAAGGTTCTTCCCTAGCCCCCAAACAGCCCCAATTTCAATCCAATTGAACATCTGTGGGGCCACCTTAACTGGCTTGTTTGCCGTTTGTCTCCTCCGCCACACACCCTTCAACAGTTGCTGGTCGCACTGCAGACAGCATGGCTCCAGATACCCGCTGAGACCTATCAGCACCTGACAGTCACAGCCAGCTTGTCTAGCTGCTGTTTGTGCTGCGAAGAGTGGTTACTCTGGATACTAGCAGGTGGTCATAATGATGTGATTCGACTGTGCAGTTTCTGGCTGTTTATTTAGTACTTTATTGTATTTCAACTGACATGAAGAAAATTGTAGGTTCTGTACCGTCATCAGGGGTTACTTAAGCCGCCAGGGTAACTTAAGCCATTTTGTTAGGGAAATTTTGAATGCTGATATTGGCAACACTGTTTTGAGATTGTTTGTTTGTGTTCCTGCCACATGGTTGATATTTTTATGTAATTTTTCACTGTATATTTTAATAGTTTGTATATTCTAAACATTTCTATGAAAGTTAACTTTATCATTTATTTATACCATACATAACTTTAGTCACCAATGTTATATTTTTAAGTTGAATTTAATATAAACATTCTCCAACATAACCTTAAACAATACTTTTATTGTTGTCCTACTACATACATTCTATTTCCATTGTGTTTTTTTTAATTTAAGCTTAAATTCGCGGCTGTTTCATGTGTGGGGTAACAAAGGCCACCAAGAACTAGTGGCTTTTGTTACCCCGTACTCGTTTGTCATATCGTACTATATGAAATTATAAATATTTAACAAGTCTTTTTCCTCTTTTTCACTAGAAAAGATGCCCCGAAAGTACCAAAGGCCTATTGGAGCTCAAAAATATCAAGATTACACAGAAGATCACCTAAAAAAAGCAGTTGAAGAGGTGAAAAAAGGCTTATCGTTACGAAAATTGTTCATGAGCAACACGTCCTTGATCATGGAAACGGGGACTGAAAGGGTTCACAGTCAGTGTTAACAGATATATAAAACGTTTGTAATATCTGATCTATTCAGGAAATAACCAGACATGTTATGGAGTGATATTTCAAATGTTTTATTTAGAAAAGGGAGATGACAGAGACTATAAAGTCAATTCACGTTTACTTCCAACTTTTCGCGCTGTTTTGTATCAATGAAATACTAGAATTGTTAAATTTTTACTTTTAACACTACTATTACCATCAATAAAAGTCTTGAACACTATTTTTACACACAGGGCTCAAATAAAGCCCTGTGTATGGCTTTTGCTAACCCATCAATAACCATCTTAAACCGAACATTGGTTTCTTACCAATGGCCCAAGTTACCCCCTCTACTGAGCTAACTTAGGCCACCATGTTTTAATTTTTTAAATTTTAACATGCATGTTTTCGAAAACTTTCCTGTATGCAAACATATAAAGTAACTACATACCCAAGTTTTAAGCTAATTAGTTCATCTCTAAAGTAAATAGTCTTGGATTGGCGGATGTTTGAAATTGAAAAGTGGCTTAAGTAACCCCCCATGACGGTACTTATACTCAAATTGGGTATCAGTTTACAGCATTTTCAAAGCATTTGTGTGGTTGATGTTTACATTTTTTTTTTTAAGATGTTTTACCTAGTTTCACGCTTCAGGTCTGCTTTTTAATGGACCAAATAATAAAAAGTTAAAATTTTATGTATGAGCATCTTTTGCATACAACGGGAAAAATTTCATTCTACACTCAAAACAGTCTAGCGACGTGTGTTTACAGCAAGAGGAAATGCTCACCCTGGTAGTATAAGGCCATTACTATTTAAGCTGATAGCATAATCAGGAAAATTCTCCTTTTGGGTGCTTTGGTAGAATATGTCAGAGGAATTGTATTATATAAAAATAAACAATCAATAGAAACGCATTACAAAAAATTAAAACAAAATCATTAATTTTCAGGTACATGCAATATTTTTTATCGCATTTTTCAATTGTACTTATATTGGCCAAGTAAAGAAATTAGAATATAATTTTTCAAGCAGTGAAATGTAAATGTTGTGTTCTATACATAAAGCACATGGCATAGTTTATACTTACACATGGTAGAAAACTACAAACTGCTCAAAAAATAAATTTAGAAGGGTTTTCAAAAGTGCTCACTTTACCATGAACAGTCTATAATGACTATGGCCAAGGAATGCTACCACAGGGACAGCTGAAGGATGCAGGAGTGCACTCACAATGGCTTCTTCCAGAGCACAAAGTAGAGAGCAGCACCGGCCAGCAGGAGGAACAGCACCACCACGATGGGCACGACGATGGCTGCAGTGTTGGTGTTGGCAGCGCCGGTCCACGACGTGCCCAGGTAGTGCTCGCAGTAGCTGCCCGCAAAGTCGTCGGGGCACTCGCACTCCAGCGTGCCCATCACCGTCTCCTTGCAGAGGCCGCCGTTGTGGCAGAGGCAGATGCGTGGAGCGGGGCGCGGGGCCTCCGCAGCGGCATCGCAGAGCACCTCCCCGCTGTTGTGGGAGTTGGTGTTGTCGGGACACTTGCAGCGATATCCGCTCGGCACCAGCAGGCACAGGTGGGTGCAGCGGCTTGATGCGCACGGGTTGCTCAGTGTCGTGTTGTAGCGCAACTTGTGGTACACTGCAATCACCCCGTCTTCCCTTCATAAGACTGCCTGAGTTGCTCAGTTTGGGACACACAAATCTCCAGGATACCAGCATACAATGAGACCTCAATTATATGTTAATAATGCATACAGACTTAGACTAAGCATTCTCCAGTATCAAGGTTGGCTGCAAAATAGCCAAAAGATGTATAATCAAACTCAAACATTCTGTTCACAAACTGAAATCAAATATGATATTTAGTTATAAGTAACCATGTTGAAACTCAAAAAAATATTTAATCAGAACTATAAAAATAAAAAAATAGAAAATGAGGTAGGAAACTCAAATACTTTAGTATTTTTGAGCATAGATTTTTAGCATTTTGAGAAGGCATTTTTTGCATTTTGTAGCATATTTAGTAACAAATTACAAATAGCAATTCCCTCCCCACCCCTCAAAATTTTCAGTTGGCAGATGTCATATATCCACTAAGAAATTTGCAGCCAATATATTTTCTTATTATGTAAAAATTGATGTTAGTGCATTACACATGATGTGTATTTCATTAGCATACAAGGCATTTCAGAAACTCTTCAATCAGAATTAAAAGGTAGGACTTCATAATCAGGAAAACGTACCCAAAAGAAGGAAGGAAATGTGGCTTCCATTTCTTTCACTGCATGCAGTCTACTGGGAGCAGGTTTATGCTACCTGGTACTAGCCTAGCCAATGAAATGTTGCGACCGCGCAACCGCATGAAAAATGTGTCGTCCTTTGTGTGTGTGCCTGTCGACAAGTACTAGATTGTGAGTACTTGTATTCCTGTCCTTTTTAGTAGCCTAACCATAATTTTACTTTAGAGTGTCTTATTTTTGAAGTCATCGTATAGGATGGGTATTTTTAAAATTTAGCAAATTATGGCACTTGCTGAAAATTTTAGCATTTATAGCAATTTGCTATTTTCATGCACCTCTGAATATGCATGAAAATTCTGCGCTACTCTAGACAACAGACCACAACATTAAGTTGGACAAAACATCATGTGCTAAAAAATAAAAGAATCAGATATGGTGGGAATAGGCTGCTGGGCTACTAATTATATTATAAAAAGGCAACAGAAAACACAAGTACTCACAGGGCTCTACTCATGGACTCGCACATACACACATACATATATGCATGTGCACACACGCCCAACCAAAAATTTTGAGTGATGCAAAGTTACCCTAGCATGTGCAAAGTAAACTCGGTTTACAGTACCATGTGTTTGATACCCAATTTCTGGTCCATCTTAAAGTTTTTGTTTCAGACTTATTACTTGAAGTTGGGATCACATTATGTTCGGGGTTTAATTAATTCTCTGATACTGTGTATTCAATCTGCAGCCAAACCAAAATACATTCCAAATAATAAATTACAATAATTCAAAACTATAAAAACTATGTCCTAGGTAAACCAAAATTGATTAATCTTGATTTTACCAACATAAATTGTTTCAGAAGAAAGGGAAGGCCTGTAACTGCGTAGGTTTTAGAGGGATAGAGGTTCGAATTATCAGACAGTAGTATATTTCTGAATGCACACCTTTGACACTAGATGGGTTGACCAAGTCCTTGGCAATCACAACTGGAACTCCTCGACCAAACTTGTCTTGCTTTATGAGCTCACCAGTGTCGCGAGTAAGCCAGAATACGTGGCTCTCAAACACATCCAGGGAGATGGGGTGATGCATCTTCTCAACTAAACATATGCAAAAACAAATGTCAAATCACTGATATGACACAACTTTTATAATTTACTAGACAAATATAGTTAATATTAGTTAATCTGTACGAGTAACAATTACTGTATGATTAAGGAGCCTACATTTGGCAAAAAAATTATGCACCAATAATATTACAAATTTTAAATTTTACTTTGAATCGATGATTGTGTCACAGTATGAGGAAAAATATTTCATAACATACATAAATATGCAAAGAAAGTAAATTTAATTTATTTTGAGCATTGCATGGCACGAACAAAATACAAGATTGTAAAAAAATTTCATTCATTTTATAGCAGTTTTTAAGTTTTTTAAAATCTTTTTTAATTTTTAATCCTAGGTTTTTTTAATGCAGTATGTCCAAAATTTGTGTTGAATCAGAAATAAACTGTTTATGAAAAACTCCAAAAACTGTACTAGCAAATGATGCAACGGCCATTTTATATTTATTTGACTTGTTGCTGCTGTCAGCTTCCACACCCATTTTCCTGAAACAGGTTCTCACCAATTAAATAGCAGGGTATGTTCAGCTTATCCTGCTAAGTTTCCCTTCAACACTGGTTCTTACAGAAAAGCCCTGCCACTTGGGTGGCCCACTCCACTGGTGTAAGATTTTGACTTGGGAACGCCTTGTGGTGCACACCTAACTGAAGCTAGTACAATGAGGGTGCAAAGTCCTCCATCCAAGAAAAATCTAAAGTTTCAAGGTAAAAAAGCTTACTGGTATCTTTATGTGTATTCATTTCCATGTGCACCAAGGCATGCGACACTACTGCAGAAGAATTTTTTTTGGCATTATGTTATCAGGAAGAAATCACCGCAGACAGCAGATAGACATGCCACACGCCTGTGTTGCGTTGAGATGCAACAAAAGATACATTAGTTGTTAAATTCAGTGTATCTGGGGTCCTGCACATCTGAACAGCACAAAGAAAGGCTGGTGTCTGGAAAGGCTTTACCCTACTCTGCTACCCACGTCATACCCTGGACCACATTCCAGCGTGAGCAAGCGTCCGAGATCGGGAGAGGCATGACGAAGAGAAGGAAAAAACTCGGCTGGTGGTGATCTGCACCTCACATACACGTGGAAAAAGTTAACAAAAGGCTTGCACCTTAAAAATGTATATGACGCTACGCCACTAGTCCTCTCTCAGGCCCACTCTGTCTCCAGCTGTCAACACTGCTGCTCCAACCACAAGAGACATTCAGTGCAGAGGGAGAGGAATGCAATTGGAGGTGCAGTGGTCGTAGAATCAACTCGTGAAACGTGTCTGATTCTGCCAGCTGAAGGGTGGTTGCCGACCATATCCTTCTGTGTCGGCATACCAACACTGGGAAAGCTCTTCCCGCCAGGGTAATGACCATGTAGGCCTAATGCCAAGAGGTGCTTGAATCAGTTCTATGCCTTCGTTCTTCAAGGTTGGTGAAATTTCTACAACACTACCACAGCTACATATAATTTTCTAGAGTTTGACTACGATTCTCGTGGCTTACTGCCTTCGCTCCAAGATGTCGTGCCGTGGCTAATGGAATCTCAACAAATGACTAACAGTGGGTCGCCTGCGATCTCCATGATACCTCTGGCCCCCAACTTGCCTTGTATTGATACCACTGTGATTCACATTTTCATTACATTTGTTGTCACTTGTGAATATTAGAAGTCTGCGAGCCTAGGATTTTCAGTTTCAGCCGAGCACAGGTGAGCACGCTGAAAAATTCCTATGCTTCAAGCTCAAGCTATTTTATTGCATACAAAAAAATTACTTTTATAATAAAGTTAATATTAGCATTTTCAAGGTCATGTATATTCATAACTACGGTTATAAAAAATAATTCTAACAGAACAGGTCTACCTTTTAAAATATTGTTTCGTTGTGGATAAAACACACACCCATTTTCTGTGAAACTGTTTCCTAGATTTCTTCAGGTGTGATAGGGTAATTTCAATATGTTTTTTTACTACTTTTTCTAAAATTTCATTAAAAATTTTGTTACTTTTAAAATGTAATAGAATATCACAAACAGTGAAGTATGTGTACAATAAATTTTCGTTCAGAAAAATATTAAAGTGAAGTGCTTGATTTTATGTAAATATGTTATTTTAATAGCTAAAATTTGCCAGTTCAATTAAGAAAAATACTTATCAGTCCATGTATACAGCAAATATGTGTGCATATAAAAGAGACAGTTGATATGAATGTATAAAATAAAAGGTATGGCATGCATCATCAGCATGATTCCCACACAGAATATAAATTTACTTTTAAAAATGCAACCATAAAAAATCTATTTTGCAAACAATAGAAGTAAAAATATTTTTGGAGGCAGCCCAATAATTTGATTACAAAAACTTAAAGATCCTGTAATTATGAAATTACGAAAACTGGTTATATTTATTTATGTTGCTTTGTGTACGTAATTTGTAGGTCATAAGACTATAGAAAAAGATTCCACTAAATAACTTAATTGATTTTATTCATATTTCAACCGTAAAGATTAGTTTTGTTGAAATAACCTATTCATCATTGTGGGTTTCAGTTTTCTCTGCTGATGCTATTGAGGTTATGCTCTTTATATTTGTATTGTAATACTCGCACACTGTCACTTTAATGTTATGAAAAATGTAAAATTCTCACGTAACTTATATTGCAGTATCAAAAATCTTAACATTGTTTAAATCAACATGTTTTCCGATAACCTAAACAAACACCATTTTAAGTTTTCCAGAATCCTTCAGAGTGTGGTGCTTACATGAGTAAATACTCTATAACCCATAAGTCCATCATATTCTAAACTACTCGTACCTCCGCTGAGAATCACACTGCTGCGAGTGCCATCCTCTTTCATCATGACAAGCTTATTGAGCTTGGTGTCAATCCAGAAGAGAGTGTGATCCATGGCAAAGTCCACAGCCAGACCAGTCGGGTGTCGTAGCGCCTCTGTCACGATGGGACGCCTCTTGCTCCCGTCCATCCACGACGTCTCTATCTTGGGTGCCGCACCAGCATCTGCCCAGAACATGCGGCCACGCTGGGGGTCCACCACAACAGACGTCGGTGACTCCAGGCCGATATTGATTAGCGAGCGCCGGTACCGCCCATCCGACAGTGCCACCATGACCCGGCCTCGTGGCTTCGAACCCGAGCGATCCGTTTCTGTCCAGTACAGGTTTTGACCAATCCAGTCTACTGCGATGCTGGTTGGTTTTGAGTTTCCTAAACAAGGAATAATAAGACTGTCAAACATATATGCCAAACACATCTTTCAAAGTTGAAAAAACATCAAAATTGTTAGAAAAAGCTAAGTACAGTTTTTTTTTGTTTTGACAGTTCTCCCAATCTCACAGAAGGAAACATTATTGTACCTCCATCTTTGTACAGTATTACTGGCGCTTCTGCAGAAAATGTAGGAGGAACCAAAAGTGATTTCATGACTTTTACTTTCATCAACGCGGGATGACTTTGTTTTCTTTTTTATCAATTTTGGTCCAATGCAGAATTTTTGCTAGTACCATAGCGTACTGCTTCTTCAGAGTTCTTCAAGTACGATCACAGCCAACTCACCAAACATGATGTTTTATTTAGACCACTGACCATAAATTGTTTAGTGATACAATACAATAGACCACTTATTCAAAAATGTGCTTTTAGAAAGAATTAAAAGAATTAAGAATTAAGCTTGTAAGAAACAAATCATAGCTCATTTAAAAATTATTTATTGAGTTGAAAAAAAAATTGAAAAGCGGATACAACAAAACATTTAATGCATAGGCAATGCACAGTTGTAATTACCAGAACATTTCAAAATTGCACAATACCTATTAAATTTTTTAAGGAACCACACTTAAAGAACAAGAAAACCAAAATGGTGACATTTTAAGGACATAAAAGTACAAAGTAAAAGAGACTATAAAATTTGTGGGTGTTATTATTTGCCAGCCTCTACAGTCTCAGGCATTTTTCAGCATGCAATTGTGAGAACAAAACTTGCTGAAGGCCCCAATTATATGTTCTGGAACTACACTAATACTCTTGCAGTGCTTGACGCATGCAAACTAGTAGCATATGTAAGTGTAGTCTATATGCACAAGGACAATAAATTTTCAGTGTAAGGTTTTCCATGAAACCTACAAAAATAAACTATACAGATAAAAGCCCGCTTTGGTAGGTGTTACCTACATAATTCCTGAAGATAATTTACTAAACCTGCAAGAAACTAACATAAATGTGATACATACTGTATTTTATTCATTGTAAATTCAGTTTTCAATNATTTACTAAACCTGCAAGAAACTAACATAAATGTGATACATACTGTATTTTATTCATTGTAAATTCAGTTTTCAATCTAATGAGGCTGACAGAGAACTTGATACAGTGACAATCATACTAAATTACTCAAGTAAAATTATTTAATGCTGTGCAAGGAGTTAGTAATAAGGTTATTACAATCTGAATAACCCTACTAATGGATTTGCTAACTCTTCTTTGGGAGGGGGAATTCATTTCTAATCATTTTCTGTGCCTACACCATCCTTTCTGGCCTTCTACCCTCCGTCACCATCTGGCTAACACCACCTTGTACCTTCCTATTGTCATCACTTGACATATGACTGAGTTGCTAATCAACCCGAACCTAAAAACTGTCCAGTATTCCCGTCACGAACAGTAACACGACTGATTCCTACTAATTGCCTACAATGTGGTCAATTCCTTGTACCCAACCATCTCATCATGTATTAAGATGGGATTGTGAGCAATGCCGCCAAAGGCCGAACTGCGACCACCAGACATGGCTTGGCCACCCTAATGCTTCTTTCAGCTGCAGCAATTCAGATATGGCTGGAATAGGCTGCTAGGCGACTGATTACATTATAAAAAGTAGACAAAATACACAAGTGAGCTAGTGTATAGACACGCACAAAAGTCAGATGAACGTATTTTTCACGCGGATGCACGTTCCCGGTGTTTTGCTGGCTAGGCCAGCTTCATCAGTCGCAGAGTGGTCGCAAACTGCAGTCTGGCGAGCGGTGGTTGGCAAATGTGAACCTAGCGGCCAGGAGGCGAATTAGGGTGAGGAGGAAGTTTGAAATATTGTGGAGGGGTTATCTTATGTTTAAGCCAAATGTCTGTCTCTGTATTGGTAGGCTAGTTTCCAGCGTCGCAGTTCTGCACTATTATTATTACTATTAGATGGTGGTAGGGCCCTCACCACTCTAGTTGTGTAACAAGAGTCAAACTTAGACACCACTTCTATCTACGTCATACACATCTGAATTTTCTATCACGTTCATGAATGTTGTGAATATCAAACACGTTAAAAAAATTAGCTTATGTGAGATTCAAAATGTTGAGTAAAAATCAAAATTATCAAATATAAATACCTTTCATGTTCAAGTCCTGTGCATACCCGGTCTTGACTTTACCCTCTTGAGCATTTAGCATGAACGATCGCTTGATAGTCTTGTCGTACGAGTCCACCCAGAACACCATTTCTGCTTTGGGGTCATAGTCGATGGCTTCTATCCTCTTCTCATCCTGGATCACGTCGAGCTGTCGCCGTTCGTTTACCAAGTACGAGCGTATCTCTGGGCCGTTGGCGTACAGCAGCATGATGTCTTGGTCGACTGCCTTGCACACGCCACTGAGGCTGTCCGACAGTTTGAAGCCATTCCTGCAAGAGCAGCTGTAGGTGCCGTTCAAGTTGGTGCACACTTGGGAGCATTTGTGGGTTCGCGTTGTGCACTCGTCAATATCTGCAACAAAGAGCAGTATGTTTATCGCTGTCATAGAGAAAATATAGTGCAGTAGTCAGAAGAAGAGCTTAGTTTCTGAAATTAAAAAATTATCACAAATAGTNCTGTCATAGAGAAAATATAGTGCAGTAGTCAGAAGAAGAGCTTAGTTTCTGAAATTAAAAAATTATCACAAATAGTACAGAGTAATTAAATCATGAATTTCCACAAGCTAAAGAATGCTTCAAATAAAAACAGGTGAAAAAATGTTCCTACTGAGTTTGATTTAGTAATTTTTTTTTACAAAGATGCTGCATCAAAAAATATTATAATTTGGTAATAAAAAAGTTACATAAGATGCAGTTACAACTTACCCAAACATTTTTTGCTATTGTCTGGCGAGATGATGTAGCCAGAGTAGCACGAACATATGTAGCCACTCTCTGTGAGGTTCACACAGAAGTGCTCGCAGCCTCCCTTTGTCTCGTCTGTACAGGTCTTTGTTGGATCTGCAACAGTAACATAGCAATGTGTGAATGTTGACAAGTGTAACATTTTCGTAATATAGGATGTTACAAACAAACAATTTATAATCTGAACATTTTTCCTGCCTGAGAACAGATTTGAGAATGTCTTGTAACCTTTAAAAGTTTATAACTGTTTGGTACCACCATTGATTTATAAATTTTTTTAAGTAGAGTAGAACCCTGTCGTAATATTTTTCAAGGGGTCAGTAAAATAACATGTTATTTGCAGGAAAATATTACACGCAGGAAGCAGTGATACACCTGTAGGGACACATCAAGTGAAACAAAATTCTAATGTAATAATTTTTGTTTATACATAACCAGTCAAGCTCTTCAAAATATTCATCTGAATCATTTGGTGGCAATTATCAGTGATCTGAATTCTATGGACCATAGCAACATCAATTAATGCACAATAACATGCATTCTGGAGGCTTGCTCACTCTATCATCTATTCTTCATTATCTTAGTAATTTTCAAAACCATCACCTCTAAAATCCTTAATACTTCAAGTATAAACTGTTATCCGTCTCTGTTTGTAGGCTACTGCATTGTTGCTGTGTCTCAAATTTTACTTAAGAGAAAAATTGCATTTGAGGTGCTGCAAGGAACTGAACAAATACTGATGTTATAAGCAGGAAATGAAAAATATGATCACTGTTATATGCAGGAATGAAACCATTAAGCCATACAGAGAAATGGTGGGGCCATGGTGTTATATGCAGGAAAATGTGATATGTGAGAATGTTATAACAGGGTTCTTCTGTATTATGTTTTAACAAAAATTATATATTAAAAAAAACACAGACATACCTTCATGCAAAGTTATGCTTTTACCAAAATAAATGTAATCAAGTGACAATATTATTTAATGCAGTAAACCACTCCAGCAGTCTGAAAGACATTGTTAAAGTGCTAAGTACATCTCAAAATGCTCATAGAAAGTGTTATGTTATATACATTGTGATCCAGGGACTGCTAGAGTATCAGATAGGAAGGTTTTTTTTTTCAGTCTTCTTTAAAAATTTTTTAACAAGAATACAATAGCCATGAGAAATGTTCTACACCTATAAACAAACTGTTAGCTTACGGCATCCGAGTTCGTCAGAATGGTCCCCACAATCGTCGGCGAAGTCACACATGCGACTCCTGTCAATGCACTTTTTGTTCGCGCACTGGAACTGGGCGTAGAGGTTGCACGGCTTGACACGGCTGGCACACAAAGTCATGTTGTTCTCGTCGCTGCCGTCGCCACAGTTGTCCACGCCATCGCACAACTGGTAGCGAGGCACGCACCGGTGGTTGTCGCACTGGAACCTCCGCAATGTGTCACAGCTGAAGTTTGCTGCAAAACAGCCACAAAATTACACTTGTTGTATTATCAGTACACAGAGTATTTACTGCAATACAAACATACATGGTGCACAAGAAACACTCTTTTAAATAATAATGTATCATCTCAAAAAATTAATCAGCATTATTGTCGATTTAAAAAAATTACTACTTTAAACTAGGCTGCACAAATGATGGAAAAAAAATTTCCCAACAGACAATAATCACTATTGTTTAAAAGTGATTCTCAAACTGTGGCATACCAGGGTACACAAAATTTTCTAAATTTGTCAATAAGTATTTTAGTTGATTTAATATGCCCAGTTCTGAACCTTGAAAGTACAGTTGGTTCTGTTCTTTTTGTTGTTGAGTTAAGTTATTTCCCATTTTCTTTTGTGTTTTAAAATTTAATAATGAGAGTACGTTATTTATTAACTTATATTAAATACGTCTACATTGGTACAAATATCAATATTTTATTATACTGCATTTTATTGAGTTGTTAAAACATTATTTTGACACATAACGTGTAGATATACTATTTCTTTTTGCTGCAACTCCGTATCATCACGTGCACGCCACGTGCCCCAGAAGTGATACAAACCCTGAATGGCAGCCACCCAAACCCAGCATTCCGTCTCCATAGATAAGGTGGACACCTGGAGAGCAGAATGCATCTCAAGGAAGAGAATATTATGAATCGCCCCCACCTTAACAAAACCCTGTGAGAAGGGATACAAGTCAACCACACCAGCGAAGCTGCTCCTAAGCTCGTGCAGCCGTTACCACCCGCACACCAGGAAGACCTGCCTTCCAGCCGCCCCCGAGAGATGGTAGCAAGTACGGCTCCGCCTACGAGGGAGGAGCCACCCCCGCCAAAGCTGCCCGAAGGCCAATGGAACCAGAGCCACCCCTAGCCCAGGAGGATATATGGCCCTGCACCGCCGCAGAATGGCAGTTGATACCAGCAGCTCGCCTTAGCACAAGTCGTGTTAAGGCTCTCTGCTCTCTTCCACATCATGAAGAAACACCCAGTGATCACCAGTCACCAATGACGGACTTCTTCACGCACGCACTGTAGCCCCGAAGAGTCATCATTCCACCACACTTGACACTTCCTGTCAACCCCCCACTTCATACTCCACCCTTAGTCCCTTCAGGAAAATATACCTTCTGTTAGGTTTTAGTTGTTCTGACGGCTACCTAATCCGTTGCTCTTGGTCTTCTAGCATGCCCATCAGATAAATTCTTAAAGCCGACAGACTCCTTCACCTGTCTTTTGCTTTTACCTTAAGTAAGTTAATCAGTGCATTGATTTACAGGAGGACAGTACAGGTCACCGTGTACTATTCTGGATGGAATATAACTTGTTACTAGTTCAACCGCCATCTGTTCCTTCTTGTGTGAACTGTGCTTAGTCCTTCATGGTATGTGTCACCCCGCAAAGGAGAGGCAGGGAACCGTGGTTTGAGAACTGGTTTACCGAATATAGAGTAGGACTGCTGTCTGTCCCCTAAAAAGGAATTGACATACCTCACCCAAAACACAACCCATAAGATGGCCACCCATACTGTGTACCAGATACGCAAAGGTACCTGGTGTGCACATACAGTAGAGACATGACCACTAGCAAGACACATGACGAAGAGGCTAGATCACTCTTGTCAGTTAACCCACTCCATCCATGGCATATAGACCCGCCGTAAGGAGTGCCACGCCTGACAAGGAGGGATCTACCCCTTCTGGGCTACACTTTAGCTAGGGATACCATTGCCTGTCATCCCAGTGCGGATGTGAACTATAGTACCTCATCCCTGGTAAATGCAGTTCACCCATAGGAGGGGTAGTAAGTGTAGGAACCAGAAGGCAGCTGCTATCCTAACTGGGAAGCAAGCCCTGACTAAACAGTCTGCCTCAGCTTTCAACTACTTGACCCCCTGGGAACGATTGCACGCCACCCGCCAACTATTGAGGCCTCACCTAGCAGTTTCCCCCCATAACTTGTTTGGCCCCTTAGTGAAAACCCCCCCAAGCTGTGCATCCCGTCGTTGATTACCACCGCCTGGACCTGCCCTTGGTACTAGGCGTCGAGCCANGCCAGCCACTGACAGCGAACCGGACGCCTGCCTGCCACTGCGGAACCAACCCCTCACCAGAGCCGACCAGCAGACGCCGTCGCCATCAGCCTGCAGGGTCGGGATACCCCACCCAGGACCTACACAGACGAGTGGTCCGAACACACAGCAGTGAGAGGTAAGCCAGCAACTCCGCCAACATCACCCACCTGCAAGCCCAACCTAGCCCAGCTAGACTTTGTGCCGAGCAGGCGGTCTACGCACCTGATTCTGTTCAAGGGCACAATAAAGGCCAAGTGCCAGATCCTGCAGACCCCGCCTCAGTAAGGTCTCCACCTCCGAGCCTGTGTGACTGACTTAGCACGAACTAAAGACCTAGTCAACGCCGTCGTGCTCCTGTCCCTAAGGCTGTCACACATAAATTTCTACATTTTTGTATTTGAATGGAAAATGTGCCATGGTAGGCTGTCCATGTTAAAGTAACAGACTACACCTAGTGGTCGATGGTAAAGCAAATTTTTAGATCCTCTGGTTTAAAGCTACAGGTTCCAACTTCATTCAAAACACTCTTAAATTATATACAAGCTCAACACGTTGTAGATATTGATCTCATCATTGCAAGATATGTTTGTAGTTATTTTGGCAGTATGTGAGATGCAGTGCATCCATTTTCAGAGCAAATGTGCATGGCGGACATGGCAGTTGTGTGATGATGTTGCTAGACTTATTGAACCATACATCCTATATTATTTTGTGAACATAACAATTGGAAATTTTTATGAGGTGATATTATAATAGGCAGGGTGAATAACTGAATTAAAATTTCAGTGTTTTCAAAGGATATAAAATGTATATGGCCATGACTCATTTGACAGCCCCTAGTTAAATATGACCCGCATAGGTGTGACCACAGGATGGTTCGCACGTGCAGGACGACACATCATTAGGTATAACAAGACACTAAAGTTTTTTCTTATGCCAGCACTGGATGTGGTACTTCAATTCCACTAGACAAAAATAAATTCAATTTTTTTCAAATGAGACATTCCCAAAAAATTTGTATTGGCCTTGGCCACAAACATGTTAAATTAAGGGGTATGCACATGGGTTTTAGGAATGGAACCACCCATTACCTTAACTCTGGTTAAGCTTATGATTATCTGTTATGGTTGTCAGTACAACGATGGGCAGCCATCACCGCTATCACAGTTACCAGACTTTCCTCCAGTCTGTGGTAGGTTTCTGCGGGAATCTGGTTACCTTCCTCCTCCAACGTGATAATCAGTTTTGTAGTGTTTTATGGGCAGTTTGGTCTGGCTTCCAACTAGAGCTACAACTCTTCCCGAAGGTGTTTACTAAGATTAAGGTCCAGAATTTAGAGCTGGCAAATTGAGTTCATTCACTGTCATGTCCTCAAACCACTCAGTTATACACTTTGTTCTATGGTAGGGTGCACTGTCATACTGTAAATTAAATAGGCTTATTTTTAAATGCTGTCAGTTTGCACAGTGCTGAATTATTCGGAATTGTTTCATTGGATTGAGGCACCAAAACCATTGAACAACTGTTCAATATTGTCCATGAATAATAATAGTCCTGTACAATTCACCCAGCAAACTCACACACATATAGTAGTTTAGATTGCTACAAGGATACGTATCCCTTGTTATAAGTGTCTGGTAGCAATGTTATCTACACCAATGTAAACAACAGGTAAACTTATGTGCAGAGATATTACACTTGAGGGATACAACTTATCAATGGAATCCAAGTCTCCCAGCAGACAGTAGAATTTAATTAATTTTATAGTATATGTGCTACAAAATATGATTTAAAACTAGATTAAAAGCTTCAATATATACATTTACTTATAATTTTTATATTAATCATCAAATTAGGCCTAATTAGGCACATTGAGAAACACTGAAATAAATGTGAATATGTTATTCTTGACTCTTAATAAATCTATAAAAAAAACTATTTTGGGTAAAGGAACATTGTATAAACACTTCTTATTTAATTGAAAATTTTTCTTTTCAGTCAGTTCTGCTATTTATTTACACAAAAAAAAAACATTTATTATTATATATTTTATTGATATTAAAACTTACATTGTTTTTAAATACTTCTGAATCTATCATGAATGTGAGTGATTATCATCCTTAAAAAAGAGGTTCTGAATTTCATAAATATAAACAGTGGTTTCATATTTCCTCCATTTCTGTTTGCTGACAACATTATGAAACTGTGTACTTGATTCAGGCAAATTTTTAAGAGTAACGTTACGTTCATGCTTATGCAGTTGCAACTGCTGTGTTCCTGTACTGCTGGTAGCTTCCATTGGACAAATGATTTCTGTGTTTGCAAAACTGATAAATAACCATCAGTTTTTACAACGATAATCACCACTTTTATTTAAATAACAATCAGCAATAGCTCAACAATGCTTATCGAAGCTTGGTGTGCGGAGAAGTGGTACTTACAGCACACAGAAGGACTCTCGTCAGAGTTGTCGCCACAGTCGTCGCTGCCGTCACACAGCTCTCCTTGGTTCACACACAGGTGGTTGTTGCACTGGAACTTGCTCTCAGGGCAGTAGCGACCTCCGGGGAACCTGGCCGGGCAGTTCATCTCGTCGCTCATGTCGCGGCAGTCCCTGTCGCCATCGCACCGGAAATACGCTGTGATGCAGTGCCCGCTGTTGCACTGGAATGTGCCATTCTGCGGGGAAAAACACCTCTTTTAGCTGCAATATTTCCACTGCAGATGTCCACAACACAGTAGACTAGTAGGGAATTATGAATGTGTAAAGGAATTCTTGTTAGCACATGTGGTTAACCTCGAAGTAGAATTATGCAGTTTCGTAAAGTTGGTTGCTGGGAGTAATGTATCGTGCATGGTGTTTTTTTTAATCTAAGCTGTTGTACTTACAATAAAATACTTTTAAAGTATTTCACATTACCCCACTGTCTCAAATAACCCCAGCTGAAAGTACACTTTTTTAAAACAGGGAATATCATGTTAAAAGTGGTTTCATCTACACCTCTACCATGTGTGTATGAATACCCATATTGAGGAGGGGGCCAGTATTGCAGTATTGTGGCTTTGCATCCCCCACCCTGGTATTATACAGCACGTTGCAACTTGTTTTTTTACATGAAATAAGTTGCAAGTTGCTCCTAGTTGTCAGTTAACTTAATTTATGTAATTGCTTAGTCATACTACTATAGGCTGTTTGTAGTTAATCAAACACAAAGGGGCAAGTTGCTCAGAGAAGCATGAGCAGGAAAGGAATTCGCCATAACATGTAGAAAACACCATCAAAGCATTAACGTGGAGTGATTTTGGAAAACTATGATAAATCTATATCAGGATGTCCTGACCAGAAATCAAAACCATGTCCTCCTGAATGTAAGTCCAGTGATTTACCGCTTCACCATTTTGCTCGGTCAGTGGTGTAGGAACTGTCTTAACAATGGTATGAATTTCTAAAAATTTGAAAAAGATTCCAGATCAATGCTTAGATTATAGCTGTGTGGAGTGTTAGCAATATAAATTTTTACCCATCTTCACACATGGTGTAAGGAAAATAAATGGACAGAAACGGAAAATAATCAGAGAAACAGCTGTTCACATTAAACCCACCAATCACCTTCAATACCTACATTTCGACAGCTACCATCCTTTCCATGCCAAGAAATCTCTGCTGTATAGTCTTGGCGCGTGATGCGTACTCACATATTCATTAAATACGATATTGCCTCATCTTCACGTGTCATCACGTCACACCCAGGTGGGGTTTGAACCCTTGACGACTTGCTACCAGAGCCAACCAGCATGCCCCTAGGCAATGGGCACCCACAGACACAGCAGTCAGGACCGTCTTCACCTTTATTATGTAAGACATCACATCACCCCNTCCAGTGCTGCCCCTAAGCTCGCGGGAGCGATGCAACCCACATACGGGGAAAACTGCACTTCCAGTCTCCACCAGAGAGATAGCTGCCTTCGCCACTAAGGGAGGAGCTCCAGCCCGAAGATACCCGACCGGCCAAAGGGAACCAAATGGCCCGCAGCCGACCGCCCATATACGCCAGTTGATACTCAGCAGCTCGTTCCACCACCTCGTGTTCTGGAGCTCTCTACTCGTACCGCCTTCCTCAGCTCCAGCCCGAAGATACCCGACCGGCCAAAGGGAACCGAATGGCCCGCAGCCGACCGCCCATATACGCCAGTTGATACTCAGCAGCTCACTCCACCATCTCGTGTTCTGGAGCTCTCTACTCGTATCGCCTTCCTCACGAATGACCACCGCTACCTTCAAGACATCTTCCAGCCCTTCGCCCAGCGGCCCCGAAGAAGTCTTCAGCCCCCCCTTTAANCCAGCGGCCCCGAAGAAGTCTTCAGCCCCCCCTTTAACACTCACTACCACTTTGGTAGTGACACCCGAGTCCCTTCTGGACAACAGCATTAGAGTTAGTTAGGGTCAGTTAGTATTACAGCTACCTAGCCGCATCTGCTCTTGTCTAGTTTAGATCTAGATCCCCTTCACCTGGCACTACCGTAGTTTACTTCTGTTACAGTTCATTGATAGTTAGGAGTTAGTACGTGCTACAGTGTATATTCCTCACGGGAATAAACACGTGCTCTTACCTAACCTCCGAGTACTCATTTCATGTGTCAACCTAATGATACCTTCTTAATAACACAACTAGAAAATTACAACCACTATACTTTTCTTATGTGCCAGAAAGCATGGTATTGAACATGATTTTAATTCCAACTTAACAATTTAATAATTATAGCTCAATACAAAATTTTTTTTCTGCAAAAAACCTTTTTGCCTTTTGTCTTTACACACTCTTTGTTTTCCAAAAATATTTCGAGAAGAAATGTGCAGCTTATAATTGATTCAATTCTGACTTTTAAAAACCCCTCCTGGCTTGGGTATAAATGGCATATTTTTCTATGAATATTATGCAAAAACCTATTGTACTAGAAGCAAAGTTAAATATGAAGAAGTTTTTCATAGGTTACGCTCAGTAATAATAATAACACAGATATGAAAGCAGCAGTGCCTGTGGAACCTAAAACTTACCTTGCACTGGAAGCCGGCACAGTTCACCTCATCCGAGTTGTCACCGCAATCATCATCGTGGTCGCAGCGCCAGCGATTAGGAATACACTTGTTGTTTGCACATCGAAACTCGGACTCTGAACACTCGCGGTACGACCCGTGACAGATTGACTCGTGCTCATCACTGTTGTCCCCGCAGTCATTCTCAAAGTCACACAACCATCGCCTGAAACAAGAAGTTCACTTGCACAATTCTGTCCCCCTCCTACAATGGCTAGTTAAATTTGCATTACAAAGCCATGTACAAAAAACATTTTCAAAATTTGTTGTATGAAATTTGCAATAGCCAGTGCATTATCTCAGAACTAATGAGTTTGAAATATATAAACACACCAGGTTTTCAATTGTGGTGGAATAATCTATTTAAGAGTAGGAAAGCAGAAGAATAGAGATGAGGCAGAGGAAACAGAAAAACTCCACAACAATTCCTACAACAGGCTTGGCACAAGTTCAACTTCTATATTGATATTTAAAACCACTTCACTGTATTAAGTGTACATGCAGGACATTCAGTTCTTCCAGCATACGCAACAGGGCAAAAGAAGAATGTAATATCATGTGTATATAACACATCATCTGTATGTGCAATTAATATTTTGTGGGTTCTCAGTTTGCTGTATCATACTTATAACTTCCTCTTTTGAATTTTTATTCAAACAATTCTGTTTGTTTGTGGGTGATAGTTGACCCCTTTTATTAAGATCATCTCTTTTTAAAACCCATTTCTGAGGAACCGTATAAAATTATGTTAAAAATAGTTGGAAATTTAAGGAAAATCGGCAAAACAATAAGCATATTGCAATTTTTTGGTCACCCACATTTTTATGTATGTCAGGGTGGGTCAAAATCTGTCCAAAATTTCCCAAAACCTCTATAAAGATCATGCCTCACTAACAATCCTATTCCTGGAAACGATGAGGGGTCTTATCAGTAGTTCTGCTGTATACATATAACATCATTATTTAAGAGTGCTAATAAAATATTAACACTTAAAACTATGATTTAGGAATTAATCAAATTATTGCCAGACACCTTCACTAATCCCCTATAACTGAACATGTGTTATTTCTCATACTTGGGTATGCATCTGTTGTTGGTGCAGCGGAAGTCTCCAGTCTCGTGGCACTTGGGGCAGTTCTCCGGCTTCTCGTCGCTGCCGTCCCTGCAGTCGTCCTTGCCATCGCAGAACAGCCACTTGGGGATGCAGCGGTAGTTGCCGCTGCCTGGGCATCGCTGCCACCCGTTTGTGCAGTTCTTCTGCCTGCACAGCAATCATCCCTTCTACTACACTCTGTACACTGCTTTGGAAATGAATGTATTGGCGAGTGTAAGTGCATTAGCGCAATAACAGAACATCTTACACTCGTGCAGTATTCATACCACTGACACACATTTAACTGCATTAGAAATAACATTTTAAACAGTCATACACAAATTTTATGTAATTTCAGGTTAATGATGATAAAATGTAGCACAGCAGACCAGTCAGCAAATTAACAGCTCATTAAAAAGTGAAAATAAAATACTACGTCGTTTTTTAATGAGCTTGCAACTGGTGGGACTTTATTTTGGAACAGCATTTTGGGTTCCAGTTCAGTAAACCTGAAGTACAGAATGAGAAAAAAATATATTCCGAATTTTATTTTCCAACACTTAAATTCTTTTTAACCTTGATTAATGAAAAAAAGTATATAAATAATACATAATAAAATAGAGAGCAAATCATATTTTACATAGCTCGTTTCTCGATATTTTTTCTGCTTGTTATTAACAAAAGTGTGCATATATTAGTACTTTCACTTTGTATCGCATTATATTGCCCAGTGTCAAAAAACATCTACGAGTTTTCTTCATTTCCTGTTTTCTGTAATGCACCAGAATCTGAAGAAACTGTAGGTTGTTAGCATGTAATATTTTCATAAAGATAATTGTTTACTATCACTGCTGTATGTATTGGTTCAAATAGGGCGCACAGTGGCAGTAAATGTTAAGAGTAAATTATTACTCCTTGCAAGTACTAAATACTGTCTGAGACCTCTGCAGCCAGCATAAACATCATCGTGGATTCTGCATTTGAGCAGTGTTAGTGCGTAAGTGGAGATGCACCAACATATTGATGACAGTGGTGTCTCCTGAACAAAGGTGAGTGAGCTGTTCTTTAAGCATAAGAGAACTTATAAGCAAAATTACAGTTGAAAGTTACATGCTCATAAGTCTGCTTCATAGAAGCACAAGACATTAGTATCTGGATGTATAATCCTGCATAACATCAAATAAATTTGAAAAAAAGAAAAAAAAGTTGCAAACATTATTGGATGTGATTTTGAGGTTGCGAATGTCTTCGTTAAGGGACTGATACTCAATTTAAATCTAAAAACCATGTTTGTTCTATGCTGATTTTTCTTTGGAAAGTAGCCAACAAGGCCAAAAGAAAAGCTTATTTAAATCACGACATTCTGTTAACTATTCAAATCATTTATAGAGCAGAACAGAAAACTGTCTTGTCTACAATTCTTTCTTGCTCTTACGCTATGAAACTAGGCCTGGTAACAGCGGTGTTGGCCTACCTCGCCGCCTGATGAAGCTGGCCTAGCCAGCAAAACGTTGCGCGCCCATGCATCCGCATGAAAAATGTGTTCATCTGACTTTTGTTTGTGTGTGATAATCCATGAGCAAGGCCCTGCGAGTACTGGTGCATTCTGTCGACTTTTTATAATGTAATCAGTACCAATTTCGCACCATAACTACATACATGGTTATAATTTTTTCTTGACGTGATTGCATGGAACATGGCTTTCCTAACAACTGTTTGACAGTCACACTTTCTTTCACTGTCAGTTTTAAACATCAACAAAATATGGAGCAATTGTAGAATTTTTAGAAACATAACCCTTAAGAACAGTTTACAACAATTAAAACTTGCCAGTGTTCAAAAAATATTTAAATACATGTAAAATTAAATATGGTATGTGCTGTGGTAAAGGTGCATGTCAAAGAAACGCATCGCCAACCTGCTTCCTTGCCAATTCTTCCAGGCAGATTGCTGTGATCCGCCGAGCAACAGTATGCAATACGTTCCGTTGAGCCGAACTGACATTGGCTACTAGGCTTCCTCCTCTTCCCTTATTGGCTGCACGTGCAGCATCCTACCTCCCTCTACGCCTGCATTCGGATACTAACAGTGGACTGCTCGTCATCAGAACGCCCTAGCACTAGCTCTGTCTCTCTCACTTCTTAGAGTTTGCTTAACACTTATTCCTACTATAGATAGACACGCAGGCATCTGGTAAAAGAGCAGAATGCACTTCTGTTTTTTTTTCACCCAGCGGTAAATATTTCTGGAATATAAGTACAGTAGAACCTTGTTATTCCGTGATGCGATAATTCGAAATTCGGGACGATTTTAGAAGTATGAAAAAAATTCACACACAAATTATTAATAGTCCACACACCATTGTTCGTGACGCACGAGCCGGCAAGCGAGGTTCGCAAGCCGGCGCAACCTTGTATATTTATTACCCGTGGCTGGGAAGAAAGAATGGTGTGGGCGGAGAGAAAGATAATGATAGGGCGGGGTGGGTCGAAGCAGCCAATCTGGCTGTTGTGCAGCGGAGGAGGGGAAGTCATCCCTCTTGGGAATTTCTGCCGGGATGAGCGTGTTTTTTCAGTGTTCTGTCGTCGCCAGTTTTTCTTGCACATTTGTTCACTGCGCTCGGGAACAAAAAGCGTTTGCAGTTTCTGAGCAATAGACGTCCGTCGCCTTATGATTAAATCCCGCCTCTTTATGAAACATCGGAGCCACTCGTAACTCGCTTTAAATTTTGTCACGGAATATTTTTGTTCATTGCAATAATTTCTGGCTTCAAACAGAAGCATTTCTGTGGTGTCAGAAAATCCTTTATTCCTAGTAGTGAGCATGTGCTGAAACAGCTTTTCTTCCAACTCCGGGTATTTTCACTTTTTCCTCACAACCACATTTATTTAGACAATTTTTCCAACGTATTTCTTTCCCTGCACCAACGCCGTACATTTTTATCATCGACGTCAAATTGCCGACAAGCTGCCCTTTTTCCATGTTCACATACGCATACTACACAACTTTATACTTAAATTTTGCATTATAACTTGCTCGTTCCTTTCCCATTATCACTCACGTTTGTGTATCTGGGAAGTGCGTACGTCATGAGAGAAAGTGAATGGAACTAAAGCGATCGATGCCGGTACAGCTGTAAACAGCCTGGCAAGGTCGCGTCGCGTGCCTTTGTTGTTGTGCGCAAGGTCACGTGCGGCGTGCATGCACAATTACTGTGCTGTGGCCAAGGATGCCTGCGATCACTTCACAGGAGCACGTGGAAAAAACCTCAGGCTTTAAAAAAACTTCTGCCTGTACATGAGAATTTTGATTTTTCAGTTTAAGAGGCTCAAAATCATGGTGCAGCCTTACATGCACGCGACCTATACATGCCAAAATACGGTCATTAATTTTTTCCTTTCTAACAGTTTGTTTGGAGTTATTGTGATTAAAATTACTTTTACTAAACATCATGTATGATAAATATTTTGAATGTCATGTGTAATCAAACTCACACAAACTAAGAGACAAGTTGTACAAATTTCTGTAATTTTTTTTTTTTACTTTAATTTAATTTCTCATTTTTGAAAGCACCATTTTCCATCCATCTGCTACATCACTTTTAATCTTGCTGCATGTGCTTGCGCCAACGCCTAACACGACTCGGGAGTAGTGATGCCCCGCGACCTTGGCCTTCATATACTGCTGCGCGCCATAGGGTTGTCTCTTGCGAACACTTCTGGGCTTTTAAGTGTTAATTCATGAAATTTGGTAATTCGTGATTGCCTCTGTCCCTATCATTCCGGATTAACGGGGTTCAACTGTACTCAAATTACGTGGATTTTTTCTGAGAACTTTTGTTTTCGCAGGGTGTATGACACACACACATTGATGATCACTGTACAATATTTTAATGATAACTGCAGCTCCCAAAGTTAAAAATGAATTATGCTGACAGTGACAAAAGTACTGTTATGTTTCAAACTGTATGTTCTGCGAAATTTCAACAGACCAATCACTTAACAAAATAATGAGTGTTCAAGTATACAATAAAGATTTATGGCTTATAAAGCATAGTAATGGCACTGTCACTATAAAAAATACAGCATTTAGATAGAGAAAGGGAAACACTATACAGAAGGATTTTGCCTCAGTTTGTACCTGATAACTAATTTTAATGCCTTGAAGAAATATTTTCCAACGTGCACAACTAGTAAAAGAATATTAATCCACACATGAGAAATACTGTGAAAACCTGTTACAATTTACAACACAGATGCATTATTTACCTGCAGATATAGGCAGGTTCATCAGAATCATCTCCACAATCATTGTCAAAGTCACACATCCACAGCCTAGGAATGCAGCGGCCATTCTTACAAGAAAATTCCGTTTCTGAATCACATGTCCTGTTGTCTACAAAAAAAAAAAACAAATTTTCAGTTACAAATTAAATTTTCTATAATTTCATTAAGTATAGCAACCAGGCTTATTTTTCTTAAAAATAATAGTTGAATCACCTTACATATGTACTATCAAGGACATTTTCAGGTATAACATATGTTAACTGTAAGCAAAATCTTAAATTTTCTTACAGTCATGATACAAGCAATAATTTATCTGCAATGTTGCCAGAAGTCATCAGATAGCAATTTTCTTTCAGTAATCACACCTGGTAGGATGCTATATAAGCAAAGCAGGGTTGTAAAATAAAACTTTTTGTTTAACAAAATGAAAATTAAAAATTTGTCACTGAATTTCATGAAACTGAAATAAAAACAAAAAAAATTATTTTGTAAGAACTCAAACTTAATAAAAAAATTAAAATCTTAAAATAAAAAAAAAATTCAATATTACCAAACATTTTGTAGCACAATATCAAATAAACTCAATTTAAAATAGGAATCAAATTTGTGTGGTACCAACAATTCTTGTTTTGTATAACCAAACTGCAAGTTTACTTACATTAAACACGAGTCAAAAATAAGCTATATGAGTGTACTGCTTGATGAAGGAACAAATGCTATTATAAAACCATATGGGGAAAAAAAAAATTAACCCGACAGTTACGGAAAAATTTTCATGTTTAGTTTTGTGGTTATTTTACCAACATTAAAATTAACGCCTTTTCAACTCTCAAAGTGGTGACAATGAAAGTGAACAGGCCCCAGTATCCTTCTAGAGACCAGGGATATGGGGTCTCCGTAATGAGATTTATTTGCTATCAATTTCGGGATCTTGATGTACGGACTGACAGCTCAATAACATTTCGGACTGAGGATGGTGGAGCCGGGTGGAAGGCTGTCCTGGAATAGGTCCTGACAGGCACAATATTCGCGGTAGCAAGCCGAGTGGTGTTAAATAAGAGTTACCTTGCTATTGGTGTGCCCATAGGCCGTGTAACTGTGGGTAACGCCCGTTTCGGGGGCGTGGCAGGAAGAGGTGACACTGGTTTCGGAAGGTTGTACCGGGTGTCTTTTGATATTGGTGCCGGAGGTACGGAATTCCAGCTGTGCTCCGGGGCGCACGTGGCTCATCACAAGATGGCGGCTACTTTGCGCTCTACCGTGTATACCCTGGGGGCGTTACGCTCTGGTTCACCAGATCGCATAACCTGGGCGCTTGCGATCTTGGCAGCCTTTTTCTGGCCCACTCGGTGGCGTGGCATTAGGAAACTAGCTGTAGGTACACAGCTAGGCACTTACAGTAATGCTGCATTAAATCTCAGAGGATAAAACAAAAGAAGAAAATAGGGTATTACTATTTAGAGGATTTAGTGGATGTCCTGTGTCCTGGAGGCGCAGGCATGACAGTAATTATTGTTCAAATTTATGTAGTAGCATGGAGGAGGACAGATCTGGCGTGGTCCGTCCAGGAAGGAAACTACTTTTCCTGGAAGGGTGCCTTGGGGTAGACCCCTACCAGAGTCCCATTGCTCGTTCGGCGCATGAGCGTGCGCTTCACAAGGGATTGTGCTCGGGCCTATAGCGGTTTGTGGAGAGGGACCCCTGATTCCCCTCGGAGAGTAGCTGAGCGAGCGGCGCTACCTGCTACTGACCTGAACTGTTTCTCTGTGTTCACAGCGTTCCCCAAGTAAGGACTTTATGGCTCTCAAGTAAGCGGCGTTACCAGCTTGTAGCCTGAGAGTCGTGATGTCTCAACGTGTTTGTTCTCGCCAAGCCTCAGGAGCCTCAGAGAAGGGTTCTCTCTCCCCCTGCCACAGTGGCGCCAGGAGGGCGACACTACCGCCAGCAACCAGCTAACCCAACTTTCACAAAAAGTGGGAGCGCCCTTCAGAGGGGACTTTTGGTTCAATACTCTATCGAGGTGGTGGTGTGTGCACCTAGAAATAGATGATTGAATATGCGCACAGAAGAAAAGTGGGTAAAGGAGATGAAAACAAAAGAGTAATATCGGACCAAAAAGAGGTTACTTGGTATATATATGTTTTATTGAGTCAGTAGGAAGTTACAAATACATATATCTCCGACCTGTGCTTGCTAACATCTGATTGACGAGGGACCAAGTTTGCCAAGCTGTTTGCCGCAGGGCAACAACGAGATAATGGTAGAAGAGAGGGCGAGAGTGTCCCTGGTAAAACCAAACCCAGTGTGGACGAGGCCCGTGGCCAAACTCGAAGCGAAAGAAGAAGGCTCCGCGACAAGAGCTTCTGTCTGATGTGTTGGAAACACAAATTGTGACAATAGTAACGTACCACATGAAAGTTATACTGTTACTGTTGAAGGCAAGCGGTATGGCAAGCGTGGCGAGATAGCGAGAGTTGCAGGTGATGCTCCGGTCAAAGCTGCTCGTGAACTGCTAGTGGATTGCCTCGTCTGGAGGGCGTGCATAAGAATAAATACCCACGAGAGACGTCGTGAGCGAGGGGTGGCTGGAGCTGTTTGCAAGGAGGGGGAAACCTCCCCTGATGCACTGCGATTGTGCACATTTGGTGCCTGCCGACCAAGGTAAGGTAAACGAGGGGGTGGGTCCACCCACTCAGACTGGAGCATGGCGTCGTGCAGGTTGCCGGCCTCTCAGGCAGCAAGGAGTTAACTCGCTGTGAATAGGAACTGTACAGAGGTGAAAAGAGAGGCGACGGTCGGCGCTATGGTACACCAGGGCAACATCACAGACTGAGGCTTATAAATGTATACAATAGCACTCGTGGCACGTCAAAATAAAGAAACATTAAAATAAAAACTAACAAGTGGATGCTCAAACAGAAATTTTTCATCGTTAGTCAAAAAAACGAACATTTGATAAGCAATCACATATTTGTTACACTCAAAATTTTTGTTTTGTTAAGACTTTCAGCAACCAGTTTTCTTATCGAAAACGGAAATGAAAGTTCTTATTTTTTGTTATTGTTTTGGCATGCTGAATATTTGCTTTCATAATGAGTTAACAAAGAGTGTTGTACATGTTCTAAAGGGACATGATTGCAGGGCCCATAAATGTTAAGTAATTCTTCAGAGGATTCTCAGCAATCAAACATATTTTAGTCCACTGTTAGTAATATAACTGTTGAGTGAAAAACGTCACGGAAGTACTAGACCCAAGAAATGAACTGATTGGGATCAGCAAACTCTGTAGCATGTTCTGTGCTAATTAACAGGCAGCCACGTCAACAATAACAGACAACTTCTATCGCAGCAAGTGAAGGCGGTCTGTGCCAGAAGCTGACAACACTTGGTTTTCATTGTCATGGTGTGGCCAGGAAGCCACTGATAATATACGCTAACGTCCGACGTTGTTTTGCATGGTACAAACAACACCCTCATTGAACTGCGGAGCGGTGGAGGAAGACTGAATGAAGTGAAAAATCATGGCATAGCCTATTCGCAGTTTCTTCACACTTTTTGAATGAAACCTTCGAAAAATCACCCCATATATGACGTGATTGGTTGTTTCCTAAATATGTCATGTATCACAATCATTTTATATTTGTGTTAGTGTAAAAATACTTTATTTTTTGTTAAATTCAATTTTTATTTATATTTTATCTTTAAATTATAATAATTAATTTATATTTAGTATAAGAAATCAGGGAAAATATATGTGTGTTGGTAATGCCTAGTAAGAAATAGTTCTTATGCAAAATATTATTACAATGGGGTGTACTGTGACTTGGTGTAATTTTCTAGACTTAGTAAAGCTTTGTTTGTATGAGGTGGAGGAATATCCTGAAAGTAGAACTTTAGCAGGGTTTCAGAAAAGTTGGAAGTAACTGTGAATGGACTCGCTAGAACTGGCATTGGATGGATGTGTATGGGAATTGTAGATGCTATAATAGGCTCTTCACGGTAAAGTGAGCACTTTTTAAGGCTGTGCTTAAAAGTTCCCTTCAGCTTATTTGTATCTTTTCACTAATTGTTCATACAAAAATGACCATGTGACTAATAAACAGAGTGACAAAAGTTAACGTCTGAGGCCACATTAAAGTATAATTTTTTTGGTTACTATGCCTGCTACGAGGGCGTAAAAAGTACTCACTTTACCGTGAATATCCTATAATCTGAATGTGTTGTGTCGAGAGTAAAATTTGGTGGCAGTAACATAAGGGTTTGAGGCCGTTTCTTTTTGTTTGAACTTAGGCTATTAGTTTTGATTTACGGATCGATGAGCCAACTTCCCACGCTACTGTAACAGTTTAGCGTTAGCCCTTTCCTTGTATCAGCCCAATAATTCTCCTGTCCATAAAGCAAGGACAATTATGCTTGTACTACACTGGAGCACGTCTGACGATAAAAACTGATTAGCTAACTTGAGGAAGCATGGACTTATATAAACTTCAACTAAGCCTAGGGGTGGGGAAGGTTGCGAGTGTGTGGAGGTAGTGACAGGCAGATCAGTCACCTTTCTCCCCCAGTCGACAAGCATCTTTCTATCCGCATACTATAAGCAGACACAGCTATACCAGTAAGCTGGCACAGACACTGAGTTGCAAGATAGCTTACACCCAGGCAGCTCTCACCCATCTGACATATTACACTTACACACTACTAAGCGTGATACTGTTAATCAATTCTTGTGCAGAAGAGCACAGGAGAAAGAATGCTGATATTATACATGATACCCTCAGGAAGTGGGTCGTTTAGCAACGTAATGGTAGTATGCGTAGTGGACATTGCGGACTTTAGTGTCTGATCCAGCTACAGTGAATGGAGAAGAAATCCAAGTGTGAGAAGTACTAGTACTAAGAAACACTCACGACAGATGCTGGGATCCTCATCACTGCCGTCCTTGCAGTCTGCGTCGCCATCACACTTCCACGCGTTGAGCACGCAGCGGCCGTTGGAGCGGCACTTGAACTCCAGCTCCGGACAGGGCAGGTCGCAGTGGCGCTCGTCAGAGCGGTCACCACAGTTGTCCTCCCCATCACAGATGGTGGTGGATGCTGTGCAGTTGCCGTTGTCGCACTGGAACATGCCGGCACGGCAATGGCGCTTGGCACAGCTGGCTGGCTCGTCCGATCCGTCCTTGCAGTCCATCTCCCCATCACATCTGTTGTACAATACGCCATTTTATTTCATCGTATGAAGTTCACCTCCACTAAACTTCATAAATACTGATGACAAACAGAATCACTGAAACTGAATAGGTTGATCAAACATCACACAGCCAAAATTCTATCGAGAACGTTATGGGTTGTCGATATACAGAATATTTCTGTGATGATATAACATTCTTTCAAGAATGATGGATATAGGGCATAAGTACCAATTTGAGACAAGGAATACTGATCCCAAATCATCCCAGTCAAAAATTTGTAAACTGAAACTGTTTTCTGATGTTTAATAATGTTGAATAAGAAAGCCTACAGATCTTTCAACATTTAATACTAATTCAAATATATTCTACCCTAAACACTATACAGTATTTACAAAAATGGTTTAAAAAGCCATCCCCCAACTTTAATGTAGGCATGACACAGTTGTAATAGCCAACCCCTTTTGATTTGTGTCTGCATGGTACTGGAGCTGCCTGTTCTACCAGCTGTAACCTACAATGGTTTTGGCTAACAACTTTTGAATAAGGTGTTTCCTGACTGGGGTTCCTTCTGTCAAATCAAAATTTTTACTCTTTCCAATTATTCTGAAAGTTTAAGTATAGTATGGCCACCATGACAACAAACCACAAATATGGCCATTTACAAAAACATTTACTTATAAACAAGATAAAAATGCTAACTTACTTCCAGAACCAAGGGATGCATTTCTCGTCTTTCCCTCCACACCGATGCTGTCCTTCAGTGCAGTTGGCAATGCAGGTCTTGTTATCACTACTCAGGTAAAACTGGTTGGGACAGGTGCACACGTACTTCACTGGAGTCTCCCTCACTCCATAACCACCTGGCACACCAACCCCGCCTCCAGGAGACAGCAGGCAGAGGTGCGAGCAGTTGCCGTTGTTGGAGCCGCACGGGTTGTTGTACGGGAGTTGGCGCAGAGGGTGGAAGACGTGGAGGTCGTAGGGACGGTGTGTGGTGTTGCGGATGACCTCCAGGTCCTCCTTGGCATGAAACTTGTTGCCACGCACGATAGCCTTGCGGTTCCAGTCCGTCCAGATGATGGTGTCGTCGAAGAGGGTGATGGCGAACACGTGAGGCACCTCGTCGCCCGACACCACGATGTGGCGGTGGTGCCCCTCCAGATCGGCAAAGGCAATGTAATCCAGGTGGGCATCTGCCCAGTAGATACGATCAGTGAAGTAGTCGATGGTGAGTGCATTGGGCCATGCTATGTCGTCGTTCCAAGTCAGGATGCGAGTGAAGTTTGTGCCATCCATACCCATTTTGCCAATGAATGCCTAAAATAAAATTACATATATCTTGGAGTATGCATCAGACAAAAATATCTAACATAAGTTTTCGTCATATAATTGAACGTAATATATTATGCTGCCTGGTAATTTGTCTAAATACTTCAGTTAAACTGTAAAGAAAATACCTAATACCTCAAAGTAATAAAACATTTACAAGAATATATTAGATAAAAGGAGACACAATAAAAAGTAATTATTTTCATACTGTTCAAAATTCTTGTACCACTGAAATAATAAAACATGAAATCCCAAAGTACTTTTCCCTGAAAAATAGAGATTATACTGTGCTGTGCTTATGGCACGCTCACTGTGTGCTTCAATACTGACCTGCAGGTGCCAGCTGGTGAAGTAGAGGTAGCCAGTGCCCGGGTGGACCACGAGCGCCCGCGGGTCCGCGATGGTGACGTTGAAGGTCTTGCGGTTGGTGCCGTCCAGCTCTGCCACGTCGAGATGCTTGCTGTGTCTGTCCAGCCAGTACAGCTTGCGCCCCACCCAGTCCACGGCCAGCCCCTCAAGGCCGTGGCTGTCATGGCGGATCACCGGCTCCTTTGTGCCGTTTGACCCCACCTTCGACCTGTGCCATCACGGTGCCGTTACCAGGCAAGTATTCTACAGCAGCTACACTCTATAGGAAATACTGTATCTTTTGAGTTTATGACTGGAGCACTGCTTTTTAAAACTGTCTCCGCTTTCACACCACAAAGCATAGTCAAGGGGAGGGCTAACATACTGTATTACACACAACTCATTCCTGATAATGACACACATATTCATAACTGTTGTGTTGTGACCTCTGCGGTCAGTTTCCCTGGTGTGTTACCTTCTGATCACAAAATTTTAGATTCGAATCCTGCGTAAACCATGGATATCTGTGCTGTTCGTACACATAAGTTTTAAGTAGTATCTCAATTGGCTCAGAAAGCACTAGAGCACTCTCTTATACTCTCGCCCTTGCATCTGCATCCACAACTATGTCACAAAGAATGCTCTCTGGCTTTCTTAATTGCTTCGAGACAGTACAGAGAATTAAGTTGTGTATGTACTGTACTTACTATGCTTCCTCACACTCTCTGGCATCCACCAGTTTAATTACGATTGTGAGTTGAGGTTACTGTAGATGTCGGATAAGTTAGATAAGTATTGCAAACCTGTCATTTTAAAAAGCAAATTTATTTCAATTTTAACATTTTTTCCTTAGTGATTACATGTAAAATCTTTATCCATCAGTGTGGATTACACATTCCAAGAGCATTTTACCATACATTAATTTCATTGATAATAACTGCTTAAAATTAAAAAAAAAAACTCAAAGAAACTGATAAATATTATTTTGATTGTGTACATATTTATTGGCAATTATTACAACCATCTCCTGAAACTTTTACTTAAATTTGCTTTGTTTATTTACCATAAAGAGAGTGTATTGTCTTAATTCAGAACAGTGAATGTATCACAGAGCATAAAAAAAGCTCTCCTCTGAGTAATGCGAAAGAGCACTCTACTAAGAGTATTCTTTGTTTAAATTGAGACTTGGCCCAAGTTTATATACTGGACTGTTCACTGTAAAATGAGCACTTTTGAGGCCCTAGTAACTTTTTCCTTTCAGCCATTTTTTATCTTTTTATCACCTTTTTAAATAAATATTGCCATGTACATAATAAACACAGTATGTATACTTGGAAATTAATGTCTAAGGCTAAAATAAAATATATTTATTGGCTAATATTTCAAGTGAGAGGGCATTCAAAAGTGCTCACTTTACCGCGAATAGCCTATAGCTTCCCGACGGAATGCAGATGTGTAAAAAAGTTGTAGGCTAATAAAGTTTTCCAAGAAGAACAGAAACACTGATTAGTATTAAAAAATCTTGAAAAACTAAATAAAATTTGATAACATGTCTTAATATCTGAACTAAAAATAATTTATTACATTATAAAAATGAGACAAAATAAACCACTTACTCCCAGAGTGAACACCAAACAAGACACAGCTGGGGCAAATGTAAATTTACAGGAAAAGCCAGTTACAGCACATGCAGCATCTCACAACCAGAGCTTTGACTCCTCTTACGCAACCTGAGTGGTGGGGGCCCTATCTACTTCTAATAATAGTGCAGAAATTTGAAGCTGGGAAATGGTCCACAAACACATCACCAAATCCAGACAGACACCTGGCCTAAACATAAGATAACCCCTCCGCCACATTTCAAATATCCCACCTCACCCTGGTTTGCCTCCTGGCCTCTAGGCTCAGTGTTTGCCGAACCCTGCTCAACAGATTGTAGTGCACCACACCACTTGCCAACTGAAGAAGCTGGCCTAACCAGCAAAACCTCGTGACCATGCATCCGCATGGAAAATGTGTTTGCCCCACTTGTGTGTGTGTGTGTCTCTCTGTGTGTGTGTCTTCTATCCACGAGTACCACTCTGTGAGTACTTGTATTTTCTGTCTCCTTTTAATTATGTAATTAGTAACCCAGCAGCCTATCCCCGCCATATTTTAAAAATCATTTACGTGTATTGCAAACATATTTATCCCAAATTCCTACTAATTTTTACATTTTCCTTCACTGCCACAAATGACCTCTCCCCAAGGATTTTCTCTGGATCCGCCCTTGCCTGATAGGTTGAGTAACACACAATCTTCAGTCTATAACTGATTAACGTGTACAGTACGTATAGTAATTCGACCTCTGTATTCAGGTATGATCCATTCATGACAGCATGTTGTTGTAGCAGGTTGTAGAAACTTTTAAACAGAACAAATGTATCACCTATTCCAAACTATTTAAATGTTATTGAAAAATGAAAATAACATTTACAACCGTAATACAAAAGATTATATACAAATCATGTTACCAAGCACTTGCATAAATGTGTACTATTCCGCAACAAAAAAAAAGTACTATCACAGTATATTAAATAATACGGTAGACAAAGGTAATCAGCATACCTGAAAATAGTCTTTGCTGTGACGTCGCAGAAGTACATGTACTGTTCCTTGAAGTCAAAATCAAGTGCAACGACATTCATGAGGTCCTGGTGCATGAGACTGTACTTTGACCCATCCAGGGACATGTTGCGCACGTAGTACTTGTTGGTGAAGACGAGCCACGGCTCAGTGTTGTCACGGCGCTTGCATGTGTGCTCGTCTGTCTCCCTCTCATAGTACTTGTCATTACACTTGCAGTAGAACGAGCCCGGGGTGTTCAAACAATACTGGGAGCACACACCTGGGGTCTCCACACACTCGTCAATGTCTTCACAAGCTTTACCATCTTCCAGAAGTCTGAAATACATTTGTCACTGAGTTTTTATAACTGAATTTAGTATTACATATACACATGTATGAAATGTTTTACAGCGCCATTTTTGTATCTTTGCTGCTACCCCTTGAGGGTCAATAAATTCAGACCAACTATATTGAATTATGAAATACAGTACAATCCTGTTATAACATTTATGAAAGGTCGCAATAAATGTCTGCTTTATGTACGGGAAAACGTTATAAAAGATAAATTTTCTATCGACAAACATGTTATTAGGCCAACAGAAGGTAGCTTATTAACCAGAAAAACATTACAAACCAAACAGAGTTATATTGTACATTAAATACAATATGATCATTAAAACACCAAACCCAGCAACTACAACTGTTGACCACAATGTTAACCTTCTAGACACTCTGCAACTTACCATCAAAGAGTAGAAATCCTCATAATTTTTTGTTGACCGATATTTTTGCTAAAATATAATTCATATTATACACAGTGATATACTGAATATTTTGCAATGTACAGTAAACTTTCGATGATAACTCATCCAGTAGACTAACAAAATTAACAAAATGATGATGAACAAATTTTACTGGCAGATTAAATGGCTGTGACTGAACAACCTTTTGTATAAACATAAGGAGTTTTGTATCACCAGGAGATAAAGAACACATAAACAAAACCAATTTTTCTAATTTGCAAGATGGTTTGTTTAGCAGAAAAACTTGTTTATTTCATTTTCTAGAATCCGGTATTTGTAACACTGACCATATTTTATATTTGTACCCTTTGAGGTCATTAGCATACTTAAAAATATAGTTATGTCGTAAAGGAACTGACAGTGCTAAATGTTGGCCTTGAAGGTAACGCCTGTTGGCTGGGTGGTGTTGGGTTGAGGGAACTTTTGAGGGATGGTGAAAAACATTGTTAGGTGGTTTGTGGATGTAGATACCAGACTAGGCACTAGACACTGTCGACAGGCGGTGTCAATTGTTGCACAAATATTCCCCGAATAAAAACAGTTACAATTTAAACTTGGATGTCATGAAATAAGTGTGAAACAACTGAGGAGAAAAATACGTGAATTTGAGAATTACTAAATGAAAACCCTGAAATGCTAGTAGGGGTCTCTGAACGTTTACACTCTTAATGTGTCTTTCTTAACTTTCAAATACTTGCTTTGAAATTGCCCTACAAATTATATACGCTGGGTCTGCCATTATGCACCCTCGCCCGCCCGTGGAGGAAAGGAGGGCATGCGGTAGCACTGCACTGCTCTGCACTTTCACACACATGCACTGCACTCGTGTCTGCACTCACGGTGCGCTACAGTTACACTAGCGTGGTCGATGCAGTGGATGCGCGGCGCGGCAAACGGTCTGGAGTGCAGGACGCCGTCCTGCGTCAAAGGATCCGAATTTTTAAACAGCTAGGTTATGGTGAAGACTGCTCTTGCATCTGAATATAAAGCATGACCAGTATTCACCAGAAGAAATGTAGCTAACAGTGTTCTTGTGCTACCAACATGATAAACACTTTAGCATGGATAATGTAATTCTGTAACCATTTCAGCAACAATTTTAATTTTTGACTCAGAAGTCATATTGCCACTGGTAGCTCCCATCATTGTCACCAGGTAGCAGCACCTCTAGTGAGAGGCATCAAAACCACTCAATTCAACACAATGCACATGCCAAAACCATATCTATGTATAAAGTTCTGTCGGTAGTCACACACACACACACACTGCTGAAAGACATCTCGGATGCATAGCCACTTACTTGTATCCTGCATTGCATTCGCAGTTGTAACTGGTGGGTGTGTCAACACACTTCTGGCCACACTGGTGAACCTCCACCTTGGCACACTCATCCACATTGCAGTGAAGTGGCTCATCCGAGTCATCGGAGCAGTCGGACACCTTGTTGCACACGAGACTGTAGTCGATGCAGTCCGCGTTGTTGCACTGGAATTGTCCAGTCGGGCACGTTGCCTTCTCTGAAAACATGCCCCAATGCACTGGCACTCAAGAAATACAGGCGCTAGTCCAGAAGTATGACTATCACAGATAAAACTGCCACTACAGAACACAAAACATAAATATTGCTACACATAAGTGAAACATAGCATCTGTTAGTTTATGGTAGTTGTTCACTACACCATCTTTTCAGAGCATAGCCTTGACAATGCAATATTAACCATGTTGGTCACTGTAATCCCATATTTAGGACCTGACACTCAATGCTGGTAGTATTGCTCAACTGTTATGCAGCATGAAACAAATAACAGCAACATTCTTACAACAAATGAATTCTGCTAGGGGACCACAGAGTGAAACTGAATAGTATTGACAGATTACAGTTGCATACACATTCGACACAAAAAAGTAAGTTGTAAACATGAAAACAACTCAACAATTTAAAGTGAGTCTTAAGTAGAGCTTAAGCCCTTTGAAAGTTTATCGTACATATTACACAAAATATTTACGATGGTGACATATACACCCAAAACATGTTTTGACACAATACTGAAATAACATGGCATTTATCCCCCTGAACATGTATACACAAATAAATGGAGGGATGAACTATTAATTCATGAGCAGCAGGCTAGCTGCTTGTAGGCACTCTACCCCACAGCTACCTGCAGGAGGACAGCAGAGGTGTGATCGCAGGCATGGTCTGAGTATGCAGAGGACCATCCATTAGGAAAGTGTTAAAACAGTAATGTTCTCCTGTGTGGCCAACAATACTCACACACATGATAAAGAGAACGAGGATCACAATACTTTCCATTTGTTGACTAGAGGAAGATGGGCTTCAGTGTCTTTGAAAACATCGCAGGTACGTTTGTGCTAGCCTCCGCCAGATGAATTAAGGTGTTAGCGCCTGGGAATGGGACCAATCGTTACCAGAAGACTGGCCAACTCTGGCCATGCCTCCATTTAGGATGCTGTTGAGGTCATCCTTGCACCAAGGCAGTGCTCCTAGGCTATTATATTTTGTGCGATTGCATAGCCATTTGGTTAGGAGTACGGAAGAAAACGACAAGCAGCATCCTAGCTCTCGTAGATGTGTGTGTGAAGAGGATGAGGCAGATAAGGAGCTTCAATGCCACGCGCACTAATACGGGAGATAGACATGCATCAAGGGCTGTATCGGATTATTTGTTTGTTAACTTAAAAAGTAACATTTTCAAAGTGTACGTACTATGCCCAATAATTATTTTCAGACTTTGGAAAAATAATGAACATTAAATTTTTGCGATATATTCTTGGCCACATCAAAATTATGACATAAATGCACCAATGTCATTTTAATTTTGTAAGTTTTCAACCTGAAAAGCATCAACATTTTTTCAGCACATAAAATTTACTTACTTACATGATGCACTTGAATATAACACCTGAACAGACAATGTTTAATGTACGCGTGAAAGAGTAATGTGATGTATTTACTGTGTAATGTGACATCATCATAATCTTGACCTAACACCTCTGACATTTAGAAAACACAGAACAAAGACCCTATTAATAAATATTGGCGATTCTGTCACCATGCTCTATAAACTTTAACGCAGGCCATATCTCACCCAGACAGCATTCAGGTCAGCCAATGTCAGCTGCAAACACAACAAAGCACTCTGTTCTGCACCCTAGTGGACACACATTTGTTTACATTCACATCTTTATGAGGTTAACTCACATGTGTACTGGTTAAAGACAACCATTATATCACCCTTATGGCCGTCGATGGGCAAACAAAGACTGCTGGCCTGCCTGCCATGTAAATATACTTGGCACTAGACCAGCATAACCACACGTCCAAATAACACTAATGTGATCATGCACTCAGTAATACATGCTATTTGCCTCAGATATTTTCCTTTTCTACGTTCCTGCATCAAGGTGTCCAGTGTTCAAGGCAGTATTATTGAAGTGTTTTATTTCCATTTTAACGAAATTGGTACAACCTGATGGTGAAACATGACCACTTAAAAATAATAAAAACAAAACTAAAATACCAAAATTTGCAAATCTCATTTTTTTTTCCCAGAACGTAAGCATTATAGCGAAACTTACTTTTAGTACAGCTATTTAAATGTGTTGTTAAACTCACTGGGGCAATCCACTTCATCAGAGTTATCACCACAGTCATCTTCACCGTCACAGCGGTACGTCTTGCGGATACACTTGAAGTTGGAGCACTTGAATTCCTCCTGTGCGTTGCACTCCTTGTACTTGGTGTTGCAATCCTTGGACTCGTCTGAGCCATCCCCACAGTCGTTGTCGTGGTCGCACACCCAACCCTGCAACAGCACCAACATTCTCTCAAATTCCTGTTACAAAAATACCTTGCCAGACTCTTCAAGCCTGCTACCAAAGATTCATATTTACGCGGCACAGTAGTTCCCCAATTTTACGAGGTGCCATGGTTCCTGAGAATGACTTTGTAAAAACTAACATGGTTTTGAAATGAAATATTAATTTAATTTAGTGGGCAGACATCTTCTGAATGAAATGATACTCCATACGTGTGTACTTGACTTGCCCCTCTTATCAAAAATGTTTTAACATTGTGTGGCGTGAAGTTTAACCTAGTGCGAGTCCATTTTCGGTAGATTCTAGCAGGAAAATCAAAGGATTTAGTTTTGAAATATTAATTTATTTCAATAGATAAACATCTTCTAAATAAAGCGATGTCCTGGAAGGGCATATACAACACCCCTTTGTCGCCAAATAATACATAAGCACTAAGCCTGGGCGCCACGTATTTCACAGCAGTACCAAGTAAAATCTTACGGAACAGATCAGAGATGTGGCTTTGGACTATTAAATATTGAAAGTGGCGCAAGAAACAAATCTTAAAGATTGTATTTATTCACCTTTGCCTCAAAAATCATAGTTTTTTTTAATGAAATATTATTAAAAACTTTACAAGCAGACATCTACCAAATAACATAATAGTCTTGTATGTGCGACCTCCGGGCACACAGCATCGTTAAGGTCAGTGCAAATGTACACATGAACATCAGCCTAGTAGGGATAACCTTCAGATGGTTCAGCTGATCTCGGGTGAACTCGGCATGGCCTAGTGCAACCTCGTTTCCTCCTCTTGCACGACTGGCGAGTGAAAAAAAATGGTTGCCTAGCGACCAGTATAGTGTCCTCGTGCCCCTACCTTTTATGACCAATGAGGTGGGGGTAAAGGAAGCCTGTGAAAGGATGGTCTGGGCTGCTTCAACATGTTCTGTTACCTCTTTACCCCTTGTATGTTGCAATTAGGTGATGCTCATTATAAATTAGTTTTTATTATCAATTTTCATTTACTTTTTTAGCTTTTCATATTGTGGTATATTAATCAGGGGCAGTGAAACTAAAACCACTATATTTTGTTGCTACTGAACGTATTTTCTAATATCCATTGATCATGACTTGTTGCCTTTTTGCAATGATTATTCTACCTTTTCTTCAATTTGACGAGTCATGCATGCTGACATAATTATTAAATACGACTCCTCCTCATCTTCATGTCACAGCACGTCACCCCGAGCAGGGTTTGAACCCCGGACAACTTGCTTCCAGAGCCAACCACCACACCCCTAGGCAACAGGCACCCAAGGACACGGCAAACAGTGCCTTCTGTGCCATTGTGTCAGACGTCATGTGTCCGGGTAATCATCCCCGCGTGCGTCAGAAGCAAGCCACACAGTCCAGCTATGCCCCTCAGCTCGCAAGAGCAACGCAACCCACACACAAGGCAAACCGCACTTCCAAACTTCCCCCAAGAGAATGCGGCGCTAAGGGAGGAGCTCTAGCCCAAAGATACCCGACCAGCCAAGGGGGAGCCGAAGGAACCGCAGCCAGCTGTCTACGACCCGCCAGCACCACTTCTGCTGGCGGGTCTTGTTTCTAAAGGTGACACTACTTTTGTGAAGCAAGTTTCTCAATGTCAAGAAAGTTATGTTGTTCTTTCTTTGTTATATAGATTTGGAATACAAGGTTTAACTAGTAATCCTGGTTGTGGTCTTTTGGAAATGTGTTTTTTTACAAGAGCTAATAATAGTCCTTGTGTAGCTGTTAATTTCTTAAACCAAATTGATGTACGAGATATTATATGTTGGAAGACTTTAGCTGTACATGAAACTGTTTTAGATCGAACTGCTGTTGTGTCTGTGCCCCAGGAGATGGCACCAGTTCCAGCCAGCAGCAGTAGAGCCAGTAGCTACCCCAGGTGAATGCCCACTGCAGGTAAAAGAGTGCCATTATCCACACCACCAGTGCGTAGAGCCGTTCTCACCACACTTGACTTTGTGCTGAGCCGTAGGGTTACTCGTCCCAACCCATACCAGAGCAGGGTCACCAATAGGCGGCAAACCATCCTAACTTCACCACAGTAAATTAGCTAGCGCCTCTGTCAAGTACTATAGAATCCTTGCCTGACAGTGACGTCGTCATCAGTTCAACTTCACGCCTCAAATTTTTGTAATATTTTTATGGTTCCCAAAAATAACCTCGTAAAATCACTACCCTCATAACACCTCCACACCCATAACATTGGAGATTTAATGTAATTTCAGTTATTTTGAAGCCTTTTATAGTTGTGATCACTACATGTATAGTACATACTTAACCATGTTCTAAATGCATAGCTTAATGTATTCATAACAAAATTTTAAACATGGAAATGGTAGTGTGTTAACATTTAAACAAAATAATCTAGTTGACAATTTCACCAAAGCGACAAAATTTCAATTTTTTCCAAGGCAACGTTGCTACTCTAGAACCATTTATTATGAACTGTGCTTTATAAATACAATAATCCATGTGAAACTGAAAATATAATTTTTGAGACACACCCTCCTTGCAGCGCAAGCAATGTAATTAATACACTGAAGAGCCAAAAAAAACTGGTATAGGCATGCGTATGCAAATAACAGAGGTATGGAACCAATCAGAGTAACGCGATGTGGTCGGAAGCTAGATCGGTTACTGCTGCTACAATGGCAGGTTATCAAGATTTAAGTGAGTTTGAACATGGTGTTATAGTCAGCGCACGAGAGATGGGACATAGCATCTCCGAGGTAGCGATAACATTTGGATGTTCGCGTACGACCATTTCACGAGTCGACATCGCTGCGACCGGAAAAAGATCGTGAAAGAAAGGGACAAACAACGACTGACGAGAATCATTAAACGTGACAGACGTGCAACCCTTTCTCAAATTGGCACAGATTGGATTTGTAGACTGCCCTGCAGGATTCATGGTGTGAATTGCCTCCTGCATACCTTCAGACCTTAGTCAAGTCCATGCCACGTCGTCTTGCGGCACTTCTGCGTGCTCAGAGGGGTCCTACACGATATTAGGCAGGTGTACCAGTTTTTTTGGCTCTTCAGTGTATATGAGATAAATTAACGCAAAACTATTTGTATTCAAACAGCTAATTCTTATTGATTTTGTCATTTGGGCAACATCTGTTTTGAATCATAAATATATAATGAACTACTATTACAGATGTACAAGTAACGTTTGCAAAGTTTTGGGATGGATTATGATAATATAAAAATTATGAAGATGATTGCTTAAAAGTGAATAGAATTATACCTTCAACAATCACTTTTTAATGTGACTGGCTGTCTGGATTCAGTTCAATGTAATAAAATTTTCCAGCAGAGTTTAAATTTACAAAATGTACCATCTTGTCTTATGTAAATAACTGAAAGACTTGAGTGTACACACCGTGTTTATGCAGCGGCCGTTCCCACAGGTAAACTGGTCATCGGCACACGGAGTAGGACTGGGGCAGTTCTGTTCTCGAGAGTTCTCATCTGCCCCATCTACACAGTCTGGATCCCCGTCACACACCCACTTGCGAGGGATACATTGAGCACGATTCCACATTTTATTGGCAGTACAGGTGAACTCTGTTTCCTCGTCACATTTCCTGTCATCTGGAACAGGATAGAAATAATACCGTCATCTCTAAACTGACAGTGTACACAACTACAGAGCGGACATACATACACGTAATTTATAAATAATATTTAGGGTGTTGGACCCCAAAAATTAATAATTGTATTTTGTACCAAAAATTGTTCAACTTATACACATTATAAGCAATGACATTTTCCTCGAATAAGAAAATTTTACACTTAATATTTATTTAATAATTTTTTGTTAAATTCAAATTTTTTCTGTTTTGCTGCAGCCATAATAACAAATACTAACTAAGTTGTACAAATGAAAAAATTTACAAAGTAAACTACTGCCAAGGGCTACCGCATGACATCCATATCATCACCAAATAAATAGCCATATATATAAAGTTAAATATAAAGAAATTGTTGCATATTTTTAACTTTCTTTTTAATGTATGAACTGTTATTTAAAATCTGTAACTAAACAGACTTTGTCAAAAAAATTTACCTGGTACTGTTTACTAAACTCATAAGAAAAACAATTAAATTTATGTATTTATGATACTCTTTAAAAATCAGTTAGATGATACATTTCTTTTAAATCTATTCTGATACCCAGGCAATTTTTAATGAACAGTTTGATTTTAAATAATTAATATTAAAATTATATTAAAAACTTTAAAAATGTGTCAATACAATTTGAATTTTAAATATTAATGACAGTTGGTCTGCCGTATCTGTGGACTTGGCATCAACAGTTTCAACCAATCGCGGTACAAAATATTCTAAAACATATGTATTTGAAAAATAATGTTTGAAATCCCCAGCCAGTATTTTTCCATTCATGTAAGCTACTTGCCTTCTGCTGCAAGCCACTTGCCTCACTGTTTGCAGGCACACCACACACAAGTGCGTGCAGCTAACCCACAGTCAAATACTGCTGTAGTCTCATGGTATCATCTACTGCATCTGACTTCGCTCATGTACGCGGATACAGTAGCTTTCAAATACGTGATTCCATGGCCCACAAATGTAACAGCAGTGTAATGGCTCCTGAACTGAATAGTGATACCACAGCAATTTTGGTATGATTTGCCTTTCACAGTTTCTGTTCATGTGATGTAGCCTATAAGTGTGGATGTACAACTGCGTGAACTTTAAAAAAATAGCTTCGTAGAAACGTTCTAAGTGGGGCAGTGTTTTATTGTACGTATTAAATGTTACTGCATTTCTAAACTGTAATAAACACATTTATGTATGTATTTCTAACAAACAAAAAGGGTGAAAATTATGTAACTCAAGTTCAATACAAATGTGTAAAGGTAACTCAAGTATATCAAGTTTGGCAACTTGTGTACGAGTAACAAACAATGTTGTTTGTAGACATGTAGACATATAACATGTAGACTAATGCTCTAGGCTTCGGAATTCCCCTCACTGGTAACTTGTGTGGGCAAAATTTGAATAATATATCCACCTAAAGCTTAAGGTGGAGTCCCTAGTAGAAGTTCTAATGACCCAATACTACATCTAACATAAGAATGCATTGCAACAGGCCCTCCCAAGACTGTGATATGCATTTGCAGAAAGCTGAATTTCTCGCAAAATTACCAAAGATCTGTGACAGTAGGATATTATTTAATGCAATGTAAGCCAATGTGTTTAACTAAAGATACCGCTTTGTACTTTTCTCCTTCCCCTTAATGAAACTGTACAGGAAAATCCTAAAAAAAAGCCATCATTTTCAAAATGTTTTTCTTTGAATATATTGAATAGAATAATATTAAAACGTGGTAGCTGTGTAGGTTATAGATTTTTTTTTACCTTTCCTGGGAAAAAGTCATATTTCCAGAATATTTATTTACCAATATACGTGTTTATGCGCAAACACTGATTTTTACAGATAATATTTTACTAGTCAGCCCCCTTAAACTTCATAATACACATGATATAAACTGTATAGTGTTTTCTGTTTTACGTCCAAGCACCGCACACCTTCAGCTTAGCTTCGCCACATCTGTCTCTGCTTTTCGACACATGCTATTCCGTGGTATGGAGGGTTGAGAGGGAGAGAGCCTGGAATGTGACGTCGTGTTGCCACATCACCATGCAGCACGTGCACGAGTTACCATTTTTTTTAGATTAAATCTACCGTTTTCTTTTCTTGTACACATCTACGAAACTTTACTTGCACAAATATGGTCTTTGAGAGAGCAGACTATTAGTACATCTTATAAAACATGCTTGTAAACGTGGTATATGGCAATATTATGCAGTTTATGTAGGTTTCTTAAGCATGAGTGCCATAAGCGTGCACAGCCGTCATCACGTGGGTGTGCGCAAAGTTATAGAATCGCCGATGGCCACATATAAGTGGGGTTCAGGAATTTATCCTTCTGGAAAGTTTTTAATTTTAAGGGTGTTGGACCCCAAAAAATTAATCATTTTATTTTTGTACGAAACATTGTACACCATTTACACATTGTATGTGATAACATTTTCCTAGAGTAAAAAAATTTACTCTTTATATTTTTTGAATAATTTGATGTCAAATATAAAATTCTTCTGTTTTGTTGAAGCCATTATAACAAATACTAACTAAGTCGTACAGATGAAAAAATTTACGAGGTAAATGAATTCTATGGACTACCGCGTGACACATATATAAATCACCAAATAACAAACCATGTATATAAAAAAAAGTTAAATATATTTTTAAAAAAATTTGCATTTTTGAACATTTTTTTTTTTTTATGTATGAACTGTTATTTGGTGATTATATATATGTCAAGCAGTAGCCCACTGCATTAGTTTATGTTATAAATTTTTTCATCTGCACAACTTAGTTAGTATTTGTTATTATGGCTGCAACAAAATAGAAGAATTTTGAATTTTGTATTTGACATCAAATTATTCAAAAAATATAAAGTGTAAAAATTTTTATTTGAGGAAAATGTCTTCACATGCATTGCATACAAGTTGAACAATGTTTGGTACAATTATACAATAATTAACTTTTTGGGGTTCAACACCGTTAAGGATTAAAATAGTAAAACCCTCTTAAGAAGTTCATGAAAATTGTAAAAAATGTTGACTGTTAAAAATGAAAACTTCTTAAAGGGGTGAAGTTATATAATGAAAATAGACCAAGTGCAAACATTTTGAAGTTTAGTAAGAATGAAAACTTATTAAGAGGGAACTTCTTAGAAGGGTTTTACTGCAATTAAGCAGAATTTGTGCCTAGGATATGGTAAGAAGACCACAATTCAAATTATTTCCTCAAATATTTATGGAAAACCAAATTGTGAAAGACTAATTTGTATACATTTGAAAAGTGAAATGAAGCAATCAATTAATACAATAACTCAAATTAATATTCACTTCTATTCCTCAGAATGTATCATACACACCAGTGTGCTCTTAGACATGTTAAAATTTCAGAATAATAAATAAATCTACAAGACTACAATTCTAATTAATAAATACGCTGGTCATTAGGGTGTGCCTGGGGCACCCCATGCGCACACCTACGATCATTGGTTTTTGCACATTCGTGGGTGTCCCAGAACCATATACTGCAGATAAGGCAGGCCTACTCCATATGATAAAAATAACTTCCCGTGATAAAAGAAAATCATTACATAGTTTTATAAATAATTATTTAGCTAGTTCTGAAAAGATTGCAGTTTAACTTACTGCACTGGTGCCTTTCATCCTCATCAGAGTTGTCAATGCAGTCGTTGTCACCATCGCAGATGTAGATGCGTGGGATGCAGTTCCCATTGTCACAGGTGAACAAATCCCCGAAGCATGTCCGCCCCTCCAGCTTGCAGTATTCTGGTGGTTCATCTGATGCATCCCCACAGTCATCATCCCCGTCGCAGTACCACGTGGCAGGAATGCAGCGGTGGTTGGGGCAACGGAAGCTGTTCTGCGGGCAGGTGCGCTCCGCACACTGCTCGGGGTCCTCGTCGCTGTTGTCGCCACAGTCGTTGTCCCCGTCGCACAGCCAGTACGGCTCCACGCAGATGGTGGTATTCTTGCACTTGTGGTTCTTGGGCGGGCACGTCGTGTTGTGCGGGCAGCGCTCGTGGCTCTCGTCTGACGTCATGTTGTCCTTGCAGTCGTTCACCCCGTTACAGACCTGAAGGCACAATAATCCCTCGCTTATCTGCTCGCAGCCACAGATCTGTACTGTCAATAAACACCATGCCAACAGATGGCAACTGCCCATGAGAACAAGACCTTGCTGTTAATCACCGACCAAAACCTCTCTAGTGAAGATGCAAAGTTGTGGTTATAGGAAGAGTGATTGACTCATGTTTCTCTTTCTTATAGAGTGTTGGTTTCAAACGAAGGAAAGCCGGCTTATTTACAGAGCGACGTGTATAGATATGAAATGATGTGAATCACAGAGTATAGTTGTTTGTATCTTTGCTTAGTTCTCTTCATTGCGCTTGTGTCTCTTTGTCGTGTCTGCTGATTTAGTTTTGCTTTTATCCACGATACATCTGTCAGGAAGCCAAACAACGGCCAACACATCACATCTGGCAGCTGTGGAATGACACGAGAAGAAATGAAAGATGTCTGACATAATACTGTTTGCTAGGGTTGCGCAAATATTCAATATGCAGAAGTGATAATAAAAATCAGAATTTTCTTTTCCACTTTTGGTAAATAAACTAGTACCCAAAAGTTTTAACAAAACAAAAAATTTTGGGTTCAAACAATATTTAGGTGCTTGCCAAATATCTGTTTACTTGACTAACAATGAAAAGTTACTGCTTGACTGTCCCTATTTTTAGCTTTTATTACACTATTTCCAAAATAACCACACAAATTTTAACTTGAAATGTTGCCATAACTGTTTACTCCTGTAACTTATTTTTAATGTGTGAAAAACACGAAGTTTTGTTATACTATACAATTGGTGGTACCACACCACACAAGTTTGTTTCATATTTTAAATTGAATTTGATAGTGTGCTAAAATATGTTTAATAATACATTTTTTTTATTAAGGTTTACTTCTTGTAAAATAAATTTTATTTTTCGTTTTAGTTTCACAAAATGCAATATCATATTTTTCATTAAAATTTAATTAAACAAACAGACACGTTCGCACAGCCCTTCAGTTTGCCTAACCAACTTTCCTCACAGCCTCTATACAAGCTGTACCACCTACTGCATGTGGGAACCCAAACACACTGACCAATCTGCCCATGACTAATTCAGACCTGCTGGCTCAAGATCATGTTGTCAGAACTGCCAAGTGACCTAACACTGATGACAACTAAGAGCCAAGAAAAAAAATCTCCTCCTGGAGCCAGGTAGTCTAAGAAATGGTGTGCAAATAACCTTGGTCAAAAGCATAGTGACCAGAGTCCAGCTGCATTGCGTTAAATCAACTGTATAGAATTTGTAAGCTTAAATAAACAAGTACAGAAAATACTGAGATTGTAATAACAATGGTAATACACATCGTTTATTTCTGAAAAAACTGATTATTTGAAAAGGCAGTTCACAGCTCATAAACACAGTAAATAACAGACATGATGTATGCACCTGAGACATTGGAATGCATCTGTGATTGGCACAGGTGAACTCTCCGGCTGCACATTCAGGATACTTGCAGTCTTGCTCATCGGAGTTGTCTTTGCAATCATTTTCGTGATCACACTTCCACGACTTGAAGATGCAGCGACCATTGGCACAGCGGAATTCAGTGGGACCACACGAGTGGTAAGCTGAAGAACACATAGGAAGAATGTTTTTCTCACATACCCCAAGTACATTTTACTGCACTCAATATAACCTACAGTGGTACTGCATTGTGCATCTGTAACCAGACTATTAAGAGTGTTCATACATTCAACAACAAAATCAAAGATAAAATTTAAATCCTGCCGGCAGTAAGCTCTTACAGTGCTTACAAAATTAAAGATAATGAACTTAAATTCAATTATTACAATACAAAAGTAGACAGAATGCACAAGTACTAACAGGGTGGTACTCGTAGATAGACACACACAAACAAAGGTCTAATGTTCACATTAAACCCACCAACCACCTTCAATACCTACACTTTGACGGCTACCATCCATTCCATGCCAAGAAATCTCTGCCTTACAGTCTTACCACCAGAGCTAAATGCATCTGCCCCACCCAAAATGACTTAAACAAGCATTGTGATATAATAGCCAAAGCATTCCTTGATAGAGGCTACCCCAAACCCCTGGTTCACAAACAAATTCACAAACAAATTCAGCATGCCACTTCAACCACAGATCCTTAATCTAAGATCAGTAACTCAGATATCCCTCTGGTTGTCCTCTACCACGAGGGCATGGGCAAACTAAGAACCGTTCTCAACTGTGGACACAAAATTCTGGCCTCATCACCACTCACTCAAAACTTGTTCTCCAAACCACCCAGATTGGTCTTCAAACGACCCCCCAACCTTCTAAACAAACTGGTGCACTCCAAATTACCACCCAGTTCCACAATCAGTAATATCACCACCCCCATGGGGTCTCACCCTTGCAATAACTCACATTGTAGCTTTTGTGCTATAACCAGTCTTCCACCTCCTTCAACAGCAGGCCCACAATTCAGACTTATCCTATCCAGGGTAGCTACAACTGTGCAACAGAACATCTTATCTACCAGCTACAGTATGTTCACTGCAATGCAGAGTACATTGGCCTCACCACCAATACTCTCAGACAGAGAATGAATGGCCGTAGAGCAGACACCAAACAAGCCATAGCTGGGGCAAATGACAATTTGCAGGTGAAGCCAGTTACAGCACATGCAGCATCCCACAACCAGAACTTTGACTCCTCTTACGCAACCTGAGTGGTGAGGGCCCTACCTCCTTCTAATAATAGTGCAGAACTGCGTCGCTGGGAACTGGCCCATCAATACATCACCAAATCCAGACAGACACCTGGCCTAAACATAAGATAACACCTCTGCCACATTTCAAATTTCCCGCCTCAACTTAGTTTGCCTCCTAGCCACTAGGTTCACTGTTTGCCAACCACCACTCACGAGACTGTAATGTGCCACCGTTCGCCACCTGATGAAGCTGGTCTAGCCAGCAAAATGTTGCGCGACTGCACATCCGCGTTGAAAATGTTTTAGTCTGACTTTTGTTTGTGTGTGTCTGTCTACGAGTACCGCACTGTGAGTATTTCTGCATTCTGTCTACTTTTTTTATTATGTAATTATTAGCCTAGTGGCCTATTTCTGTCATATCTCATTAAATTCAATTATGTATGAATTAAAATTAATTAATTAATGCTCTATAATTTTTTTTTCCCCAAGTGTAGGACAGAACCACAATTTAAACGTGTTTTAGGTTATAAGAACCTTGCAAATAAAAGTACAGTTAATAATTCTTGATCAATTAAATCTTAGCTAGAGTTTGCAGCTTAAAAACATTCAAAGCTTTGTTTTAAATATCTACAGTACTATTACATTTTTGGAAAACTGTAGTACAGATGTTTGCATGTTTTTATGGTTATTTCCATGTAGTTTGTCTTGGCTTCCAAAGAAGGACCACTTCCACACAGTTCATCTTCAAAAGCGATGACAAAACAGCACCTATATCTACGATATATCTCAGAAAGTTTGATCGGGCGTTCTTCGTATGTTTATTTGACTGATTAAATCTACATTGTTGCTCTCAAGATACACTATGGTTGGTACGCAATCAGTAATTACTAAAATAACTAATAAATTTTATAAGTGGTTTGAAATTATTTGAATGTAGGAAAATTACCTTTCCCTTATTTCTGGCACTACCTAACTGGTATTTTGTCCAGTGTCTTATATTACACAAATATTATTGTTTTTTCTTTTTCCCCCAAAAAATATAGTTATTGTATTTCATCGAATAATGGTCGCAAATTTTATACTTAAAATTTCCTTAAAAATTTGGGGTGCTGCTGTTGTGTTCATTGTAAAGATAAAACATTAACAGCCCCTGTTTTCAGTGTAGCAACTGGCACAGCACTTTACTCCTCCACTTTCATGCTTAGTGAGAGGGGAAGTTGTTGCTAAGCAACCAGAACAGCATCCTTTCATCCTACCTCTCGTGGCAAATGGATTGGAGGCAGACAGTCCCCATGCAGGGTCAAATTTGATTATTTGTGAGGGGAGGTAAACACATTGGTCATCCTCGGCTACCTTCGACTGAAACTTGCCTCGACTGGAACTGCTAATAAGATGACGGAATCACCCTACCCACGAATTTGTTTGTGGAGGGACATCTGGAGTAGGGCTTATTGCTCTGTCTTTGCTGCAGTGCCGAAAAGACCACCGTTTTTCTTTACTCATTTCTGTACTTGAAAATTATGGTGCAACCCTTATGCAAATGTGACCATTATACAAAGAAATACTGTACTTTGTTAAACAAAGAAATTACCATTATACAAAGAAATACTGTATTTTGTTAAACAAAGAAATCATCAATTGCAGAGATCATGAGAAGATAATTACTCCATTCATGAATAAAACTGTATCCTGGACCTGATACTCTGCTCTTAGCTTAAACTCAGTAACATTAGAGTAGTGACCTTGTAAGATAAAAATAAAACATAGGCCCATGTAAGATAATATCAACTACCCTTCAAGATCAACAGCATATTTCTAAAACTACATATAAAAAAATATAAGGCTAAATGTAAAAAAAAAAATGTAAGCATGGCATAAATCTGCTTTTATAAAATTACAATTACAGCAATAATGGGAAAAAAAGGTTCACTTAAAAACTAAAGGCAAAATCTGAATTTTTACTGAGCATTATATAAATATTTGCTAGGAATGTGAACTACGTATGAAGAATATTTTGCCTCTGAGGTGAGACTTTTGCTAATTACACAGCCTCCAACCAAAATAACATTCATCATGCACATTATAGGAAAACAATGGCTTACTGCAGTAATTTACGTCCTCGTCACTGTTGTCCCCGCAGTCATCGTCGCCATCACAAGCCCACATACGGGAGATGCACTTCCCATTTCTGCAGTAGAATTTGCCATTTTCACAAGTTGCGTTCTTGGGAATGCACATACGGTTCTCGTTCACAAGATTGCTGTTTTCATCACATTTGCATTCAGCCTGTGAAACATAAGTGTTCATTCGAGCTGTGAAGCTGAAAATGCTGTGCTTCTGCACTGAACAGGCATTTATTACTGGAACTTGTAAGTTCAAAATATTCACACTTCCCTGTGGTGAACAGGTCATTCTAGAGGTGTACAGATTTGAATGCACATTCGTTAGAATTAGCCCATAAAGGTGTATCACAGCGGTACTTAATCATTATCTGTGATATAGTCGCTAAGAAAATACTTCAAGGTCTTCACTCAAAGTTAAATACTGTATGCAATGATTTACATTTATAAGATGCTTTTAGATATTTTTTTTTAAATTACACTGAACGAAAACACTAGAGGTTGAAAGATAAACTAGAGAGGTTTAAAAAAAACAATGCATCACACTTCAATGTCAGATTCTGATACATGTATACAAATGCCATCAGTAAATTAATACCTATAGCCTATACTATTCTGCACATTTGTCACCTAAGTGTTGGTATTCCTGTAGTACCTTTAAAAACTTTTATTAAGTATAGTATGACTGTGTAGTACATCTGTAGTTTCTTACAACTACGACTCAAAAAAAAAAATTTAAAAAAAACCAGCATGCATTAGCATTTCATTACTTAGTTTGTTTTATGTTGCTGTGCTGAACAAGTGTCCGATATATGAGAACTGATTCATGTTAAAATGAATCTGCTACCACAAAGTGCTTTGTCGAAACATTTTTATTTGCAAGGTGGACCACATGATAGTAATATTTGCTGTTACCGTTTGCAAAAAAATAATTGCACGATGTGTACCACATGATGGTTGGCAAACCCTTAACAACTTCAAATGTGCAATCACTAAGAAACACAATTATTTAAAAATTAAAGACTGCACAGAAAATGAAATGCAAAGCAGTTTTACTGCATATATAATTGGCAAAAATAATTGGTTGCATCCAATGAATATAAAAATCGGTAACTACGTTCAGCAATTGGTTTTTGATATTGATACACCGCGAGTTGATTGCAGCGAAGAACTTACAGTTCCGTTGACTCCTGGGTGACAGGACTGAGCACAGCCGCCATTATTGATGCTGCAAGGGTTCACTTGGCACTTCTGTCGGTCCGGGGAATAGATGTGGATGTCCCGAGGTGAGTCCTCGAGACGCTTGACCATCTCGATCATGTTGGCCCCAGTGTGCTTCTCCGCTCTGTACACCCCTCGCAGCTGCAGGTCCGTCCAGTAGATGTGTGGTCCAAACACTGTGATTGCAAATGGGTATATGGTGGCCGTTATCAGAACCTGCAACGAGAAAGCAAATACAAATTGCTACAGTCAAGCAAATACGTCTACAGAAGTCCTGTTGATTGTCCGTAGTGGGAGTACTGTGGAATAAAAGATTGGCTATACTAAAAACTTAGTTGAACTAGACATTGCTACAAAACCTGAATTTGATGGAAGATGGCCATCTGAGCTCTATATGAAGTTTTAAGTAATGATGTGGTTAGTGGATTGCTTTTTTACTCTACAAGTTTGGGTGGTTACCTTCTTACAACTTTCTTTAGTAGTACTACCAACTTAAAAAAAAAAATATTCTCTTTTCCATTTACACTTAGTGATTATCTCAATATGTCATCCTTTGCCAGTACCTAATTTAACTATTAAGTATTATCCCTAGTTGAAACATTTATATTTGTTCTAAATGTTTTAAACAATGAAGTGGTAAAAGAATTTTAATAAAGTTTCAAAACTATATCCGTATTGATTAAACTATTTCACCTCTCTGTTTGTGCCAGACAGAGTGGACCGCTCAATCTTCTCTCTCACTGCATCAGTCCAGTACAACATGTTCTCATCGTAGTCGATGGCTAGGCCGCTTGGCTGCGACAGATCCTTTTCTATTATGGCCATCTTGAGCGACCCGGCCATGGTGGTGCGGAATATTTTTCCCGAAGTGCCGAAGCGACCCCAGTCAGTGTAGTACAAAGAGCTGCCACACAAAACACACACATTGCTTGTGACTAACATGCAAGTACAATACCAGTGGTGTAACAAGGTCTCTAACCTAGGCTTGTAGGTGCCTCCTTGAGAGAGCGGGAAGCCTTTAGGGACCCCTCTTAACACATTTTCCCTTCCCTTATGAATTTAATGTTGGTACAGTCAAAACCTAAATTACATGCTACTTAAAATATATAGAAAAGTCTATAACCCAGAAGCAAAGATTTATATAAATGTCACAAATATATTATTACCCTGTAACACTTAATTAAAGGTTGTATATAATATATACCTGATGAATCTCGGTGAACAAAACCAGTTTGGGTGCCCATTTTTTCTCATTCTGGCACCCTTTACTAAACTTAGGGAGGGCTAATGTAAACCCTGCCCCCCCCCACCCCCAATTGTTATGCTACTATTTAATACCCAATAATAATAGAAAATGATGATAATAATACTGAATAAAAAGATATATTCTTTTGAGTGCAGTAAACACTTATAGCCACTATTAAAGAAAATCACCATTTTAGTAGAAAAATTACACCAATAAATTTGTTTGGAACAGATATTATGTAAACAAATAATTTACTAAACTCATAAATTAAAAAAATTAATTAATTTCAACAATCAAAAACTTTTATGATTAAAAAAAGTGTTGGTACATAAAAAGTAAGACAATAACAGCAGTTTGTATGATACTCAAAGTAACATGATGGCTCATATATTTTTGTTGTTTTCTGAAATATGTAAAAATAGAAGTTGTTTTAGTTTTAAATAAAGTTTTGTAAAAAGAGGGAAATATAAAGGAAAGTTATATGACTTTCCAGTGTCTTTGTTTTAAAGGGGTATTGTGCTGAAGAAACAAAAGTATTTTTTTTATAAGCAGTAGAAAGTTCCTCGTGTCACTTACAGTTTTAAACAGACCAAATACAAACACTGTTAATGAGAGAGAGGTTCACTATGTAGACTAATTGTGTATTATCATTCAGTTAGAAGGTTTCAAAATATTTTTGTGAAATTACAAAGTTTCGTGATTAGCATGATAATACGTGCAGGCATAGGTGTGTTAATATATAATCGTATACAGTAATATTGTTATAAGCAAATTAAATTATATATTTAATGTATATATGCATAAGCTTCACTTAAATTATCTCGGACAAACTGTACGGAATGAAGTATGAGTGGTAGTCCTATATAGTCTACTTCATGTAAGTACACTAAAGTGTGACCGTATTAGCAAAGTAACGCAGGCACCACGGCTGTTCTGTCAATGAAGTACACAATGTTTGTAAACAAATGCTATCATTAGAGATGATAGAAAACAGTTTTAACTATATGGACGCTATAACATGCTACAAACATACTTTCTAGCTACAATAGCTACCACCTCCACAATCTGTAAATTCACATGAAAGTGCCATGTTATAATAATTTAGCAGACTATTTTGGTTAGTTTCAGTAAATCTGGAATTCACACACCCTGTTTTATTATGTGTCAAAATGAGCAATACGCACTTAACTTTATAAAGTGTATTTCTTAAAGGATTAATTTTATAACTTCAGAAAAACCAAACAATAAAGTAAAAATGCAACATTAGCATGCAAATGTAGCCTGCATATCTAAGGTATGCATTGTCCAACCTTTCATTGTGTTGTATATGTTACCTGTGTACTCAGGTTGTTTTCTCAAGGTACTGAAGTTCAATATGCGTTAAACAAACTGTTGCAATCCATGCAAACGAGTTGCAGGATACTTCTGAGAAATATATCTAAACAATGTCTCGTTTTAAAACGCTTGCAGTATTATGCTGCAATCCTGAAAAGTCCTGCATGCACATTTTCTATTTCGCTAGCCAGTCCTGTGGTCCTACTATGATCTAATATATGCATATATCACTCATAAGCTAATACAGTAACTACGTATGTACATGGTAAGTTTCGATACTGCTCTCGGTACATCGTTGTGTTACAAATCTTGCCACAGTTTTGGGTTCACGTGGGAAACAATACTAAACGCCAAGTGTGCTAAAACTTGAAGAATATAAAATGTCCTTCCGAATTAAATACAACACTCCTACAGGTACTTGTCAAAACTCATGATTAACTAGGTTTTGATTTGCTAATATTCCAGTATAGTTTCATCTAGTGTGGTGCAGGTGTTCAATTTCGTAAGTGATTTTCTCATAAGGAAAGTGTTAAATAAGTGAATTATTGTTTGTTTATAGTGTTGGACAACGTGACTGTGACGCTCTGTAACTGGCCATTCAGCCTACCGTCTTTTGTTACTTGCTTGGCTTGCGTTTGTTTGGACTGTTTTGAGCGAAAATACATTTTTTACTTGCATTCTTGTATAGTGCCCGAATTATTATTAATCTGGTGTTCTAACAGAAAGTACTATTACAATGTCACATATCTGTAAAATTTATAAATGTTAATAAATTATATAAACTGCACACATTAATGCTATTTTTCATAATATATAGCTATCATCACTGTAGGTTACCATTCCAACTTGTTTTAATTTGTTAGGGCTTTTTTTATTGCAGGTGGATGTGTTGGGTTGGGCGAAGGTTAGAGAGGGGAGAGACTTTAGTTAAAGGAAAGACTTCAGATGTGACGTCTTTCATAAGTCGGCATTGTTTTCAGGCTCTTCATACAAGATGGTATCATTTTCAATTACATATTGTTTTGATGGAGCACTGAAAAGTTTTGCTTGTGTGGAAGCAACATTTAAATTATTACAACCTGGAAAGTTTTTACTTAACTTAGAAAAAAAGGTGATAAATATGTTGTGCTCCTACTGATGCATCTAATAAACACACTCAGTAGGTAACTATTTTTGGCTAAGTTTACCTTACACTCCATGGATTTTCCAAATTAATAACATGTTGTTTGTACACTACAAAAGAAAGAGTTGAAATGGCAGTTTTTTAGTCAACGTACATGTCAAACAATCTAATAACTGTTTCGGAATACATTATTTACAAAACACACCAACATACAATTTGTAATTCCTACATGCAACTCCTGAACAAGGTTGATCTATGGCAATCCTTGGATGATTACTTCATTAAAATCATGTTTGTCTGCCACTGATGAAATAATTTATTTGCAGAATCATTCAGTAAATACATCACTTCACCTGTTTCGTAAAACCAACAAACTTAAAACTTCAGAATGTAAATATATTTGTGGCGCTTATAGAAAATGGCTGACCAAACCATTTTACGAAGCAGTTTAAATGTGCCAATGAGATTACATTTCACTCAAGAAGACGTACGTACTCTTAAAGGGCACCTACGACCAACTATGCTTAATAAAAACAAATACAAAAATAATTAACTGCCAATAAAATATTCAAACAACACCAACAAGGTATTCGCGCAAACATGATGGAAAAGAGCACTTGCAGAACGACGTTCACTGGGTTGGGAATGATTCGCTAAAAGTAGCGTCCACATGCTCTGTCATAATTTTTTTTAATGTTTTTAAAGCCAATTCTTTATAGCCAAAAAAATCGTACTTTACTTTTAGAATATATTTTATACCAAAATTGTTTTCATTGTAATCAAAGTTTTGAATTATGATTTTTACCTCCAACTACTATTTTTTTTTTCAATAATCATCACCAAGAGTGCCAACATAACAGTATACAGCATTTACTGTTTACATACAGTGTAGGTTCGTCACAGTGCCTGTGAAAATTTAGTGTACTTACATGAAATACAGTATATATAATGCTTTACTAAAAATGTAGTAAAGTAGGAAATCAAGTTGAGCTCTTATTTCTATACACGAGAGTAAGAATTGGTATAATGGTAACATAGTCATGCTTCTAATAGTTCCACAGCATCAGCTGATCAAAAAATTCACTTCACTTTAGATATACAGCAATGTTAATTGTCACCTGTGGCAGAATGATACAAAGTGGGCAGGAGGAATAACAAACTGAACAGCGCTTTCAAAACTGCTGAACTGCCAACCAACTTCAGATGAACTATGATAGATTCTACCAGTATAGACTGAAGGCAAGCAGCGCTTACAAGACCTACCCATTGCAAGGATCTATGACGATAGCTCTTGGCCTCTCCACGCGAGCGATCATCACCAAGTCCGACCCGTCCAGGTTCATTGCGTAGATGCTGTTGTTTGAGGAATCTGTCCAGTAAACTTTCTTTTGCGTCCAGTCGTATGCAATGCCTTCTGGGTTGATGCCACGGTTGATGATGTTGGTGATGTTGTTGGCACTTGGTGACTTGCTCGACATCCAAGCAATGCGAGGCCAGGGACGTATTTGTGTGAACAGTAACTTATTGTCCTTGTAATCAAAATCTAGACCCACTACGTTAGTTAGGTTTCCCTGGAAGTAAAAAAGAAAAAAACTTAACGCTTGCACACATTAATATAATGTATAATAAATTATGGAGGTGAATCAGTATGACGTTCCCATCATAGTGTTATGGGAAAGATTAACTGCAATATTACAAACACCATTATGATCTCATATTATTAGTTCTCTAGAATGAACATATACTGATACCGTATTTGCTAACATATAAGACAAGATAGTGTATAAAATGAGTAATAGTTTCAGCATGGTCAAAATATAAAAAAAAATTTGGGTGATTTTTGATGAGGCCATGGTAAAATGTTTTTTCACTATGTAGTTGCCTGGTATCATACACAATATAATATTGTTGAGTATATAGTACCACAAAGTTAGGATTAACATGAAGCAACCAAAAAAAAGTTGGACGTGAAAATATTTTTAGAACAACGCAACTATCTGCACCTTAAAGCAAAATCTAAAGCAGATTTATTTGCAGTTTAAAAGATTCATGTTTCTAGAAAAACCTATTTTACATAACAACAAAAAAAAATCACAACTCATTTTTTGCGCAAGATTGCGGCACTCCAAAGCGACTGTAATGCTTACAATATGACGGACATTGTCATTTGTTTACATTTTGTATTCATATCAGGCGTGATTCTGAAAAACTGAAAGTATCACAATGTAAGTTTTCAGTATACAGTAAAAGCCTTATTTTATGAGCACGGATCTAAAGAGTGCAGCGACTTTACAACGTTTTCCAGAACTGTAAAATAAAAATGCAATTAAGGATTATTTTAAAATATGTTCCTTAGCATGCAGCAATAACATACTGAAGGTTGTGCCGCTATCGTTAGTCAGTATGCCACAGCTGCAATAAAAAACTTTGGCTGGAAGACTTTGAAGTGCATGCCTGGTGAGTCAGACAGCACGTGTGGCGCATAAACACGTAAATAGAAGTGGTGACTCACGTTGCCTAGCTTCCTAAATGCTGTGCGCATAGCAACAGTGATATTAGTTTATTTCGTATGAGAGAGAGAGAGTGAAGAGATTTGGGCGGCTCCTAACATATTTCGTAAAAGAATTACATTTTTGACAGATCGTATAGAAATAGTAACAAGTGAACGAAGTGACTACATATCCTTCCGCTGCCATGTGGTTTCCACCTAACTGTTAAAAAACATGTTTCATCTGTAATGACGGACGTCAATGAGACTTTAAGTCTGTCCTACCTACATTAAAACATGTAGCAAAGATGCTCCCACAATACATCATAATGCTCACGGAAAATTAGCTACATTATAGTCTAGTTTGATTTGCGAGCGTAATATGTTCATAACATTCCTACAATTTTTCTGTCTAATCCAGTTATATGTTTACAATTTATTCGAAACATTATACGTATAGAAATTCAGTATCACAAACACTTGAAATTTCATTATAATCAAAAGACTGAACTTGCGTTTGCTACTTTCACATCCGTATTTCGTTGAATTCACCTAAAACTAGAGTCGTGTAAACTTACATACAAGCACGACATAAAACTGTGGAGCATTGTTTGTTATAGATGGCGAATTTGGTTTAACATCTTTAATAAGATGTTAACTGTGGTTCTCATGCAGTAGCAGTTTAGACGTTACAGTGTATATGTGATACTGGAAGTATTAGGAATTTNATGTTAACTGTGGTTCTCATGCAGTAGCAGTTTAGACGTTACAGTGTATATGTGATACTGGAAGTATTAGGAATTTGGGGAAATTGTTAGACAGCACATTTTCATTCATAGCATTAAAGTATTTTGCGATTAAAAGGGGGTAGTTTGCATTTTGTACATGCAACGAGGCTATTTATAAATTAACTGCAGTACCAAGCACGCCTGGATGACAATATATCACATTAACATAAATATTAATTTATGCAAAAATGATTCCAGTGAAAAGCAATGCGTTATTAAAATAAATAACATTTATTTTCGCCTTGTAGCTGGTGAGGGAGGGGATGTACAAAACACAAAANTGCGTTATTAAAATAAATAACATTTATTTTCGCCTTGTAGCTGGTGAGGGAGGGGATGTACAAAACACAAAATGGCGAGCCGGCCTCACAAAGGTTTGGTGATTACATGCTAAATCAAAATTATTAGCAAGCAGAATTACTGCACAAGGAAAAATGTTACGTGCACGCGCCGGCCAACAGATGGNTAGCAAGCAGAATTACTGCACACGGAAAAATGTTACGTGCACGCAGTAGTAGCACAGTCCCCTATTCCTGTACTGTATTGCGAAAGTATATCTATTGCGTCCTTTTCAAAGTAAACTTTTGATCTCCTACAGGCTCAAAACGACTCAGGTTTGAAATATACTGCATCAAATTAGTGTAGCATTGAACTAAAATAATATTTAATTAAAAACTCCTCTTGTTTTCATGCAATAAGGCTGAAAATGGATTAACGCACATTTAAAATTACAGTACACCGCGCCCGTGAAATTGATTACCGCTCACTAACAAGTACGTGGCACTCAAGCATTTTTGTCCACGAGATGTTTTATTTATACTACTGTGATATAATTTTATTCTAATATTTCTGCATGTTAAAATAATATTTATTTATTTTTGATTGATCCTCTGGTTTTCTTGCGAGTAGCAACTGAAAATGAACACAGCAGTCAATAAGAGTTATGTCCCGCACTGTTTAAACTTATTTGCTTTCAGCGACAAGAAGTTATTTATACGTCCGGGGTATCATTTCATTCTTAAGACATTTACATTTTTCATCAAATTCATAATAAAATGTCGTTTCTATGCCAGAGGTGATTAAATATGGACATCACCCGCTTGGTGAAACTATTTGCCACTCAATATTATTAACAATTTTCATAATAAGGGGAGGGTAAACATACGCTTGTCAGGTATCATTTTATTCGGAACACAGCTGCCTATTAAATTAAGCAAATATTAAATTTTCTAAATGTGTTGGTTTTACGCCAATGACAATTAAACGCAAACTTTAAGAAAAAACATAACATATTTTTATTAAGGGTCAAAATTGGTTATTTGTGGATTTTGCGACAACAGTGATATTACGATGGTATTCTTGTGAGCCACGGACACTCGTAATATGGGGGTTCTACTGTACTTATATATTTTTTCTTTGGTAAATATGTTAGTAATTGCCTTTGATTCTGATTAATATAGGTTACCTATACTTAGATATTTTCACCTTTTCAAGTGATTTTAGGATTAACAAATTTTTTGTACAGATGTATAAGACAAATAATAATTTTGGAGACCCAAATTTGTGTAAAAAAATCCAGGTCTTATATGTTGGCAAACATGGTACAGACATTGACATATTCGTATTATTCCAGTAATCAGTCACAAAACACTGTGTATTCTTGTAAAAGGCTAACTATAGATAGCTCAGGCTACTATGCTTATGCAAGTTTGGCTGATATGGGTAACGGAAATATTGACTCTTACTATACTCCTTGAATTTAAATGTGTTAAACATACTGATCCAATTCCCCAATCAGTGAACTTTTCTTTGGTCATATTTTGTTTCAAATAAATTTTTCAGTGGGTGAAATACAGTACTCTCCATAGAGTGATACCATATGGAAAGAAGTATAAACTTTGTGAGCATTAATTCTTCAGAGTTAAATGGACCAACTATGTTATAGAAGTTAATACGGGTATGTCAAGATGTAAGTAAAGGAAAAATAAAAGTCCTTGGAATCTGGGGATTTTTGGGAACATGAAACAACATTAAACAATATTAAGATAAAATCATGAAGTCAGTTACTGAGTCATTATGCACTTAAGCATCTGATAGATATGAAAAGAGAATAGTAAACCAAACTGTAAAATTTTTAAAATCACATAGTTAAAACGTATGGATCAAATAATGTAACACATCATGAACCTGAATTACAGAANAAAAACTCCTCTTGTTTTCATGCAATAAGGCTGAAAATGGATTAACGCACATTTAAAATTACAGTACACCGCGCCTGTGAAATTGATTACCACTCACTAACAAGTACGTGGCACTCAAAGCTTTTTTGTCCATGAGATGTTTTATTTATACTTCTGTGATATAATTTTATTCTAATATTTCTGCATATTAAAATAATATTTATTTATTTTTGATTGATCCTCTGGTTTTCTTGCGAGAAGCGACTGAAAATGAACACAGCAGTCAATAAGAGTTATGTCCCGCACTGTTTCAACTTATTTTCTTTCAGCGTCAAGAAGTTATTTATACTTCCGGGGTATCATTTCATTCTTAATACAGTNCAAGAAGTTATTTATACTTCCGGGGTATCATTTCATTCTTAATACAGTTACATTTTTCATCAAATTCATAATAAAATGTCGTTTCTATGCCAGAGGTGATTAAATATGGACATCACCCGCTTGGTGAAACTATTTGCCACTCAATATTATTAACAATTTTCATAACAAAGGGAGGGTAAACATACGCTTGTCAGGCATCATTTTATTCGGAACACAGCTGCCTATTAAATGAAGCAAATATTTAATTTTCTAAATGTGTTGGTTTTACGCCAATGACAATTAAACGCAAACTTTAAGAAAAAACATAACATATTTTTATNAATTTTCTAAATGTGTTGGTTTTACGCCAATGACAATTAAACGCAAACTTTAAGAAAAAACATAACATATTTTTATTAAGGGTCAAAATTGGTTATTTGTGGATTTTGCGACAACAGTGATATTACGATGGTATTCTTGTGAGCCACGGACACTCGTAATATGGGGGTTCTACTGTACTTATATATTTTTTCTTTGGTAAATATGTTAGTAATTGCCTTTGATTCTGATTAATATAGGTTACCTATACTTAGATATTTTCACCTTTTCAAGTGATTTTAGGATTAACAAATTTTTTGTACAGATGTATAAGACAAATAATAATTTTGGAGACCCAAATTTGTGTAAAAAAATCCAGGTCTTATATGTTGGCAAACATGGTACAGACATTGACATATTCGTATTATTCCAGTAATCAGTCACAAAACACTGTGTATTCTTGTAAAAGGCTAACTATAGATAGCTCAGGCTACTATGCTTATGCAAGTTTGGCTGATATGGGTAACGGAAATATTGACTCTTACTATACTCCTTGAATTTAAATNGCTACTATGCTTATGCAAGTTTGGCTGATATGGGTAACGGAAATATTGACTCTTACTATACTCCTTGAATTTAAAAGTGTTAAACATACTGATCCAAATCTCCAATCAGTGAACTTTTCTTTGGTCATATTTTGTTTCAAATAAATTTTTCAGTGGGTGAAATACAGAACTCTCCATACAGTGATACCATATGGAAAGAAGTATAAACTTTGTGAGCCTTAATTCTTCAGAGTTAAATGGACCAACTATGTTATAGAAGTTAATACAGGTATGTCAAGATGTAAGTAAAGGAAAAATAAAAGTCCTTGGAATCTGGGGATTTTTGGGAACATGAAACAACATTAAACAATATTAAGATAAAATCATGAAGTCAGTTACTGAGTCATTATGCACTTAAGCATCTGGTAGATATGAAAAGAGAATAGTAAACCAAAATGTAAAATTTTTAAAATCACATAGTTAAAACGTATGGATCAAATAATGTAACACATCATGAACCTGAATTACAGAANTGTAAAATTTTTAAAATCACATAGTTAAAACGTATGGATCAAATAATGTAACACATCATGAACCTGAATTACAGAAAACAATAAGTGCTCCTATTACGTGAGTAAACTTACAATGGTATCAAAAGGTTTGCTTGTGGAGTGTGGATCAAGGTGGATGCTTCGTATCTCAGTTCTTGTAGAGAAAACTAAGAACTCTGATGGAGCCTTGCACGAACCTCCGGTTGACAGTTCGCCTGTTGCGCAGTCACACCGGAATGGTTTCTTGTTGACAGAATCAATTGGGAAAGAGAAACATAATTGTTCACACCCACCATTTCCTGAAAAAAATCGAAAAATAAATTATAATTTTCATTGCATATCAAATATATTACAATATTCATGTTTTTTTTTTTTTTCAAAATACATGAGTAATAACACAAGTTAACTTCTAATTCAAACACTCACATTTTTTTATTTTTTATTTTACATTACTTTAAATGTTCACTACTTGTATTTAATGTCCATTAAATAACCTACAATTAATTCCTGCATTTTGCTACATCCACTGGTTCTTTGAAAGTTCTGTGTCCTACATTTATGATGCTGGAACTCAGTCAGTTGACTGGAGGTTAATACCAATATAAATATAAATGACAGAAGTATTCCTCATGATAGTAGCCTGTGGTTTCAACTAATAAATGCAACGAGAATGTTGGTACAGTAATGCTGAACTAGTGTATTACAGGAATACTACCATTAGATTATCTTAATACTTCAGCATTGCATCCATAAATGTGTTAAATTGTCAGTGCAATTTAATTGGCTGAAGGAAATTCGAACTTGGAATGAGAACAGCAAACAACCGAATCGTACAAATATTATAATAACTGTGGTTGGTGACGCAGAACAGTGTCCTGCCTTCCAAACCATTTGCCACACCGCGCATCCACCGGGCTCGGTGCACAGTGCAGTACCGCATGCAGTGTAGTGCGAGAGCAGGAGAGTGCAGAGTAGTGCCGCACAACTTCATACCACCCTCTTCGCTAATAGGGTAGGCGAGAATGCGTTATGACGTACTCGCCACACATTAATTTTAGGGCAAATTAAGATCAAATAATTAAAAGCAAAAGAAAGACACACCAGGTGTGTGGACGCTCACAGACACCCCTATAAGCATTTTAGTGCTTTAATTATGTTTATTTGAAAATTTGCGTATTTTTCACCTCAGTTGTTTTACCCTCATTTCATGCTATCCACATTTAAATTTTATTTGTTCATGTGTAGTGTAATATTATGAATTTATTTATTCATGTTTTATGCAAGGGTTCATGTCCATTTAGTTGTGCAAGTGCTTTAGTTCAACAGAAAGTAGTGCGGGGCGTGCCGCGTGCCACCATAGTCCGCACCTCCGAGCTCGCCAGATTTAGTCATCAACGAGTATCTCAAAGATTCGGCACACACCGCATCGCGCTCCGGGTATTTTCACGTTTTCGCGCCAGTCATCTTTACCTGCAATAGTCTGATGTAACTTACTGGAACCTGTTCTTTTCTGCACCCAGAGATGCCATCCCTTCTTCCCCGGGAATAGCATCGCCCGGGGAAGCTTAACACACCAGTAATTCATTGTTGTGCACATATACTTTTGCAGTTTTGCCTATCTGGCGAGCTGCAGGCCAGACCCAATGTAACCTAAAGTGATGTAAAGTTTTGTGCAAGATTGATTACATGCAAGTTTTCAGACTCTTGTCTTTTTCATTTCAAGGACTGCCTTCGGGCGTTTCAGGGTCCGCATCCCTTTCAACCCGCTTTCACCGTAATTTCACATAATTTACCTTAATAGCCAGCATGCTCAACGCCAAGCTTTTATCAGTAAAAGGCGTTTGAATCAGCCTGAATAGGCCCACATCATTCCAATGTAAGTATCAGGTGTAGGGAACACCTGATTTTCCTGTCCAGAGGGGCTCATCCAACAATTTCACCGAGGGACTGCGCACATCCGGGCGAATGGCCTGCCGTACCCTGAGATCATCATCATCATCATCAGCAGCAGAAGCAATCGACACCGCCTACTGGCAGTGTCTGCCTCTTGGTCGGGTATCCAACTCCAAACCCACCTAACAATGTTTTTCACCGCCCCTCAAAACTTCCATTAACCCAACAACACCCAATCAACCGGTGTTAAATTGGTAGCTTTCCGTGGGGTCATTTCCTACTGAAAACTCTTATTGCTCAACATTTTTCCTATGCAATTTAACAGGCTTTTTGTTAATTTTTTTATTCTTATTACACACTACTATATGCATTTGACACCACCTAAATTCAGGTTATCAAAGCTGGCACTTTCAAATGGCATCTTCCGATTACTGCACTTAGTTTCAGTGCGAGCGAAGTTGTCTTCTACATTCCAATGGTCAATTGCACTGAAAAAAGTGCACACTGAATGCAACTTTTGCTGCACTGTCTCCAAAGTCAATGTGGCAGTTTGAATGCAAATATGGCTGACAAGCAAGCACTCGCTATGGGCATGCTTTGCACATGACAATTGCACTTTTATAGTTTTCAGGGTACACTTGAGTGTACTTCCAGTCCAGTCAATTGGAAGATGCCATTAGTCATCAGCTAGTTACTACATAAATAAACTCACCAAGTCGCGAGCAAGGGTTCGTGTCATCTGGCTGCTGGTTGGTCACATCAAAAATTGCAATGTCTCTGAGGCGTGGGAGATTGGATCGCACAGGTGTGGGAAGAGAAATGTTGCCAGACAGCTTTGAAGCTTTGAAAATAGTCGCAAAGTTGCGGTCCACCCAGTACACATCTCCCATGTGAACTGCAATGCCAAATGGGTTTGGCAGGTTTCGACGAATCACCTATGGAAAATATTACTACTAGAGTTCATATTTAGCACTGCAAGTTGCTTGAACAAATAAAAATAACATAAGATTTCAAGATTTAGGAGACCATCATTTAGCTAATGTTATCTGTTATAATCAACTCTCGATTTTGTGACCCCGGTAATAGCGACCCTCTCAAAGTAACAACCCTTTTCTCAGGAACCGTGAAAATTTGGTTGAAAAAAATAAATAAAATTCAAGGGAAATTGGTAGAAAAATAAATTTGTTGCATTTATTATAGCCACAAATGGTTGCAATTCTCTTTTCAAGCAATGTACTACAGTAAACCCTCGTTAATTCAAACTCGGTTAATTCAAAATTCTATGTAAATCAAAGTTGTTGTTAGCCCCCGAACATAAGAATGGGATTTTACAAGTTTTGGAGTTTGGTTAATTCTGAAATTCCACACAATATGTAATTAATTCAAAGTAAAATTTCCTCAAAGTGTATGGAAAATTCAAATAATTTATAAACAATGCATTGATTATATTCTTGGTATGTAGAAAACTCAGAATTGCAAGCAGCTGCCTTGTGTGTACCAGCGGCCGGGCAGCGGCTGTATTGAACAAGTCCACAGTCAAAGAACTCCCGCAGTCTGCCCTTTCCTGTCTCGTTTATCTACCTGCTATTTTTTTAAACCCAAACTTGATGTTCAGGCCTAGGGGAAAAATGAAAGGATCAGGGGTACAGAAGTTTGTGTCAAAAATAGATTTTCATGTGGCAATATAGATTTTTATTCTTGTTTTCATTCATATTTGAAATAATATGAGTGGAAGTAAGCAAAAGTACAGTGCAAAGACTATTTCAGGAAAATTAAAAATACTGTGTATGCTCGCGTATATACTTTCAGGGAAAAAATTAATTTCTTGAATGAAATTGCATCAACAATATTTGTGCTGTCCTGTTAAGTATGTGAGAAATTTTTCTTTCATTACATTTGTGTGTGGTGCGCTGTATTGTGGTAATGTGAAGGCCATTAAAAGAATGCCAGCAGCTGGGGTGAACGGCTTCCCTTTTATGGTAACTGCTGGGGTGGGCTGGACTGCTTTGTATTTTTCCTTTCTCTTTTATGGAGTCGTATGCTGGAATGCGACAATCCACTCATCCCAATAAAAAAAGTAGTGCTGCTTCTTCCCTCCTTCCAACTGAGCCCAGATGTAAAAATCAACACATCCTTTTATGCGCTAAATTCTTAAAACATTTTTTTTAACATGGAAGCATTTTTAGCGTATCTCATTTCATTTAATCAGCACTTCTAAAGATTATTTTTAAAGACAATACGTCTGCCAGTACAACAAAATTGGGGTAAAAGAACTTTTTATTTAGTGCAAGATAAAAGAATGTCTTTGTGCTTGCCTTATGATACGTCGGATGCCAGTCAACAAGCAGAGCAGCTACCACAGAAACCTCAAGCAAAAAAAAAGCAAGCCATCGCCGGGCAAGCACCTGCAGTATCAATCACAGGGTGTGCGCGCAGCCTGCCTCTCACGTGCGTCACACACACACACAATGGAAACAGTTACTGTAGCCATTAAAGTACAACACCTTTGTCTACAATCCGCGTATATGATGATAAACAAAGCAAAGATGATGAAGATACCAAGTAGACCATGCTGTATGTGTAGCAGATTGCACTACGAATGTTCGACGATCGATATATGTCAAACCATAGTAACGCACATTATACTTTGATTATTCCACTGAGAAAATACACAAGGCCATATTTTCTTTGTCTCGTATTAGTTTAGACGTTGTTGGCACTGGCAAAAGCAGTGTTGGATGCAATTCATTGTATGGATGATGTAATAAGTTACTGCAATATGACGTCGTCTGTTGTTTTTATGCGGTAAATTAAATTTGAGACTTTTTCGAACCAATTTGCTAGAAAATGGGATTTTAGTGTTTAATCGCAGGTAAATAACTTACCGCATTTATTCGCGGCAATATTGTTTTTACGATTTTTCACCCTGTCTAGTTATAAGGCACAATGCAAATTTTTGTTTTTTGTATCAGCCATTTTGATAGGGTGATTTCCCGTAATTTAGTAATTCAAAAATAAAATGTCAGTTAACAATAACTGTGAGTCTTACTTGTCTGCTGCTGCCAGTGTACGACACTTTNTATGATACGTCGGATGCCAGTCAACAAGCAGAGCAGCTACCACAGAAACCTCAAGCAAAAAAAAGCAAGCCATCGCCGGGCAAGCACCCGCAGTATCAATCACAGGGTGTGCGCGCAGCCTGCCTCTCACGTGCGTCACACACACACACAATGGAAACGGTTACTGTAGCCATTAAAGTACAACACCTTTGTCTACAATCCACGTATATGATGATAAACAAAGCAAAGATGATGAAGATACCAAGTAGACCGTGCTGTATGTGTAGCAGATTGCACTACGAATGTTCGACGATCGATATATGTCAAACCATAGTAACGCACATTATACTTTGACTATTCCACTGAGAAAATACACAAGGCCATATTTTCTTTGTCTCGTATTAGTTTAGACGTTGTTGGCACTGGCAAAAGCAGTGTTGGATGCAATTCATTGTATGGATGATGTAATAAGTTACTGCAATATGACGTCGTCTGTTGTTTTTATGCGGTAAAATAAATTTGAGACTTTTTCGAACCAATTTGCTAGAAAATGGGATTTTAGTGTTTAATCGCAGGTAAATAACTTATGGCATTTATTCGCAGCAATATTGTTTTTACGATTTTTCACCCTGTCTAGTTATAAGGCACAAAGCAAATTTTTGTTTTTTGTATCAGCCATTTTGATAGGGTGATTTCCCATAATTTTGTAATTCAAAAATAAAATGTCAGTTAACAATAACTGTGAGTCTTACTTGTCTGCTGCTGCCAGTGTACGACACTTTNGTAATTCAAAAATAAAATGTCAGTTAACAATAACTGTGAGTCTTACTTGTCTGCTGCTGCCAGTGTACGACACTTTCTGGATCATGTCTAGTTTGGAGTCCACCCAGTACACATCATGAGTCAGCATGTCAATTGTAAGATCCTGAGGGTTGCTGATGCCTGATGTGACTATCGGCTGCCAGCTGGAGCCGTCCAGGTAGGCTTTTCCAATCCTTGGGTACTGGCCATAATCAATCCAATACAAATACCTAGGAAAATCCATCATATTTAGTTAATGATTGCCAAGTCACGATATTCATCAAGAATGTTAATTCTAAGTCAGATATAAGGACGGAATGATGATAGTGAACAACACAATTAGTGAAAAGATAAGAGCACTCACAGGTTGGTACTAGTGGTTAAAAAAACATGCAAGTAGTTGGCATTATATATATTTTCAAGTGCATGAGCGATCATGAAGTATTAATGAATGTACCACTTCCTGATGTGGTGAGTAACGGCAGCATGCCTTGCTGCAAAGTTTCCCAGGAGAAAAATGTCTCTTCCAACTATTTACTATGTGTGATTCAATCTGCCAGTACCAACTTGTGACTAGTAGTGTTTGTGTTTTTACTTTTAAGATCATTTTTAGTATCCTGATAACCTGTTTCCTCCTATGAGCCATTAATGGTACTCACTTTTTAATAGGGTTGACTGCAAGTTTACGTGGTGCATCTGTCGTGGTCTTTACCAGGACCTTCCTGTTTGACCCATCGAGCCAGCACACTTCCAAGTAGTTCTCGTGGGGAAAAATGTTGGTGAAGTACAGGTTACCAGCAATCCAGTCTACGGTGATGCCACGGATGCCATTCGAACCTATCCCGTCCTTCACGACATGCTGAAGTTCGGTGCCATTGGGACGCACACGGAAAATTCCATTCCACGTGCCGCGATTGAACTCCACCCAGTATATCCAATTTTCTTTGAAATGGACATCCAGACACAATATATGGTGACCTGTAACCATATGAACACGAATAATGAAATACTTTACCATGATGATGACAATGCAAAGTAGGCTACAGTGTATGAGCTGTCTTTTCAGTTATATAAATTTTGCAGATTGTACAAAGTAGAATTGACTATCGATTATAAACAGAAATTATGCAGCTTCTGTACTAGTTACTAAATTATTTAAAATAAATTGGTTTAGGTGAAAGCTAATTTCAACAACACTTAGTTTTTGAGGGTGAAATATTGAGCATTATTGATGTTTAAATCAGTAGTTTGAATGTAAAGAAGAAGAAAATAAATGCTGCTATGTGTCAAGAAGTCCCTGTTGTTCCTGAGAAGTGCTTATTTGCTACCTTTATTGAAGTTAACTCTGTGCAACCAAATGCTCCTAGGAATTTCAGCAGAGCTTCTGAGTCACGACAGTACAATTGTACAGAATGAGGCATTATTAGTAAAGAATAACATGCAAAGAGATTATGAACAATCTGTACCTGGTCCAGAAATAGGTACCATTGCCTCAGAGGAGTCCTTGAGGCTGTAGCCACGAGCAATGTCGAGTTGTGCCACCACAGCGAAAGTCTTGTATGCCACACAGCTCACCTCGTTTTCCTTCTTGTAGCCAACAGAGCATGCGCACACTCTCATGTTGTTGTCACTGGGAATGCACAACTGCTCGCAGCCCCCATTGTTTGACATGCATGGGTGGTTTGTCACTACACACAAACGAAACACAACACATTGCTTTCTTGGTTTCAGATATTAATAATAACTGCTCAATTTAAAATTGCATTGTTCAACCAATTTTGTTACTTTGGATGAAAATTATTAGTATTGATATTTTGTTAAACACTTATAAAATAAATACAGCAAATAATTCACACAATTTTTAAATCTAGTTTTGAGTTGTCATGTTTTCCTGGAAAAATTTGAGAAAGAAAAAACAATCACTACAAGAGACCTGATAAGTATTAATGATGCATCAGGCAAGCAACATTATAAAATTCAAGAAACAAAAATATGTTATTTTACTAATTTTTACATGAACAGAAGAAAAAGGAAAGGAATTTCAAATGTTAATTTTAACATTGTGATTGCAGTAAGGTGTTAAGACATGGAACTACTTTGGTCAATTTACTGCCAACTGTACAGTGAGTATTGCAGTCAGTGCTTATGGTAACATGTATGCATTTATGGGAAATAAATTTTTCCAAGGTTGGTTTCAGAAGTACTTAATTAACCATGAACATTCCATAATAACGCATTTGTAGCCCTAACCAAAATATTGTAAAGTGGACTCCCCATCTACCGTTTTTCAGAGGACAAACAAAAAATTTTCATGCATGCAGGATTTCAGTAGATGAGAGTTCTGACATGTATGTCAATAAAATACCACTTCTGACCTTATTAGACTTGATTTTGAGTATAATTAGAGCTGTATATTATCTGTGAATAAAGTTAAGCCAATAAACCCAATAAAAATGGGAATTAAAAAAAAAGTATTACTGTATTAGTTTTACTGTAAATAATACATTAAAAAACATTTCACCTCAAGTTTGAATAAAGAATATAACATCTCAAAATACAGTATACTATAACTGATTGTAATCTAACACCAAATGCAAGCCGACCTAAAACTCTCAAACCCTCTGAAAATGAAAATAATATGACACCAAACGCAAGTCAAATCTTGAATGTCCCCCATGCGCACTTGATCAGTTGATAGTACATGGAGAGATTATAGATCAGGTAGTGTGTTCACAGCGAGCAAACAGGGAAGGGAAAGTGGCGGGAAGAGTGAAACAAAACACGGCGCTATATGAAGGCGACACTTTGCGCGCGTGGCAAATGTCTGTCTTTTAAAGTAATTAATTATATTTCACTGCAATAACACTTGTAATTTTCAGACAGAAATTAATAAATAAGGCTATTCAAATTTATTTCTTCACGGTCTTTAATAATTAGTCATTCGAAACCACGTCCTCTGATTTTCCCATATACACTTGCACCTGTTGCGAGTTACGCTGCAATCTGGCTCTGTGCTTCCCATTATTAGACGACAAAAGGTGTCGATAGGCCCTTGCAAAATATCAGTTTATTCAAAAGACGTGTGTCTATTGAAATTAATTCATATAAATCCTCCTATTTCCTTGCAGGAAGTTACTGAAAATGAACTTTACGCTTGGTAATACAAGTCTCTCGATGTTCAAACAATTTTTTGATGACAAGGGGAGGTCAAGTATATGCTTCTGGGCATATAATTTTATTTGCAAAGTTGCTGTACATTGCGTTAAATTAATATTTTATATTAAAATCATGTTGATTTTACACCAGATGCAATTAAACACCAATTTTACGGGGAAAAAACGACCTTTAATCACAAAAGAAAACATTTTTGCAAATATTAATTCCTTGCTAAATTGTATTGTGTAACATTTTCAGACAAAACCATTTGCTTTAAAATACTAGCAACGATGGGTGTGACTATTTTGAGCTATTGATAATCTTGATAAAATTTCTATGATCGCCAAGCGCCCGGCTGAGAGAGAGAGAGAGAGAGAGAGAGAGAGAGAGAGAGAGAGAGAGAGAGAGATAGAGATAGAGAGAGATAGAGAGAGAGATAGANTAATCTTGATAAAATTTCTATGATCGCCAAGCGCCCGGCTGAGAGAGAGAGAGAGAGAGAGAGAGAGAGAGAGAGATAGAGATAGAGAGAGATAGAGAGAGATAGAGAGAGAGATAGAGAGAGATAGAGAAAGAGAGAGAGAGAGAGCCAGCTTTAAAACGATCGTTGCCAGAAATCTTAGATGATGGGACTGAAATATATTTTGATTTACGCAATATCCTTTAAACGATACAAGCGGGTAGCTTTATCATTATTTATATGGGAGTTTTGCAGGGACCACTGAAAATTAACTGTGGATACGGTTCATTGGTAAATTCATTTTCGGTACGAGAGTCCACTGTATTTGTTTCAAAACTGAAATCTTTAGCAGTGCTTCAGAAAAGTAGGAAGTCATCAATCAGCATAGGTGTATAGTCTGAGTATGCAAGGACTACTCAGGAAATAATACTCTCCCCTATTGCTTACAAACCCTAAACGTGTGATAAATATAATAAGGCTCACAGTATTTTCTGTTTTATTAGTTGGTTTCATTGTACTGCAAATACATGTTTGCTAACTTTGACCACAAAGCATGTTAAATTAAAGCACTGGCTTCCGGGTCCTTGAAGTGGGACCACCCAATAGGGTACTAGGAAAACAGCCAACTCTGGCTATGCATATGAATGTTTCTGATATTTTCACACTTGTAAAATACATCCCAACGGCACTTATCAGTTGTCAGACACACCGTAACACACTGAATTACAAACTGTTGATTTGTAAGCAGTATCATAGTCATCTGATAACTTAGTTTTCTTTATAAAGTAATACACTTTCAAAACAACACCACAACACAGGAAAACTCACTTGGCCTTTTTCTGAAGATCGTAAATGTTTTCAGGTCAGCCTCGTTGTCCATTAGTACTTTTGAGTTGTCTCCATTGGGCAAGTCAAAGCGTTCAACCTTATCGAACCGTGGGTCTAAGATATACAACCGACTGTCGAGAACGGCAAGTGCTTTTGGCAGGGAAATGTGGTTCACTTCTGTTAGCAAGGTGCGGAGGTTACTTCCGTCGACGGCCATCACTTTCACCTGCAAAACATTGAAGAACACCACTCGTGCACTTTCAGATAAATGTGTTATGCCCTCTGGATTAAAAGTTAAATGAACATTAACGGAATACTCCAGTGGCGGCATCCCTCACAGAAAGTGAAAAAATTACTACTTAAAATTTTTGAGTTAAAATTATATTTAAATTCTTAAGTTATCATGAATTGTTACACTCACACACTGGTAAAAAGAAAAACTGATAGAAGCAAAGGTAAGACTACTAGAACTCATACAGAGAAGAATTTTCCAACAGGCATTCAATCTGGTGGTCAAAAAATACAAGAACTTTACCATTCACAATATGAATGTTGAATACATACTTTACTAAACCGCAAAATACAGTTGGCAAGTGCAAAATCTTTAAAGTGTTGATTCATACCATTGGTATCCGTAAATGAACACAGAGGTAATTTTATTGTGTGCTTTCTGCAACACCTTCCATAGTTACTAGTGGAATTGAAAATGACAGCAGTGTTATATGTATAATTTTATTCCAATATCACTGAAGATCATAATATGAAATAGGTGTATACTACATATGATACACGCCAGGATTATTATACTGTGTTGTGTTGTATTCAGTGCATTGTATTGCAGTGTATTATTGTATTGTTTGTTATACAGTGTATTTCTTTTTCTTTGTTTATTCGTAAATATTTGAAACGGATATTGTAACCATATGTAGTAAAACAGACACAACATCTTTTACATCCTAGAGACATCCAGGCTCATTTTTGCACCAATAAATTGAAAATTTATAAATAAATAATTAAATAAGAAATATTTATTAATAAATAAAAAGAGAGAGTTAAAACCATTAAGATGAATGTGTTATAGTTCAACCTTAGCACATGCAGTGACAGCTTTGCTTACGGTGGTAGTATCGTGGGTGCTGAAGTATAGCATTTTCTTCTCCAGGTCTATCGTGATTGCCAGAGGTCGATCAAGGCCATCAATAAGGACTACAGGTTTGGAGCCATTCATGTTAACTTTTCCAATCTTCGGTGGGACCCCATATCCGCCATCGTCAACCCAATACAGCTTACTAGAACAAAACATGGCCACCAAAGCTGCAAAACTATATACAGTGATACACTTTAACACAACTATGATATCACTATGATTAATTATCCTAAATATTTTGCATGTATAAAAAAAATACAATTTTCTTAATTTTTTGGCATCTTCAAATTTTAGTAGGCAAATGCAGATTTACTATGGCTTCTATTTGTACCAAACAGTTACATCTTTGGCTAAAACTACTCATTCTCCTTGCGTAAAAAGTTAGTTGACAATAATTTTTTACCTAACACATTTTGAGCTTAAAAGTCTTATTTCTAAACTACCCAACAAATTAAATTAGTTAAGCCATTTTATTTCTTACCCATCCATTGGGTCCAAACACATAGATCTAGGAGATGCAACTGATGTCTTGTTGCCATCGTTGGCCAGGATAATTGACCTATGCTTCACCTTCCCGTCCACTTTCACAGCTTCGAAGTTTGATGCCACCTTGTTCCCAATGAACAGATTACGACCAAGCCAGTCAAATGCAATTGTGTAAGCTGAGCCAACAATTCCTGTGTCGTTGCCAAGAAATTCTGTCTTCTTCCCGCCACCAAATGGAGTGGTGTATATTGTGCCCTAAAATGAGGTCATCGCACTATTATTTATTCTCTAAATAAAGAAAATTGAATCACTGTAAAAATATTTAAAATTTTACTAATAGCTCTTGAAACTATATTCAAAGGACTACTTATTGACTACGTATATGTAAAACACTAATGTTTTCCCAGAAATTAACGGTTACGTGACTACAGAATTTTAAATATTACAACATTACAGATACATGTTCATTGTACGTACTGTTACTGGTTGTATATTACCACTATTTAAACATTTGGTATTTTGTGAAAAATTTTACATATTCCCAAACTCAACTGGAACTTTAATTTAGAAAGTTTCAAGACACATGTAGTATTTTCTGCAATAAAATGTTGTCACAGTAGTGTTTCCATGAACCACAACATAAAACTAAACATTAACAATACTGTAAATGTCAACGATGTGCCATTGAAAGTACTGAAACATGTCATGTTTTATTATTTTGTGATTTGAATACACTTCTATAATTTTATGGTTAAATCAGTTAAATTGTTTGTACAGTTATTGATTAAATGTTACTAAAAGTTAAGAACGCTATTACTAGCATTTTATTGATGCTCCCAAAGTGATGCACCACAAGTGTGGTAGTTTGAATATTTAGAGCTTCCATGTCTGCGCTCCCCTAGACCAACCATGATGCCAAGCGCTACTACATTTCATCATTGAGTAGCAAGTGGCTGGCAACTCGCCTGCCTTGATGCTCTTGCCTGAAAGTGTGTGAACCCACTCCCAGTGTGGAAGTCTCACAGAACAGGCAGGAGTGGTTACCCCCTTCCATCCAGCCATCTCAACCTGCTCCTTGTTCGCCATGCACTTTGGGCTCTTTTAAAGAGCCCAAAGTGCATGGCTACATGTCCAGATCTGCATCTGCACATGCAGAATCGGGGCAGTTTACTATAAACAAGTCCACAGCCTGAACTTTGCTACATGCAGTGCAAGTTGTTTCTCATAATATGTATGTTGTTTCTATTTTATTTCTGGCAGATTTGTTGCCAAGCCTCATCTTCACGTGTTATCACGTCACCCCAGGTGGGGTTTGAACCCTGAACGACTTACTACCAGAGCCGACCAGCATGCCCCAGGGAAAAGGGCACCCATGGGATATGGCAGTCAAAACTGTCTTCACCTTTATGTCAGACATCACGCCACCCCCCACGTGTGATAGAAGCCAGCCAGGCAGCCCAGCGCTGCCTCTAAGCTCGCGGGAGCGATGCAAACCGCATACGAGGAAAACTGCACTTCCAGTCTCCCCCCGAGAAATAGCGGCCTTCGCCGCAAAGGGAGGACCTCCAGCACGAAGATACCCGACCGGCCGAAGGGACAGCAGCCGGCCGTCCATATAGGTGAGCGCACAGTCCAGAAACGCCGGTTGATTCTCAGCAGCTCGCTCCACCACCTCATGTGCTGGAGCTATTTGCTACTACTGCCTTTCTCACAAAGAACCACAGCTCTTCAGGAGATCTTCCAGACCTTCAACTCCCAAAGTCTTCATTCATCCCTCTTAACACTCACTATACCACTCTGGCAGTGACACCCGAGTCCCTTCTGGACAACAGCATCAGAGTTAGCTAGAGTCAGTTAGTATATTATCTACCTAGCCACATCTGCTCTTGTCTTGTTTAGACCCAGGTCCTCTTCATCTGGTATTACAGTAGTTTACTTCCGTTATAGTTCATTGTTAGTTAGGAGTTATAGTTCATTTCATATAAGAAGGCTACATTCTGACAGTCAGTGAGTGGCAATTGACGTATTCAAAACAAACAACGTGCCATTTACCAAAATTCTGTATCAGCTGATGCATGAACGAACAAAAGTTAATATGATGTTGGCTATTCTGAGTGCACTGCCGACGCACAGTAGACCAGCCAAAAATATGCGCGATAAGAAAGAGTTCCAAGATTAATTAATACATTATATTTTACGTGGTCATAAAACAGCAGTTTTTAGTGTTACAAACTAAACTTCTTGATAAAGTAGAAATGTATAGGTGTTCAAAATGAAATGCACAATAAAACGATCCGTATCCAAATGTAACGAAACATCGAAACCTTTTTCATGTTTCCCAACTCTCCAACCATCTTGTGGGGTACAGGCGCGCCATCTGTTACAACACGCCCTTCCACGCTATCTGTTATCCATATCCTAAACTACACCCAGAAACATATTATAGTTTTGTTGTTTAAAATAACATATTTATGCACATATACAAATTGTTTTATTTTCCCGCGAGCTCTGTATAATTTTTAAAGTAACATATATTTTGTGTGCAGCGTTTACGAACGACCCTACACACGTCCACCAAGCTCCATTTACGAATGCAGCGCCACCCAAGTAGCTCACCAATTGCCACACGTAGCAGCACCTCCTGGACGCGCTGACTCGCCGCATCAAAGCCTATACATGACACTCCAGTTGATGGCGAATGGATACATAAACGAAAAGGCACGGCGATCGTCAACTGTCGAGAGTGTGGCCTTTTTATATGGTACACAGTGTAGTACAGGCCATCATGTCTATTCCTCACGGGAATAAACACATGTCTCTGACCAACACACTAAAACCTTGCCTGACCGTGATGTAATTGTCAGTCACCCGTGCCACCCGTCAAGTTTGAATTGAGTTCCAAGCCTGAGTGGCACGTCCACATCAGACTTAGTTTATTCTGGGGTCGTTCTCGCCCCGAGTGTCAGCTCTTGTTATTACTACAGTAACCTCTGTGCACCACTTGGCAAACTTATCCCTTGCTCCTCAGACCACTTGGTCCGGCACATGTCGGAGATATGTGTTACGTCGCCTTTGGCTGGAATAAACATTTATCTTCTCAGCTCACTTCTGTTGTTCCGGTCATTTGCTTTATGTTCAACTCTCTTACTTCCCGCATGCATACTATGTGTCTCCACTCACGCACTTTCAGGCTCACACCCAGCTGCTGGGAAATAAAAACGAAAACATTACCATCTGAAGGACACACTCATTGCCAGAGTTTGTTATACTCGTTGCTGGCAGGTTATGCCACCCTCCTGATTACCACTGTGTCAAGAGAAGGGAGAATCTTCTCAGGGTCCACAGGTTCACAGAGACAAACACTCGAGGTTACCATGGGGATTGGACTCAGATCAGGTTAAGACGGTCATCTAAGTACCATTATTGCCTCAGTGGAGAATGCTGTGATTCCGAGAGGGACGTTGAGTTCTGCAGCGGCGATCAAGTCACTCGCTTAACTATCCTTCAGGAGGAACAGGGGCCTCTGTCTCCCCGAGTCGCTATATGCTCGAGTACCATTAGTCAGGAGGCATATCCCAGGATGTTATGACACTACAGATGCCGCCCTCTGATTAGGGCCCAAGCAAGGTTCACCCCATGGCACCGGCACCAGGGAGCATCAATTACTCTTTGGATGGACCACGCCAACTATTCCTTCAACATGCTGCTCAAAACTGCATACTGAACTGATAAGCAACAGCTGTGCCTGATCCTACTGGTTTCACGCACTAGATCCTATAATGGATAATATTTACCTTGCCTACTTGCTAACCTCTGTAAAGTGACATCTCTGGTTTACAGCAATTGTTTGCATCGCAAGTGTTTCCCCGACCCCACACTGAGGGAACGAAAGAAGGCAATGAAGATCCTTGTTACCCAAGCCAGGCATGCTGCTTAGCAAGGGCCTAAGGCATTGAGACTGTGCGCCAATGAGAGGGAGGAGGACGCATTTTTGAGTCGGACAGCACACGCGCCTATCCCCTCGTGGAGACGATCATCAGCAGCACCTCCAGCACCCTCCGAGTACAGGGTAGAATGTTTCACAGTCCCTCGGAGGCTATCACCATTACCGTCCACACATCCAAAGCACCCGCCAATAGCTACCTTACAGCCCTGCGACACAAATGTGGTCCAGAGACTCGACCTGGGCATGTCAAGGCCACCTGCCAGCCACCCAGCCTGCCTGCCAGTGAGTGGATAACATCTCTGGGAGGGCCCCACCAAGTCCCACATCCAACTTTTACCTCCACCTGCTGTACCGTGAATAATAGAGACATCAGCTCGCTCAGCGCTCCAGACCAAATAGGGTAAGCAGGACCATTTACCTCATTGACGGAGACCGCTTCCAAGCTCTTAGGGGAGATTTTGACGTTAACCAAAATCCCCTCTTAAAATTGGTGTCAATAGTCTATGTATAATAAGGGTCTTTCAAAAACATAACATCCATCATAGCTATCCATGGTTAGATGTAGATGTCGGCAAATGTGTCCTCTTTATTTTTCTCTTCAAAATGTGGCAAATCTAAGTTAATAGGCAACAATAATTCCTGCTCAAGTTTAATCACTACGGTAATGAGATTTAAACCGAATGGCAAGTGATATTACCAATTAAAAAATTATGCTGATAGTACCAAATTAAACTTGTAGCAACCTAGCCAGAGATACTTATGTTACATGTATGAGACATTAAAGCACGGGAACAGCATGTGTAAAACTGACATGCCTGTAAAGTGTCTTGTCACCTTTATGTTTTACACACAGCACTCAAATGGCATGCATTCATCAGTAACATGCGCCTCTGTGAGAATTTCAATGGTAATCACGTCATTTTGTGGTGTATAAATAAAAAGAAAGGTGTACTAAGTCCCAATACTAATTGCCCCCTAAATTTACATAATTCAATATGATTATAAAACACTAGTTTTAGCCATCCCCACTAAGAAAACATGCACAATGAAATTTATATATGGATGCCCAAATTTTGTAACTTTATTCTTAGCTGACACCTTTGAAATGGGAACAAGATTTTATATATTTTATTATCTTGCATATTGTTTGATGGCCTAGCCGCCATACAAATTCCCTTGACATCCATAGTTAAACTAAAGAGTTGAGAGGAGTCTAATATTTTAATAGACAGCATAATANCAATATGATTATAAAACACTAGTTTTAGCCATCCCCACTAAGAAAACATGCACAATGAAATTTATATATGGATGCCAAAATTTTGTAACTTTATTCTTAGCTGACACCTTTGAAATGGGAACAAGATTTTATATATTTTATTATCTTGCATATTGTTTGATGGCCTAGCCGCCATACAAATTCCCTTGACATCCATAGTTAAACTAAAGAGTTGAGAGGAGTCTAATATTTTAATAGACAGCATAATAGTAACAAAGTAAATGAAAGCTCTTCAAAATTACTGTTCTGTGCCTCTGCATGTTATATCCAAAAAGCTAAAATTAACTACAACGAAAAAGGTAACTACTTACATTTTCATCATCCCCATCTTTCCCTTCAACCCAGAAGAGCACCTCTGTTTTGCGATCAAAGTCCAACTGCATGCCGTTCTCGATCCCGACGATTGGCGTAAGGTAGCCACTTGTCTTGTCTCCAGGGTTGAGAGCGACATCAATCACTTGCGTCGCTCGCATCACCATCAGGAATGGTGTTTCCTCTGTAAACAGTAGTTGATCTAATTGTAGACAATACAGTATGTAATGTCTCAGTTTATTTACAGATAGCACAATCAAATTATATATTTTCAAAAGAAGTTATTAATAAATAGTTTCATTCTTATATCCTTTTAATTCATTCGCTCCCAAAATTTTTTATACTATTCCTTACAGGTGCCGGATACCAAGCATGCAGCCACACAGTTTTATGGGGGAATCAATGTTAAAGAAATTTCTTCTCAATACATCAGTTTTAAAGACCACCGTTTCATACAAAAATTGTTCTACATGAATTTCCTAAGCAATATTGGCGCACTAGTAAATCCTGGTAATTTTTATGTATGTTTAATAACAGTTTTTCAAAATACATATACAAAAAATTGCAAGAATAAATAAATATGATAAATAGAATTTTTAATTACTTTTTACTTACATCAACGTAACAAAAGACAAAGGCCAAACCTAATTACAAATATTACCCTTGATGATTTCNAATTACTTTTTACTTACATCAACGTAACAAAAGACAAAGGCCAAACCTAATTACAAATATTACCCTTGATGATTTCATATCTATAAGCACTTCTGAATAATTTCCAACTCACACAGAAAAAATGGAATGATAAGTTTGTCTAATAAAAAAAATCTGTAAATTAATTTATATAAGTATTCTTATTAAAAAAAAATAAAGTTCTTGTAGGATTATGTAAGATTAAGAATGAAAGGGGTGACCAACTCAAAGGTATCACGTAACAGGTGGAGATTATGAACAGTGAATATTTACACCTTGAAGTAAGTAANGGGGTGACCAACTCAAAGGTATCACGTAACAGGTGGAGATTATGAACAGTGAATATTTACACCTTGAAGTAAGTAATAAAATTGATATTCCTATGCATGTCTTGTAACGATGCAATATATTCATTAATGGGATACTTGATTAAATTTCTTTCGTTTTGCTAGGCTTTGTAATATTTTATCAGGATTCGAAGTTCTTGCCGTGGTAGTTCGTTTATCGTGGTAGTTATGTTTATCGTGGTAGTTATGTTTATCGGACATACGTTTGTTTTTCGAAATCTTAGTTTTTGTTACGCGCCAGCATTAGAAGATAGAAGCTTTCCGAACTGCAGATTGACAGTTTTTATTCTAGAAGGTTTAATTATTTTTTACCGTGCCCTTATCTGATTACGTTTTGACACTCTGCGGAGAGGGGTGTGGATACCCACGCAGCGACTGAGTGTGCCTATCGCCGGCTAGCAGTCAACAACCAGCACTCATCGAGGCCGCGTTGGGCACGGCAAATAACCCCCACACCGGCAAACTTCATCCTGCTCGTTATTTCTCCACCGGTGTGGGAGGTCGCTACCTGTACTTCTTCTTGCGAGGCAAGTTATCAAGACGTAAATGGATAACTAAATGACTGTGGCGCTGCTCTCTGTTTGCTTACCGGTGAAACCTGTTCGTACTCCGCATACCTCAAGATTGTATGAGAACTGGATCAGTAAAAGTTCATAGTAATAAACAGAAGGACTTTATTTTCATATTAGTTTTGGCACCTTTAAAGTTTCATGCGTCTACCGATTGAGCTAACCGAGCTGTAACTTCCATTCGTCAACACTGACTGTGGAACATTACAGACTCTTTAAAGAAACAATAGAAGTATACTTTAATTATTGTTACAGAGAAATGAGCTAATTATGTTGCTTCAATAACTAATATATTTGTTAAAAAAAGCTTAATTTATATTGATACTACATACTGTTCATTATTCTTTCCTCGCAAAAAATAACTGGGTGCATAGTTTTTGCATACAGAAATGAGATAATTAACATGAAAAGAAGATGCCAATAGTTATTTCAAATCATTTATAAAATTGTGCAAGAAAATGTTTTTGCAATTTAAAAAAAATTGCTGAATGTAAGGAAATTTTTCCATGTTTTTTATTTGCGGCTGCCGCTGATTTTTCGTAAAATAACTTTTTCTAAGCTNTGAATGTAAGGAAATTTTTCCATGTTTTTTATTTGCGGCTGCCGCTGATTTTTCGTAAAATAACTTTTTCTAAGCATACCCTAAAATGAACTGAGGCAAGACCTTTCAGTTGCCCTTTTTGTATTTTCTACAAATAGTTTGGTTATTTTATTTATACATTACAAAAACAGTAAAATTTGGCTTTGACAGTTATTTTGCAATGACCTTGTGATCTAAAAAAATTTAATTTGGGGGGAAAGCAGTCACATATAATGTCTACAAGTTACACAGCTTATGGTGGAAATATAAAATAACTAATTTTTTCATGGTCAATGCCTTTAAACTCTTAAATTTTAACACTACACGTGTACTAGCAAAAGAGCGTGCAATAACGAAACATAAGGCCAAATACAGTAGTATACAGAAAAACTAAAATCTNCTGAATGTAAGGAAATTTTTCCATGTTTTTTATTTGCGGCTGCCGCTGATTTTTCGTAAAATAACTTTTTCTAAGCTTACCCTAAAATGAACTGAGGCAAGACCTTTCAGTTGCCCTTTTTGTATTTTCTACAAATAGTTTGGTTATTTTATTTATACATTACAAAAACAGTAAAATTTGGCTTTGACAGTTATTTTGCAATGACCTTGTGATCTAAAAAAATTTAATTTGAGGGAAAAGCAGTCACATATAATGTCTACAAGTTACACACCTTATGGTGGAAATATAAAATAACTAATTTTTTCATGGTCAATGCCTTTAAACTCTTAAATTTTAACACTACACGTGTACTAGCAAAAGAGCGTGCAATAACGAAACATAAGGCCAAATACAGTTGTATACAGAAAAACTAAAATATNCAGTAGTATACAGAAAAACTAAAATCTAAAGCAGATTCCTAATAAAAAATAAATAAATATTTTCTTTTTCCTTTTGACTGCTACAGCTACACACTCGTAATCTCCAGCTAACCATACCTCGTGATTCCAGTTTCCTTCCTAAGTTGTTGAAGAGTATGTACATGAAAAACACAAATTACTTTATTTGGCATGTAATAAAAATATGAGACTGTGACATTTTCCCTTGAGAAAATTTACACATACAATAATGGCTGCAAATGTCCTGAAAGTATGGCTTCCTTAATTGCCTTTTATCAATATAGTGCAGCGGTGTTTCAACATATTAATAAATAGAAAAATAAATGGTATATCTATCCTTAATTTTTAAGTTAATATTTTTACAAATGTAGTTGTGTAGTGTTTTTCCCTAGGGTATTACTACAACCACATTTAATCTCATTAGTTTTTAATTTATAGCACCTATAAAATGTTTATACTGCACAGACTTCTAGCTTTTCATATGTCTTCAGTCTGCAAAAGAATAAAATCAGGAGTTTTAATATATTTCTATAGAGAAGAAGAACTTCTGCCATCTTTCAAGACTTTTCTATTTTTAATCATTGCTTATTAAGGTTCCTACTTTATATCANTCCCTAGTGTATTACTACAACCACATTTAATCTCATTAGTTTTTAATTTATAGCACCTATAAAATGTTTATACTGCCCAGACTTCTAGCTTTTCATATGTCTTCAGTCTGCAAAAGAATAAAATCAGGAGTTTTAATATATTTCTATAGAGAAGAAGAACTTCTGCCATCTTTCAAGACTTTTCTTTTTTTAATTATATANACTTTTCTATTTTTAATCATTGCTTATTAAGGTTCCTACTTTATATCAGGTGTCCAATCAGGGGATGCCTTACATATCATGGCAAACTTTACTAAGATCTAAAAATGACATGGTAAACCATGGCATACCTGGATCATTAAAATGGAACCCTTTAGTTCAACCTTGAACAATAGTTACTTTCTTTTAAGATGAAATGGTTTTAAATAAGGGAGTAAGAACAGGATGCTCTCACCTTCAGAGCACTTGCCGTCGGCCGACATGCGGTAGCCAGGCTTACACCTGCAAGAGAAGCCCTGCGGTGCGGAGGGTGACAGTAGGCATAACTGGGAGCAGGAGGCTTTCTCACAGGGATCGGGCGACAGCGGCTGCAGCACCGGGTGGTGCACGTGAATGCTGAGAGGCTGCGAGATGAGGTGCGACACCACCGTCTGGTTGGTGCCTCGGAACTTGTGCGCCGACAGCACCCGGTTCAGCTGCCGGTCTGTCCAGTACAACGTGTCCTCGAACAAGGTGAGGGAGTGCGGGTGGAGCAAGTAGTGGCTGCCTGCAACAACCTGCTGTCGCCCTGAACCGTTGTAGAAGCAGAAGTCGATAAAGTCCAGCTTCGAGTCCGCAAAGTACACCCGCTGGTTGGCGATGTCGAGGGTCAGGCCGTTGGGCCAGTAGATCTTGGTGCTAATGATGGTGGAGCGGTTCGTGCCATCCATGCCAACACGTTCCACACGAGGGTTCTCCCCCCAGTCTGTCCAGAACAGCCACCGGGCACTGTAATTAGAATGGACAGGTTATCTTCACATGGGTAAATGTAACTTCGTATTACTATCTACTCTCTTTTCTGCATTCCATCGCACTATTTTTACATTTGGCAAATTTGATCTCATTCGACCGGGCTTAACACACCTGCTTTCATGGAAGTATGCAAAATGGAAAATATCACAATGAAGGTAACACATAACAACCTACCTTAGTCACTGAAGTCCTCTAGACACACAATAAATACTCTCCAAATGTTTACTACAAATACAAATTGTATCACTTCATTGCTGGAAGAAAAACGGCAACAGTATAACCACTAAGTGAGTGCTTGAGTCAGAAACAGTAACCAACAGCACACATTCCATTATATGACGGGCCTAAAAAGAGTACTGTGAAATTATAATTGTAGTCTGACAGTGTTTAGCTGCAGTTTGTAACAAAAAAAAAAATATTTCTAGTCAAATAGTTTTTTGAAAAATGTTTAAGTTTCATCTCATTTTAAAATGTATCTAAAAAATTTAAGACAATGATTTTATAGGTAGAATTAAGCTGCTGCAGACATATTCAAATGATGTCAAATGTATAATTTAGCAGTATTGACAGGCATTAATTTTTCAGGAAAAGGATTCTTGCATGGGGAGTAGAGTAGAAAATGTTATAGGGTAGGGATTTTTTTCAAGGTACATACTACCATTTCCTCCCCTATCCTCATTCTGCTGCTTCATCCCCATTTCATCTCATCCATTCTCTCGGCCAACTTAAGCAACAGGTTTGTCCTGGGTAGGGAAGTCTCTCTGTGTGAAGATGGGAACATGTACAATGTAACCTCACAGTTGCAACGCATTTTATTAAGATCATCTATCTTTAAAGGATGGGACCCTGGTGGCTGAGTGGTTAGACTGCTTGCCTTCCACCAAGGTGAAGTGGGCTCAATCCCTGGCAGGGTCACTTCTGGATTTTCGCATGTGGGAATTGTGTTGAACGACGCCGCTGGTTGGCGGGTTTTCTCAGGGATATCCCTTCTCCCCCGCAATTTCATTCCGGTACTGCTCCATTCTAACCTCAATCACCCGCATCGGCTCTCAAGACCCGCCGCTAAGAGCCGCCCAACTCTCTTTACTCACTCTCTTTAAAAAACCCATTTTTAAGGAACGGAGAAAAATTCTGTTAAAACAAACAAGTTGTAAATTTGAGGAAAATCAGCTAAATAATTAGTTACTAGCATTGCGTTCAACACTGTACTCCATACAGTGCTTATCTAAAAATAGATACCAACCCCATTTTGATGTATGCGGCCAGGGTGGGTCAAAATATATAATATTTACCAAATCCTCTATTAGATCATCCCTCACTAACAACCCTATCCCTGGAAACTGTGAGGGGTCTTAACAGTGGATTTCTACTGTATTCACAACTTAACTTGAGACTCTTTGGTACAATGATTATTATACAGTACATTTACAAAGCTCACCCTTGCATCTTTGTTAACAGCTTATCTGAAAAACTAGGACATGCTTATAGAATGTGTCGCTGCAACGTACTTGGGGCTGGGATCCAGTGCCATCCCACGAGGCTGCGTGACGTTCTCCTTCAGCAGCACGAGGCGGTTGGTGCCGTTCTCCGTGGCCACCTCTATAGTGTTGAGCCGTGAGTCCAGCCAGTAGATGTTCTTGCCAATCCAGTCATAAGCCAGACCTTCCACCAAATCCAGTCCGTTTGAGATTACCTGTGACGATACAGAATATGTGTGACAATTCTTCACTAGAAAATAAAATTACTATTACAACTTTCATTGTTTATTTACACCAATGCCAGAAAGTTAATGTCCTTGCCCAGAAAGGCTAGATTCAGCATAATAAGCCAACCTGACACACGTGTGGACATACCATACAGTCAGTTGTGTTAAATAAAAAATTTAGGGAGGAACTTCGGCCTCAGTGTAAAGTACTTTGTAATAAATTTAATTCTGTGACTTTCTATTAAAAGGGGCCGTGGTGGTGTAGTGGTTAGATTATTAGCCTCCCACCTATGTGAACCGGGTTCAATTCCCAGCAGGGTTGCTCCCGGATTTTTGCATGTCGCAATTGTGCCAGACAATGCCACTGGTTGGCAGGTTTTCTCGGGGGTCTCCCGCTTCCCCCGCCCTTACATTCCATTGCTGCTCCATACTCACGTCGTTTCACCCTCATCGGCTCTCAAGACCTTGATGTTAAGAGCCGCCCAAATCTCTTCACTCAATTCGCTCATTCTATTAAAAATTTGATTAAATTTCAATATTGAATGACTTAATAATTGCACATAGTTATACACAATAAATTTAAATTACAAACTACTATGACTAAAATGATTTATAGTAAAAACATTTAATGTAATTGTAATTTGTAGACCTTCTGTTCCCAGAGGGGCTGAAAACAGCTAACTAATGTCCAATGAAATAAACAAATTTGTGGAAAAAAAAAAAAACTTGCTTATTGTATGGTTATGTTTTGCCCACATCATGAATTTCTTGTCTGGTAACATCCAAACACAGAAATTTAATCAACACAACTGTTCAGTAACTGATTAATAGCACATCCGTAAAGAAAACTTTCATTTGCATGTGATGACTGCATCATATACAGGATGAGTATAAAAGAATACTCAAAATTTGAAGGTCTATAATATCAAAACCGAACAACCTTCAACCTTGATTGACCAATCAAATGAACCATGAAACCGTGAAGTTTGTTTACCATGCATTCATAAATGTTCAATGTGACCACCATGAGCAGACCAAACGACACTACGCAATAATCAAATTCCACGCTCTTGTCAGCATGTCCGGTGCTATGGTTTGGATGGCGTTGGAGTATTCTTTTATATTCATCCTGTATTTATTTACAAAAATTATATATTAAAGTTTTACTGACTTGCATAAATAAAAAATGTGTACGAACTAATGAAATTACCTGTATCAGAAGCAAAAAGTTTCCTAATTTTACTACTGTATCCATGAATATATATTATGGTACAATCTTCTTTATAAATTATGGAAACCCCATAGTTGTCGGAACCTCTGGTTTTAGTTGGTTTGAATAGTATTTTATTTGCACCTTTCCTTCCCCTGTCCAAGTGTCAAATTTAGTAAAAGTTTGAGACAGTTGCCTCTTTACATTTACCTATAGATTGAAAACATGAATATAATCATACCTCATCCAACCACAGTTCCACACACAGATATCATAATGCAGCTCATGATTAAAATACAGAGTACTATAGGCTTTTCACTATAAAGTGAGCACTATTGTAATCAACATTTGAAACAGATAATTGTCCGTTACTGAGGCAATTCAACAGACACACTATCTGGCTTGCTGTCTGTCCATGGCAATGTTAATTTTACTTATGGTGGAAAGATACAAAATGGGGGAGAAAAGTAAATCCTGAGGAGAGCTTTCGAAAGTTTTCACTTTACCACGAACAGGCTATATCAACCTTTCAGCTTGCTTTTAAGTTTTCAAAACAGCTTACTCACATCCTGAGGTTCAAGTCCACGGTCCAGCCTGGAGATCTTCTTGAGTTTCATGTCGGACCAGAAGATGGTGCCAGTGTGCATGTTGGAGGCCGTGGCAACCACATTCTCGACTGTGATGGGTACCCTCTCCAGGCCCTGCTCTTTTAGGTCGGCCACGAGGATGGAGTGCCGGTTCGAGATGACCAGGTACGCTGACGAGTGGTCTGCACACACAGTGGTAACGTCATGTCCCACATCTCGCAACTATAACTTTATGCATGTTGTACTTACAGGCAAATAAGACGTATGATCACTGTCTTGCAAAATGGGTTAACGGAAAAGTGTAGTAAATATATAAATAAAGAATTTTGTCAACCCAATGGTTTTCAGTGAATGCTACGTAACTCACAATGTTACAATAAATGTATGAACTTAACAACTACAGTATATGAATGCAATGAAATTACAAAGTGCTAAATTTTCACGTGTTAATTTAGTTGATAATGCTTTAACCAGAGATCGTCTTATTCCTACTAAGTGATAGAAGTGATTTTGATTAGTTGACATCATAACATAAGTAAGTTTCCACCTAATGAAATTGTAATGCACACTGTAATGTGTTGTCACAAATTATTTTTAAATGAGAACAATTTTAATGTCTGTGAATACATTCCTCATATATGTGTATGGAAGATCTAATTTCACATTATAAACACCCCATCTTCAAAATGATATGCAACTGTCATTTAAAAAGCCTACTTCTCCTTCAAATAGGATGGCATCGCACAAAGGATAATGATAACGTTCACAAATTTTCAATGTAAAATAATATGATTCTTCCTCCCATTCCTACTTGTGCTCTTCCCATCTCTCTCAGAAAAATTGTGGCTCACAGCGCATACTATTGTGCTATGTAAGACAATACCAACATTTTAAAATTAATTTTACAGCTCACTTTGTAAGTTTGATTTGCATAATTGTTGGCAATTCCCAACCCATTATTTTACTACCTATCATGAGCAATACTAGTTTGGTGTTTGTACATATTTCTTGAATATACTTTATAGGTCTACTCTTTTTGCAAGTTAAGAAAAAATTAATTCCTATCATTTTCAAAGTCATTAATAATGTAATAATATAAAAAATTCAGAAGAGATGTAGCAAGAATGGACAGTATAATTCTGGCAGGAGGTAAGAAATTGGATTATTGTAAAATGCCGTTTGTACAAATACGTACATTATGTGTTATAAATTTGTATAACAAAGTATTTAATTTGGTAAAAAGATATATATGCTATTAATTACGGTAGGCATATGTCAAATGAGATAAGATACATTACCATTTTACTAGAGATTGTGATAAACTCCATTTTAAGCTTAGATTAGCTACAACTGTGAATTATCATTAGTTCCTGGAGATTAAGCTATATAACATGTAAATGAGAAGTTTTTTGACATTACCACTAATAACTTTTGATAGTAAGTTGTTTTTATGGTTTCACAAAATTCCTTGTTGCATTCTTTGAGAACCTATTGTATAAAATTTTCATGGAATATAAATTTTGACGTGTGTGGCAAATATTATTTTTATACGTTGTTTGGTGTTTCTTTGTTATGTACTGTGTTCATGAAGTATATTGTAATTTACAAATTTGTCCGAATGACTGAGAGACATACTGATGGCCTTGCAGGTGTGGTTGTCAAGTTCAAGCACGTAGCCCTCGACGCAGTTGCAGACGAAGCTGCCCTTGGTGTTGGTGCACTGCTGGGAGCACGTCCCTGGAGGGTTGCACTCGTCCAGGTCCATGCACGTCTTTGAGTCGTTGCTCAGTACCTCGCCCTCGGGACACAGGCACAGCACCCCCTGCGGCACACACACCCCTCGTGACCTCCGAACATGTGCACGCTCACATAGACTTTTAAGTAATTTGGCTGACTGTCTGTCGGACAGGTTCCTATTTCTTCATGCCAGTTCATTACGCTTATAACCTGGCCAACTAAAATACAGTAGTACACTTTTATAACATTCTTACATGTAACATTTTCGTGTATGTAACACTTCTATTTCATGGTCCCACTATTTTTCCATTAAGTTTAATGATTTCATTTCCTGCTTATAACACAGATATTTTTAAAGGACCAATTTAGATCAATTTTAATTAGAGCACCTGAATTTGCAGTTGGCTCATCAGAAAGCCAACTTCCAAGGGAACACGTTATTTAACCAAAGCCTTGATGACTTGAACTGATAGATGTCAGATATTTTCGCACCAAAGAGTTAAGTGAGAGTGTGTAAATAACGATTTTGCAGGTGAGTATGTTTTTGAATTAAATAAAAATATTTCCTCAGCAAATAGGAATAATTTTAAATCTCAATACACAATAAAATTTTGAAACTTAATATAAAAAGAATACAAAACTTTTATAAAATAGTGATAAACCTTAAGAAAAATTTGTATTTTAAAAAATAAAATCTCTACAGTAGTGTTTTACAAGATAATAAATTAAATTTTGTAAATATTTACTTGAAAAAGTTTGTTACGTCAACTACTTCAAAACATAACCAAATAAATAAAATATCAATGTTTACTAAAAGCACATTTGTTAGCATTACTGACAAATTGCTATGCATCATTTAATAACATCATAAACAGCTGATGATTAATCAAGTTTTCATTTCATACAAAATATTATTGAGAAACTTCCAGTGGTGCATACATGACATTCAAACACAAAAGTAATTATTTATGACGCACCACAGGCTAATATTTCCATAGAGTAGAAACTACTAAAATGAACATTAATTATTTTACATAACTCTTATTGAAAATAAACAGCCACAGCAAAGTGCACAACTTACAACAGGTGTCTGTTTACAGCCATTGGTACAGAGGCCACCCTGGTGCTGGCACTCGTTGAGGTCACAGCCAACTCCTTCATCACTGCCGTTGGGACAGTCTGGCTTCCCGTTGCACACGTTCGAGATGTTGACGCACCGCTGCGTCACGTTTGGACATTGCCATTCACCAGAGGCACACCTGTTTCCATAATAACATTCACGCAAGTGTCGAAATGCACTAACTGCTCGATAGTTACATATTTGAAATAGTTGTTCACATAGTTTAATTAACACATTGTGCTCATTGGTTATCTGCAACTCAAGTAAATGAAACCTTGCCACTTGTTTTTCATTTTACCATTTGTGATTAAAGCAAGTTTCTGGAAATTGAATATTACGAACACAACCACGAGATGTAAAACAGCACACTGCTTGCACATGCTATGCTGTCGAAATAGATCTGCATTGTGACTTTCCAACCACATAATGGGAGCTAAAGTTAGTTCCCATTTCCAAAAAAAAAATTTCTGACTAATGTACTATACATTACTCATCTCAATACAACGCATGTTGGCAGAATATCTTACTGCTTGACCAGAAGTTATACGCTACAGTATTTTGCCAAACAACGTTATGCACAACATGAAGAGCTGTCTGTCGAAATTGTTCTGATCGCCTTCCCGTTATAACACAGTGATCATACTACAAGCACATGTACTTTACCACTGCAAGCTCTTGTGTTATTAAATTAGTAAAAATGTCAAAGAAGACCAAATAAGTATAACTTGATTTATTGCAATTTATCATCACAATTATGTATTTGCTTGAACAACCCCCATTGTAAGCCCAATGGCTGGCCAGTGGATTTTTTTGTTTGTTGTTGCCGATGTTTATCTTTAGAATGCAGTGGAAAGTACTGACAATACATTAAGTTATGTACCTCAAAATACATAATTATGTTAAGTAATGAAAACTAATACTAAACAAATGTGAGCAGATTAATTAAAATGCAGTTACATTAATCACACATTTACTACGGTGTGCCTGGAGAACCTAGTCCAGTCAGAAAAATGTGTATCTGCGTGGAAAATGTGGTTTGCCCGACTTTGTGTTTGCCAGACTTTGTGTGTGTGCTTATCGACGAGTACCACCCTGCGAGTACTTGTGTTTTGTGTCTCGTTTTAACAATGTAATTAGTACCCTAGCGAACAATTGGGATGGTGGAAATAGGTTGCTAAACTTTTAAAACCTTTCTTTTATACAGATATTATCTTTGTAAAAAAGGTTTCAAAGGCTAATTTTAATAGTCTTTACTTGTAAATTAGGTGTTCTTACACTCGGAGTAGAATAATAAAATATTAAAAAGACTTTACAAAAACTACTTTAATTGATAAAACTCAAATAAAAAACTGCAGCAGTCATTAAATCACAGCACAGCAAGCACAAGCTGTTCAAGGTTACTTTAGCAATTTTGGAAGTACTGCTTAGAATCTATTTTTAGTTCACATTTTGCACCCTTCTGCCAGCCATATGTAAAATTAAGGGCCTGATAACTTTATCCTTGCACCATCCACGTAAAACCACAGAAATGTTAAGAATGTAAATGCGTTTGTACAAAATTCATCTGAAATATGTATGAAAAAAGAAATACTACAATCAGTGACCACAAATTTAAACATTACACTTGCAAAACAACGTGAAATGTCAAGAACTAGTTTTAACAATTTGTTGCCAATGTAACTAGGAGCTTGCATGCCAGTGTGTAGTGTAATATATACGCAGTCAAATCACATTATTATGACCACGTGCTAGAAGTGCCATCTACAGCGCGTAGCCCATGACCTATGGCCCATGACGTGGGCTGGTGAAGCGAGTATATAATGCAACCAACAGGCTGGCTGTACACATTGCGCTTCCTGTCGTCATGGGAAGGGAAACGATTGAACCGAGTTGCAAAAAGAGATGATCATCAGCTTTCGGGCCACGGGGGGCAGCATTTCGGAAACAGTGATGTTTGTGAACTGTTCACATGATGTATGGAAACTGCGGAGCTCCACGCGCCATTGATGTCCGAGGCGAACGTCAACTACAACGGTGTGTGAAGGCCAACCGATAGGCTACAGTGGAACAGCCCACCGTCCAAATGAACCAGGGGGCATCCAGAGACATGTCTACCGCAACAGTTCAGCGAAACCTTCTGCAAGTGGGGCTCCGGAGTAGACGGAGGGTGACTTCACCCATGCTAACACAGGTGTACCAACGAAAACGACTGGAATTTGCTCGACAGTATGGCGATGCTGCTGATTGGTGATGTGTAGCCTTCTCCGACGAGTTACATTTTCAGCTTCATAGAACGGATGGACGTCAGCGTATCCGGCGAGAAACGTCGGAGAATCGATGCCCTGCATCCATTGCTAGACGAACACAAGGTGGTGGGGGCAGTGTTATGATCTCGGGAATGTTGTTGTAATATTCTCTAGGTCCTATCATATGTGTGGAAGGCACTCTTGATCGATTTAGTTATGAATCCATCCTTGGCAATCACGTCCACCTGTACATGATGATTGTCTTCCCCCGGGAGGATGGGATCATCCAACACGATAATGTGCCTTGTCACATGGCTAGAAGTGTCCGCACGTGGCTGGAAGAGCACAATCAAGACTTCAAAGTTATTCCCTGGCCCCCAAACAGCCCCAATCTCAATCTAATTGAACATCTGTGGGACCACCTCAATCGTTGTGTTCGCCGTCTGTTTCCTCCACCACACACCCTTCAACAGTTGTGGGACACAATGCAGACAGCATGGCTCCAGATACCCTTGGAGACCTATCAACACTTAACTGAGTCACTGCCAGCTCGTCTAGCTGCTGTCCATGCTGAGAAGGGCGGTTACTCTGAATACTAGCAGGTGGTCATAATAATGTGATTCGACTGTATATGTATATGGGTGACAGTAATAATTTTGTTCAAAGGTTTGTTTCAAAAGTGATTACTTTACAAACATGCTATACAAATTTTTTGGGGACTTGCTTCCATGGTTAGGGTGCGTAAGTGAAGAGAATTGGGCAGCTCTTAACAGTGAGGTCTTTACAGCTGATGAGGGTGATTGAAGTGAGTATGGAGCAATGCCGGAATGAAAGGGCGGGAGAAACGAGAGATCCCTGAGAAAACCCACTGACTAGCAGCATCGTCCGGCACGATTCCCACATGCGAAATTCCGGGAGTGGCCTGGCCGGGGATTGAACCCGGTTCGCATTGGTGAGAGGCAAGCAGGCTAACCGCTCAGTCACCGCAGCCCCTCAATTGTTAGGAATCCTATTGTAATCATGGTCGACCACTGCTGCTAACCTGAACGGTGGTGGTCCACATGCATGTCTGGCATCTTCATCTGAACCATCCTCACAGTCATCTTTCCCATCACATATATACGCCTTGAACACACATCTTGAGTTGTTGCACTTGAAATAGCCTGCCTGGCAATTCACCTGCAGGGAAAAAAATATCTCATCACAGTAAAATGTAATGCAGTTAACTTACAGTTGTTAAAGTATAATAATTAAAAATACTGATCATGTTTTATTTACACAGCTATTTCTGATGTCATATTTCTGCAAAACTATAAAGAAGTTGCTTGCAAGTTAATTAATATGAAAATTATTAATTTCAATAGGTTTCATCAAGAGAAATCATCACAAAGTCACAAATAATGTGAAATATAACAAAACAGCAATATACCAAAACAATGGCTTGTATCTAAAAGTTTAACATGTTTACTTGGATAACCATATTCAGCAAAACAAATCTACTGAAACTACTTTCTAGCATTACAATGTGAACCTTATTTCACATCTTATTCACTGTAACAAGCTGAAACCACATTGTACTTTTTGCTATCTGAAAGAAAAAAATTGTTATTAAATTATGTATAACAAGCTATTGAAGAAAACTGATAGAAATGATTAGTGATAAATTTATTTATTATTATTACCTAATTCTCATTATCACAACTAATGTAGGAAAAAATTTGAAGCGATATCTAATAACAAGAGTGAATAAATAAATAAGTATATCACAATTCATTTCCATAACCATTCCAAGTCTGCACATTAACAAACACTAATTCATTCTCTCAATAGTCACTTATTAAAGTTAAATATAAATACCAATAACAGCCAAACTTGATTAAAGTCAAAATTTAAATCAATGCATCACAAATAAAAAGTATAAAATATGACACGCGACGCATACTGGCATAATAATTATTTACGGCTCCGCCTCCTCTCCACGTGATGTCACGTCACCCCGAGCAAGGTTTTAAACCACAATAACTTGCTTCCAGAGCCAACCTGCACACCCCTAGGCAAGAGGCACCTAAGGACACGGCAGCCAAGGCCAGCTATGCTATTATGTCAGACGTCACGTATCCGGTAATCACCACCACATGCAACAGAAGCCAGCTACAAAGCCCAGCACTGGCCCTTAACTCGCGGGAGTGACGCAACCCGCATACGAGTAAAACCACACTTCCAGCCTCCTCTGAGAGAATATGGCCTGCGCTGCTAAGAGAGGAGCTCACGTCTGAAGATGCCCAACCAGCCAAAGAAAACCAAAGGACCCATAGAGGGCAGTCTATATACGCCAGCGCGTAGCCCCAAAACGTCAGTTGTATACTCGACAGCTCGCTGCACCACCTCGTGTGATGGAGCTCTCTGCCTACCGCCTTGCCTCATGAGAGACCAGCAGCCTTCCAGAAGTATTTCAGACCTTCGCCCAGCAACCCCACTACCACTTTGGTAGTAAACTCCGAGTCCCTTCTGCACAACAGTATAGATTAGTTAGGGTCAGTTGTTATAATAGCTACTTAGCCTTTTCTGCTCCTGTTTAGTTTTGCACCAGGTCCACTTCACCTGGTTTACCATAGCTTACTTCTGCCTGTTTCAGTTCAACTGATAGCTACGAGATAGTACAGGCCACCGTGTCTATTCCTCCGGGGAATAAACACGTATTCTTACCTAACCCCGTGTGCTTATTCCACGGTGATTGTGACTTCCGTCCTCGTAGACGTCAAACCCTCCAAGGAGAAGCAGGAGACCGCGTTTTGAAACCACTTTGCCGAAATTAGTGAAGGACTGAAGGCTACCCTTAACCAGGAGCACGTACATCATAAAACATAACACAGAAGACGGCCACCCCTACTGTGGACCAGGTACGCAAAGGTACCTGGTGCGCATGTATGGTAGAGCCCCGACCACTAGGAACACACACGATGAAGCGGCTAGACATCCAGATCAGCTAACCCACTCCGACCATCACGTTGAACTTCACCGGTTAGAGTGACAGGACTGATTCTGGTTTGCCTAACCCCTCCTGGTTACACTCATAGCCAGGGAACTCGTCACCTGCTCCTCCTTCATGTGGTAGACCGTAGTACCTTCCCGTATGCACTTCACTCATAGAAGCGGTGCAAAGAGGAGAGTTAAGAAGGCAGTTACTGCATCTAAACCTAGTCAGTTGCTCTGCAACCCATTTCCTTNTCTACCCTCAGCAGCCACACTGCAGGGACCGAGCTCAAGTCACCCTACAGCTGGCGAGGTCTCACCACCCAGTCACCCTTAGCACCTCATTTCAGCGACCCCCAGAAGATCGCCGGCGAACAGCACCTGATCATCGTCCGTCTACGTCCGGGCCTACTAGTACCCCAGGGCTATGCCAGCCCGCACTCCCAGGCATCGCAACCAACCTACGAGACGCTGTCACTGCCCACACCAACGATCAGCCAAGCATCTGCCCTAGGACAAGGCCCTCGTTCCAGCCAGCAGTCGTCGAGCCAGGATCTACCCCGGGTGAGACCCAAGCAAGGTTAAGCGACGTCAGTGCCTCTGACTGGCACTATAGAACACTTGTCCGACAGTGATATCATTGCCATTTCTAATAGACATCATGCGTCAAATAGATTACATGATTATAGTCAAAATTCAAATCAGTGCAGTGCAACACAAATAAAAGGTATGAAATAAATTTAATGGAATGGGAACTATTCCCACATTTGTGTTCCTCCACATACAATAGTCAAAAAATTAAAAAACACAATGAAATTACCACTGTAATTTTCACCTCAAAAGTACCCTGTTAACATGGCTATGGCTAGTTGCGAAACCATATCTCCAACCTAGGAAAGGACATGCGCTTAGGTACACTCTAGGATGGGAGGGGAGGCATGCTAACCTTTATGCACCACTCCTTAAGTCATTTTTGCCTCTTTCATAATTTCATTTTGGTATGATCTGATGCGTGACGCTTATTATGACTATAATAAACACTACTTTGCCTTATCTGGATGTGCCTCCACGTCACCCCAGGCGGGGTTTGTACCCTGAAACAACTTGCTATGAGTGCCTACAAGTAGGCCCCTTGCTGCGGGGGCACCCACGGACACGTCAGCCAAGATTGTTTGCCCTTATGTCAGNCCCACCAACTACCGACGTATGAAGGAAGCCGGCCCAGTGACCGAGACCACATTACAGAGCGACCTACTTCAGCCATGAGCTGAGGGATGGCGCTAGAGAGCCCAGCTCTGCCCAGAGGCGGAGCTCATTACCGCCTGCACCCTTGCACATCAGACGAACCCATGGGCAGGTAGAATATAAGGCCTAGCACGGCCGAGGGACGTCAGTTGTTCTCTAGCTCCAGCAGCTCACTCCATCACCTCATGTGCTGGGGCCCTCTGCTGATACCAACTTCTTGGCGACCTTCCAAAAGCTCTACCAGATCTTCACCAACTACCCCCGAAGAAGTCTTTTAACTGCCAAACATCCTTCTAGTAATGGAAACAACCCTTCTGGTATGTTAAACACCCCACTATCCTTCTGGTAGTGACCCCCAATGTCCCTTCTTGACAAAGGCATTGATATAGTTACGGACAGTTGATGTAATCGGTACCTAGCCACATCTGCTTTGTTCAGGTCAGACCCAGGTCCCCTTCACCTGGTTTACGTAGTTTACTTCTGGTCAGTTCTTGGTTAGTTAGGTGGTAGTATGAGCCACCATATTTATTCCTCACGGAATAAATACGGTTTCTCTCAAACCTGTGTACTAGTGTCTAAGGGTAACTGATTTTATCATCTGTAGACGTCAGCCGACAAGGATAAAGCAGGAGACCACGTCTTTGGCAAACCCATTACCGAACTTAGTGTAGGACTGCGGGCTCCCTTAACCGGACGCACATACGAGATAAACACACCCAGTCGACGGTCACACGTACTGTGCACCTGGTGCACAGAAAGGTAGAACAACAACCACTAGCAACACAATCCACAAGGCGGCTAGTCAGCCAGTCCAGCCTTCACTCCGTCCACCACGCTGAACTGTCGCCGGAGGGAGTGATAGACTGGTTCTGGAGTTCTGACCACCTTTGGACCCACACCCAACGTCATTGTTGGATGCTCAGAGTAAACCCACCTCTCCACCACCACGTCTTGTGTCGCCGGTTGTAGTAAACTGATACGGCTCTGGGTCAGCTCGGCTTTGGCTTTGGTTCTACACCTGGTTAGGGACCATCGTCGCCTGCTTCCCCCTGACGAGGCCGATACTTGTATTTACCTTTATACCATACACCCAGAGGAGTGGTACTAAGTAGCAAGAAAGGGAGGCAGCTACGGCCTCCGAAGCCAACGGGAGCTGCAACCCAGCCCCCAACTGCACTTTGCAGCACAACACCCCGGGGACAAGCTGAAGCAGCCTGCCAGCTGGAGAGGCCTCACCTCCCAGCTCCCTCCCACGCACTCTTTCAGTCCCCAATCAAGACAGTAAGGCGACCGCACCCGATCATGACCGACTTCCGCCGAGACCGGCACATTTCGCTAGGCATTGCTAATCCCTGGTTCCAATGCCGCCGGATCAGCAGTCCTCCCTGGGCTCACCATAGCACCGCCGCTCCAGGTCGGGGCACTATCTCCAGTCAACACCACCAGCAGCAGCAGCTGGGTCAGCAGCCACCCCAGGCCACCTCCAGCAAAGGTAAACCCATGGCTGTATGCCACCCAGTTCGCCGGACCACTAAGCCCGCATTTGACTTTGTGCAGAGTCGCCAGGCCATGCGTCCTGTACTGTATACCAGCCGGGGCCCGATCAGCAAGTAGAATAGTCAGCCAGTGATATAAACTCGTGTCTCTGGCCGACACGTCAAAATTTGCTCGACCGTGATGTCGCCGTCAACCAACCGATGTCATGCGTCACATCAAAAGATTGACTAAAGTCTATAACCCAGAAGTGAAGATGTAAATACATTAAAACAATTCATTAGGGGTTGTATTCAATATATCAACACTACTCTGTGAACAAAAACAGTATGGATTTTCTATGCTCATTATGGCACCCTTTACTAAATGTAGCAAGGAGCAAAAAAAAAAAAATATATATATATGCTGCCCCTTCCAGTTATGCCACTGGCTACAGCCAACATATTACGACAAAAACATAATATTTCAAAATATCAACTGAAAATAATAGCTAATTAATCCTTTCTACAGTTTCGTAGTAATGCCAATGTGTTATTATGTTACAGTTAACATTATGAAAACTGCTGGCGAGATAATATTATATCACAAATGTCTTCAAGGAATTTGGGGACATCTTTATACTATGGCGAACTGCATATAACCCTGTTGAATTTAGGCAATGTAATATAGCATCACCAGCACTCAAGGTGCTAATGCTTTAAATGAAACAATTGGGTTGGGTTCTCACCGTGCCACACGTGGACGGCTCATCTGAGGAATCGTCACAGTCAGCTGTGCCATCGCAGTGCCAGCTACGTGGTATGCATATCCCTGAGGACACACACTGGAAATGCTTCTCGGAATCGCACTGATCAGGAGCCAGGGATGCTGAATGGAAAACAACAACAGCTATTAAGAATATTTTTTTTTTTCCATGACCAATAATACAAAGAATTAGCTGGAACTACTGGACTACACATTTCCTTTAAAAGTTCAATTAAATGTAAATACATCGTATTGTATGTTTGGTTTACAAAATAATGCATTAATATGGTGAACTCCAAAACAATATAGGATTGCAAGGCACAAGAGAAATAGATGGATTACACTCAGAGTTTCATAAAATATATACACACAGTAAACTCTTAGTATAAAGTATCTACTCCACTTTAAAGTACTTTTCACTTTAAAGTACATCTTTCAAATCTGTGACAGATGTAGTATCATTAAACACGTGTTCAGTATAAAGTAGTTTTTAGTATTAAATATAGAATTTCAATTCTGCTTGTGTACTACCAACTTTGTATCGAGATTCTAATGTGTCTATATATTCTAGCAAAATAAAAATAAGAATAAGACTTGTACTGGTACCTAGACCTAAAAGAGCTCTCCAAATATACTGAATCTGATATTCAAACACATATTTCAGATAACAGTTAATAATAGTTGTTTTGATAGAACCTGCTGTCTTTATTTAACATTGTCATTAATACCACTTGCAAAACTACACTTTTCAGTTTCCACCATCTTTCCAGTAGAGGTTGCATTGACTATAAGTGAACACAGGAAAATTTTGTTGCAAGTGCACATTTTTATATAAATACAGGAAATATATCCAGGTTTGCTGTGCCCTAGAGGAGTTGGCTGGAGTGATAGGAAAAACGGGAACTCACGACATCCCAGCTCATCACTGCCGTCGTTGCAGTCAGGGATGCCGTCGCATTTGTACGTCTCCTGAATGCATTGCTTGAGGTCCCCACACTTGAATTGGTTAGCCGCGCACGTGATGGGTGGGCACCCCTCTTCGTCCTGGTTATCGAAGCAGTCGTTGTCCCCGTCGCACACCCATGACTGGGGGATGCAGTGACCTGACCTCGGGCATGTGAACTGAAACCCATACCCACAACTTCTTACTGAGTACGAGTAGTGTTGTATTCTATGTGAAAGAGCTGGACCACCTCTATGAATTTTACTATTTCTAAGAAATAATGACCTTGACCTATAAAATTAATTTGGTTCACAAATTATTACTCAAATTTAATGAAAATGCTACACAACACACAACATAAAACACGATATGTTCAAGTTGAGTTTTGTGTTGTAGTTTAAGTAAATTTTAGTGGTTAATTTCTGTATCAGATAAACTTTAAAGGTCGAGATCGTTATTCATAAAAAATATAATAGTTTGTCCAGCTCTTTCATATTAATACATATATACTATTAGTACAACAGTCAGATGATACAGTGAAAATAGAGCACACGGAGTGCCTACACAGTGAAGTCTACTGGAATATGCCATATGCCAATACACATATTTTATATAATTGTACATGAACATTATCGGTACTCATTAATGCCATAACAATACTGTATAAAGAGATAACAAAATGTACTAACATAATAAAATTATATCATGTGTAAAATCAGCACAAAAATACTATGTACAAGACAGCATTCACCAAAGAAAAGTTCTTGAAATACTCCCATACACCACCTGACCAACCAAAACAGTTTATCTGTATGAGCATGTGAGGATAAGAGAAGAGAGTCAATTTTCTGGTAACAAAAATATTTTTAAAAATAATTTTACGGAAATACCAAAAATGTTTTTAATGTTTCCTTCGTAGCAACTTGTTTTGCCATTGTACTCACACCAAGAAAAATTCCATGTCTGAACAATTTAATAAATGTTGCAAAACTGAATGAAAAACAAAAATAAAAAAACATTTTACAGTTATAAAAAAAAATGTTAACCTCTAAAGTTACTTTACAAACCTGGAAGTAAGCACATGTTTTCTCAGTACAGAAATCTCCTTCATCTGAACCATCACCGCAGTCATTCTCTGTATCGCACTTCCAGGTGATAGGGATGCAACGCCTGTTCTCACACTGAAACTGCGTGGTCGCACACGTTGTGTTGGCGCCGCAGCCCATCTCGTCCGAGTAGTCCCCACAGTCGTTCTCTGCATCACACTTGTAGTTCCCGGGTATGCAACGCCCACTGCTGCACTTGAACTCACTCGGAGCACACGTTGGTTCTGTTGGCAACAATCACTGCATTTTACAACATAGTTTCGCTAAACATCAAAACATTTTCCTACAGCTCAGCATATACTACTGCATTACTATCCATTAGTCTCTACTTAACTATCTATGTACTTAAAAGCTAAGATGAATTTTAAATCGTTCTGTGGCAATCTACAATTGCTTGTAAGTAAAATCACAGTTTACTTACTTGACTCAAGAGTAAAAATTAGTCAAATGTATTTGTACACTTGTTGCCACATTGCAGGTAAATATGATATTCATAAACTCAAAACAATAAATAATTAACAAATTACTATCAGAAAAAAAAAAATTCTTGCATAATTGCAGTTTTATATATTTTATAAAAGACAAACAAGAATTCTCCTTGATTTTACAAAAGGTATTGCAGTTATTATAGCATATTGCAATTCACATACAGAAATAGTCATTAAAAATTAGGGCTAGCATTATCTGTAAAATAAAGCTCAGAATTATTCCTGCTATCAGAATGCAAGTCGTTCACATGGTTGTAGCGCCATCTAAATTAGTTTAAGTATGGAATTAAGTATAGATTTATGTATAGTGTGCAATAGGTTATCGTGGATACATTTAAGACAACTTCACTGATTATGTCAGCGCAATGTACATCTCTAAATGCCATTTACTTTCTCACACTGACAATCCATTCTCAAACCAAAAAAACAGAGGCGTAGCCAGAAATTTCTCAAGGTGGATGTTATTTATACACTGACGGAAGGCAAGATTAGGGAGCCAAAATTAAAGGCTTACTAGTAACTTAGGTATTAATTGATGACAACCTTATGTGCAAAGGGAGGCTTACAACCCCCATATTTCCCATCTGGCTATTCCCCTGTCCAAAACAGAAATTTGTTGCAACTATTAAACTGTAATAACTGTACCCAAATATACCAAGTGAAATTTTATTTCACATTACAGCTTGTTAAAGTCCTACCATCCACAATTGTGACAACTCGGAACCTGACGGGGATGGTTCCGTACAAACAGTTCACATGCGTCACAACGTACTTGTGCAGTTCTGCTCCTCATCAGAGTTGTCCAGACAGTCGTCGTCGCCGTCACACACCCAAGCCTTGGGTACGCACCGCTGGTTGTAGCAGGTGAAGTCCCATGAGTTTGGACAAGCCTGCATGGGAGGTTCGGCATTCGGGTCAAGGAGGCACATACTGCCATCAGGCTCCGTAAGGCGTTCACCATATGGGCAGCCACACACTGCCTGCAGGAAGATGAAAGAACAGTTTTAATCAATCATGTTTACCAAATTAACAATAAACAGACATTGTGATCTCTTTACAGCTAAACTAAACTTTATAAATGTAATAACAATGAAGTGAAAAGCTTTACTGTACAGGAGCAAACTGCTGGAATGGTCTGTGTTCCTCTGATAGACACCGAACACGAAAATAACAAGGCAAGAAAGACGTTCTGTCTATTGACTCACCATGTTAACAGTTCGCTACTAAGCTGGCCAACATCCAAGCACAAGCCCAACAAAAAAAAAAAAAAAAACACACGAGGGCGCCAAATACAAAATAGTTCGGCCAGTCCCAACTGTCTGCAAATAAAATTAAGTGTAAAATATTTCTAGTTTTAACAAAGACAATAAAAAGTTTTTAGTAATTTAATAAATTTAAAAGTGGTAAATAAAACACAAGTAAATCTTTTCATTTTTTATAATTGTTGACATGTAGCTCACTAGTCATTGCAAAATGGTTATACAAGTACTGTATATCAGTATTTCTGATCATAAAATTGATTTAACTATAAAAACCTATTGATAGAAATTTTATTTTATCTTCGCTCTTGACAAATTTCCAAATTGTAGATAATGAACTGTGAAGGTGTTTAAATATAAAAATTAGGATTGTGAATTCATTGCTGTCAACCATGCCATCTAGGACAGTATAGAAATTATGTTTGTGTATGGCATTCTACAGAATTGCAACTGAAAACTTCCAACATACTGACACTGCAGCTTCCGTCAACACGTACCATTCTAACTGCATTTAAAAAGACTCAAAAAACTCTCCAGCATTCATGTTATAAAAAAATTATTTATATAAAATAAAAAGAAAGCCTGTGTCTAACAGAATAAAAAACAATGGTACAATAATTATGTTTACTAAATGATTAAATTTTAAATTGGGCTCTTGATAATAATTCATTAAATGTTATACCCCTATCAGAAAATTTTTCTTTGGGCTTGTTATTGTCCCATTTTTATGGCAAGAGGCTAATCCTACCTAAATTAATATATAACATTGACACACGCGTGAAGGGAATACATAGGATTCCTGGAAACACATAGTCCGAAGAAACCTCACAACTTTGGACACAGTGAAAGTAACAAAAAAGGTAGGCAGGTATGGTCCATACCGTATAAGAAGGCCACTTTCTGACAGTCAGTGAGTGGCAATTGACTAATACGAAACAAACAAAGTGCCATTTAGAAAATCCTGTATCAGCTGATGCACGACGAACAAAAGTTAATATTATGTTGGCTATTCTGAGTGCACTGCCAACGCACATCAGACAAGCAGAAAATACGCGATAAGAAAGAGTTCCAAGTTTAATTAATACATTTTATTTTATGTGATCACAAAACAGTGGTTGTTAGTGTTAAAAACTAAACTTCGTGATAATGTAGTTATGATTAGGTGATCAAAATGAAATGTACAATAGAACGATACGACGTGGAAAAGTTTTCTGAAGTTGTGCTAACTTCAGAAAGCTTTCTCACGTCGTATAATCCATCTCAAACCTTACTTTCAACACATCCATGATATTAATTCCAAAAGCATATAGAAATATTACATAATATTTTTGAATTATTTTTTCTAATAATTTGACGAAACGACACGAATTTTAAATGTATTTCCAGCCCGTAACATAAGAATGATCAACTTTAAATTATACGCTATCTTTTGACCATAAAGAGAGTTACTCAAACTTCGTCGTGACGTGCTGCGCGCTATCTATCGGATATTCTGCGAGCTATTACCAGCCAGAAATGAATCTCTTTTCAGCGTGATAATAACGAATTTACAAACATATGCCAATAGTTATATTTTTCCACGAGCTCTGCATAATTTTTAAAGTAACATATATTTCATATACAACGATTTGGAGTACAAGTCATTTATATTCGGCCGGTAATCGTTCGTCTACGTAAATTATAAGCCATATTGTTCTCTCGAAACCCATCTCCTTGATTCCGTAGACACGCGTGAATAGTTTTTAAGCAATTCTAACGTTATTCCACGTCACTTATTTCCAACTCGAATATATTAGCTATAAACTCCAAAGTGTAATAATAGATACAACAGACCGTCTCGAAAATTGTAACCCAAATTCACTATCTCGGACAAATTAAAAAAGAGTTATCAAATATCTAACATTTTATATTTTTACTTTTATAACCTACTTATATTTTTAGACAGATGTCAGTCTTAAAATATCTTAAAATTTGTTTAGCATTACAGTACAATGAGAAGTGGATTAGCTGACAGCGTGTTGATAAAAAATACACAGCCCCGACGTGACGGACCAGCTGATGGCGGAAGGATACGTAGTCAGATGTAAACAGTGGCGCTACTTTCGCCGAGCTGTCAAAAAGTGGCCTTCTTATATGGTACAGAATATAGGTAAGTAGGGCTTAATGTCGCGTCAACAGTGATGTCATCAAAGACAGCGAGTTGTTCAGAGACGCAGGAACAAGGAAGGAATTGGCCTTGGTCTGTGGTAAGGAATTACCCCAGCATTCACCTGGAGTGATTTGAGGAAACATGGAAAAACCGAACTCAGGATGGCCAGACCAGGAATCGAACTTGAGTCCTCTTGAATGCAAGTCTAGTGGGCCATCTCGCTCAGTATAACAATACATTTTTTATTTTGTCTCAAGCATTTTTATATACTATTGGTATTTTCCAGCTATTGCACTAACTACACTCAGGGCACACTGGCTGAGTGCTGCATGTTCCAGTAGGTAAGTGCGCACTCACAATAAGCGCAGCATTGTCTCCAGAGTCAGTGCAGCGGTTTTAATGTAAATATAACGGACAAACAAACTCTTGCTTAGGGCAATCGTATGGTAATTGCAGTTTTCTAGTTTCCAGGGTGCAGTCGATTGGAAGACACCACAGGTCAGGTGTAGTACGTATGTGGATACCTTGAGCTGGGAAGTGATGTTGTTGGGGACCGCGAAGCAGAGCTTCTCGCAGCCACCGTTGTTGATGGCGCAGGGGTGGTCGGGCACGATGGTCTGCACGTGGCCGCTGAACACCTTCACCCCGTACAGCCGGTTGGTCTGCGGCTCGCGCAGCAGGATCTCCTCCTGGCCACCCGTCAGCTTGTTCAGCTTGATGATGGCGTCCAGCCGCCAGTCCGTGATGTACATCCACTCTGCAGCCAGTCACAACACACACTTCCACAGCAGCTCACGGCTCTCGTGTTACATCAATCATGCTGACTCCAACCCACGAATGTACCCTATCAGCAGGCTCTTAAGGATTAACTGAGTACTTCTGAAATAAACCTTAGAAAGACCAAGCCACACTAACTGGCTTGGTCTAGTACTTCAATTATTCTGCTGTTAGCTGTTTACAAATATGACAATTTCATACTTCAAAGTGTAAAAATCTTACCTTTATGTATCACTATGGAGAATGGGTGCCGGATGAGTCGGGAGTTGACGGTTCGAACATCAGTACCATCTAGTTTTGAATGCTGAACATGATCAAGCAGGGCATCACACCAATACAGGCGGTCCGTGTCGAAGTCGACGGAGAGACCGTTTGGCCATCCTAGCGTAACGTTGCGGAACACCACCAAATTGGTGCCGTCCGTGTGAGCACGACTGATGTTTGCTGGCCGATCCCATTCAGAGAAAAATATGTACCTGTGACAAAAATCTCCGGAATAGGGCTCAACAGTGAAATTAATTACAGTAACTTGACTTCTTATTTAAAAGAACAATTACACATAATGGCTGTCCTAATACACTGTTCACTGGCATTCCCTTTTAAATAAACGCACACCTGCAATTTTTGATGGGATTGATATACAAAGGCAACCTAACTAGCGAGGCCTACTGGCTACTATGTGGCTATGCAAAACATTCTGGCATGATCTTCAACCAATCACAGGCAACTTTGTTTTATATCCGTCAATTGTCAATTCCTCAAATATTTCCCAAACTTTAACTTTCAACGGGATTGGACGGATGGGCCACTGCCTTCTGGTGACATTCCGTAGACACGAATATGCACTTTTAAATAAAATGCAAGGCGGTGGATGCATGTTTGATTATTTATGGTGGTAAATTCAGGAATTTAAAATGTAAACAATAATTCAGTATACGTTCTTATTGCGTAAAAAAATTATTTCCCCAAAATGTTTTTTTCTTGAAAATGTATTTCCAACCAAAATATACCTCCAACTAAGAAAGATCACAATATTAAAGTGTCACACTGAAATATTTCTGTACAGATGGATTGATGGACAATGGATTGTTGTGAATCGCTTTCAACTGACGGACTAAAACAAAGATGGATAACTGAGCGACGAATGTGATAGACGGTTGTGAGTCCACCTTAAGCCATGTAGTACCAAACGATGATGATGATGCCATCATGATTCACTGTGAATCAAAATTGTTTTGGTTGAAGGGGCAGTGTTCTTTTTTCTCCAGAATGTTAAAATATTTCTTAGTCTAAAAACTTGAAATCTGTTTTCTTCTGACAAAATTTTTTCCAAAAAATTATGGACTTATTGTATTTTTACATTTGATGGAAATAAGGTCTTCTTACAATGTCACGTTTTTCTTACGCTGTGCAACCTTGTTATAACATCCCCTCTGATAACATTTTCCTGCTTGGACAGCTGTCTTGTCTTGGTCCACAAACATGTTTTTCAATACAAAATTACCCACTTATAAAGTATCCCTTTATATGAGACTGACTTTTCTTGGGGCCCTTGAGAAATTTTATAACAGGATTGTAATCAACTTTGACAGATGACTGGTTCTGGGCCTATTTTCTGTTGCTCGTTTCTTCTCTTTGTTTTATAGAATTTCACCTTTCAACAGTTTTCCAATTTCCTTATAGCTTTTCCTACTAGTACAAAGTGCTACAACTTGTTCTCTAAGGAAAATAGACATTTAACATATTTTAAGATGCATGTTGCTCACTTAGTATAATTCACAATACTAACAAACAAACACATGAGCAGAGAGCAGTAGGGGAATGGTACTCAACTATGATAATATTGTTTTTGCACGCAAACTGCAAATGAACCCACCAAACACCAAATATGCAAATTACTTTTCTGCATTTTTCAATGTATTAATGTAATTTTAAAAAATCCATTGCATGTTCTTACCAGTGGCGTAATGCAAGACTTTAACTTGCGCATGCACAATGGTGCAGTCTGTTGCCCAAGCTTGTAAAAAGGCACTCCAAAGTTTTTCCCAAAAAGAAATTGATTAGTTCAAGATTTAAAAAAAAAACTATATATATTGATTATATATAAAAAAAATTTTAATAATCCATTCCCAATAATCCATATGCACTGAAGAGCCAAATAAAACTGGTACACCTGCCTAATATCGGGTAGCGCCCCTGCGAGCACGCAGAAGTGTCGCAAGACGATGTGGTATGGACTCGACTATTGTCTGAAGGTATGCAGGAGGCAATTAACACCATGAATACTGCAGGGCAGCTCACAAATCCATAGGAGTGCAAGGTGGTGGAGATCTCTTCTGAACAACACGTTACAAGGCATCCCAGATATGCTCAATAATGTTCATGTCTTGAGATTTAGGTGGTAAATGGAAGTGTCTATAGTCAGAAGAGTGTTCCTAGAGCCACTCGGTAGCAATTATCGACGGATGTGTAGGGTGTCGCATTGTCTTGCTGGAATTGTCCACGTCTGTCGGAATGCACAATGGACACGAATGGGTGCAGGTGATCGTACAGGATGCTTACATATCTGTCACCTGTCAGAGTCGTATCTAGACGTATCAGGGGTCCCATTTCACGCCAACTGTACACGCCCCATACCATGACAGAGCCTCCACCAGTTTGAACAGTCCCCTGTTGACATATAGGGTCCATGGATTCATGAGGATGTCTCCATACCCGTACACGTCCATCCGCCCGATACAATTGGAAACGAGACTCGTCAGACCAGACAACGTGTTTCCAGTCATCAACAGTCCAATGGCGGTGTTGGCGGGCCCAGGTGAGGCGTAAAGCTTTGAGTCGTGCAGTCAACAACGGTACACGAGTGGGCCTTCGGCTCCGAAAGCCCATATCATTGATGGTCCGTTGAATAGTTCGCACGCTGGCACTTGTTGATGCCCCAGCATTGAAATCTGCGCCAATTTGAGGAAGGGTTGCACGTCTGTCACGTTTAATGATTCTCATCAGTCGTCGTTTGTCCCGTTCTTTCACGATCTTTTTCCGGCCGCAGCGATGTCGAAAATGTGATGTTTTACAGAATTCCCGATATTCACGGTACACTCGTGAAATGGTCGTACGCGAAAATCCAAATTTTATTGCTACCTCGGAGATGCTATGTCCCATCTCTCGTGCGCCAACTATAACACCACGTTCAAACTCACTTAAATCTTGATAACCTGCCATTATAGCAGCAGTAACCGATCTTACAACTTTGCCAGACGCTTGTTGTCTTATATGGGCGCTGCCGACCGCACCGCGTTACTCTGATTGGTTCCATACCTCTGTTATTTGCATACGCACGCCTGTACCAGTTTTTTTGGCTCTCCAGTGTGTGTGTGTATATATATGTGACCAAATTTAACACACAGAGTGTGTTTTTAAAATGTAGATTTATAATTGAAAATTTTTGCCAGGGAATCCCAGGCATCTGGACATATCACGCTACACCAATGGTTATTGCATTACAGTAATGTATTTTTTCCAAATGACTAGTAACTATGAGGTTTTAGCAAATTTATTAATTTGTTTACCATTGTAATTAAACAAACGTACATGTGCAAATAACTTTTTGCCAAGTGTATATCAAAATTAGTAGAATATATGTTTTGCATACAGTACAGTTCTGCAACTTCTTGCATGGCATTTACTTACCCTTTATTTGGATGCACCACAATAGCTCTGGGCCTCTTTAAATCTCTTAACAGAGTCCTTCTGTAGGTGACATTTCTTGTGCTGAGAACATTGAGGGTCCCCTTTCGACTGTCAATATAGTACAAGTTATTTGAAGCCCAGTCCACTGCTAATCCTTCCACGCCTTCATTTTGGGAAGCCAGAACAATCTCGCGACCTGTACACAAACAATATGTCAAAATTATGAAGCTTACATTTTTATCCACTAGTGATATGATTCAGTATAAGAAATTTAGACTAGGAAATTACATAAATTTTAAAATTTTAAAGGTTATGGTTACAATACCTTTATGAACCTGAACATAAAATTAAATTCACACAAATGACGTAACACGAGTAATAATAAAACTCAAAATTTCTTGGCTTGGGAAATTATAGTCTACTCTATTTCCTCAATAAATACAAGAGTGATACTGTAAATTTTATTAAGAGTTTTATAAATACCTGCGAATGAATGTCTATATAATATTGATCTGCAAACACAGACTATTTATTTTTATACACATTTACTCTGTATTCTACTCTCCTGAGACCTCCAAAAATAGGGGCTGCGGTGGCATGGTGGTCAGACTACTCGTCTCCCACCTAGGTGAACTGTGCTCGATTCCCGACAGGGCCGCTCCCAGATTTTTGCAGAAGGGAGTCGTGCCGGATGACGCTGCTGGCTGGCGAGTTTTTTAAGGAATCTCCCATTTCCCCTGCCCTTGCATTCTGGTGCTGCTTTATGCTCACCTCGCGTCACTCTCAAGACCTCGATGTTAAGAGCCACCCAAATCTCTTCACTCGCTCTCCCACCATAGACACATGTCACAAGAAAGTCTGAGTGTGGACTTAATTTTTTCCAACATAGGCACAAGATGCTTGCAGGTTAAATATTGAATTATTTTGCCACTTTGCTGTGTATGGCCTATAGTACACAGTACCAATTTCCAAACAACAAATACAGGCTAACCAAGCAATCTTGCAAGTAATTCACTTCGTTTAACAATAATTAAAAACTGCATTTAGCTATTCATACTTCAAAATTTAAATAAGACTAACAAGTTAAACTTTTTAGTCCTCTATGAATTAGTACCAAAGCTTTAATTGAAAGTGCCAATAATCAAAAATATGTTTGTTACCAATTTCTTATAAAACTTTTATGTAAAGATGCAGTAACAAGAATGTATACAAAATATGTCTAAACCTTAAGCCTTATTAAGGTATGTAGAATCAAAATATCTGAAACTAGTTGTATTTAGAAAGTCACTACTTGAAAAAGAAGAAATCTAGAACTGACCTGTTCCATTCCTGTACACCCTGTAGATGACATCTTGCAAGACATCAGAGTAGTAAACATAATCATATTTGCTGTCAAAATCCAGGCCGACAAATCGAGCACGTCTTGAAACTACCGGCAACATGGCATCACTGAAACCTTCAATCACCGGGTCCAATACTCGACCCTTGATAAACCTCTGTTGAGAATACATAAGGAACTCTTCAATTCCTGCAAAAAACAAGCACATTACATAATGAAAATCTTAATATAATTGCTACCTGCATATAAATCATTCTTACCCTATTAAGTTTTTTTAACTAGCACTTCAATTCAAATATTTTTACCTTTTATTTTTCAATTTTTTCCCATATATGTTAGCATCAAAAAAATTACATGTCACTATGCAGAATATCACATATCCAAATATAATTAATTCAAGGCATCAGTAACGTACAAATAAAATGTATATAAAGTTTATATTCACAACATTAGCATACATTTCAAAATCAGACCCAACATATAATGATATTTAGAATAGGAATGTACATAATAAACAAAATTCCTGGTACTTCTGATTCTAGGGGTTTTATATTACTGTACTTACCTAAATATTAGGCAGTGATTCATTAAATATTATATAATTTATTATATTTATTTATAAAATGTGAGGGTTGTCTTATTTTCGCATACTATACATTTTGGGGTCAATGATATTACTTGTGTAGTGAAAAGTGACAGTCAATGGTTTTGAGTAGATATAAATTTCATTACAATATAAGCCAAATAAGGAAATCTTAAAAAATATCAACAGACTGCTTTATAGAAAAAATTATTGGGATGGATGATAAAAGAACAACTTCCTTACACTTTAATGCATGTGAGGTGTACTATGAACAGTATTTTTTAACTTAAATAAATTTGGCTACGTTAAACCCCTTATTTGAGTGCCAAGGTTTCAGAAATTCTCCTCAATTACATGGCCAAATAAATTGTGGAGAAATAAGTTTTTCCTGCAGCCTGAAGTGCATATGTGTGAGTCGTTCTATGCTATGGTACATACAGTACTTAGTTATTAAACTTTGTAAATATTATATAATTGCCTATCGAAACGAAATCAGTGTGTTACTGCCTGAAGCCTGGTCAAAATGAAATAAGTGATACTGGTACGAAGATGGGCACCCTGGCCAACTTGGAGGGACACATCATTTGTTCTTGACTGACATGAAGAATGTGCGCTGTGACAAACATAAGACTATGTAAACGACAGAACAAAAGTAAAATTAAACAACAGGATCCTGAAAAAAAAAAAAAAGTTCTTTACGAAGGAGCACCTGGCAATATGTACACACTAAAATAACTACTAAAAATTTTTCCCAACCTGTCAACTGGGGGGCAGAATTAGAGAAAATCTTTTAGCAGCTCAAAGAAGTACAAAAAAAAACTAAAAAAATGTTTACGTTTATCTTAAACTTTTATTATTTCACACACAGATAAAATTAAAATCCTCTTTCTGTATTTTTTAGTATGTAACAACTTACATCAAGAAGTGTTAACGAAGCAAATATGTACACCTTTAGCCAACTAATAAAAAAGTTGGAATAATACAAAAACGATTTTTTTTTTGTTTTCCTACAGAACTAAGGATACAATCACAGAAAAATATGATGGTCATAATTAGCTCTTTGGAAGGAATTCTAATATTACAGTCTGAAAGTTGTTCTTTAACAATGACGGATATTGTGAGGGGCAGTACGACGGAGCATAACCTCCCAATATTTCTCAACAAAGAAATCTTTTTTTTTTTTCTTCAAATCTTTATTTTACCATTTAACTGCACACACATGTATTTCTCATGAAATACCACATTCCAAGGTTGGTCATGAATTGCTTTTCGCATCATATCACAACAGCTTCGGGGGTGTAGATAACTAAATGCCACAATGCCATGTATTTTATCTTTGCAGTGCAGACACACACACAACGTCTTGGAGATAGCCGACATCCAGCGGTAACAGACCACGTCTTACATGCGCATGCAAGTTTCACGTGGTCTTTTGCCAGCTCGATAGGCAGCGGGTGCACATTGTCAGCTCTAAACCATTCTAAAAACCCCTGTACAACTTCAGTGCCGAGGTACCCTGCATCTGAACGTTTCATTGCAGAATGCGCTGTTGTAGTGCTTCATTCGCATCCTAGTTTTTAAATAATCGTGATGATAGCAATGCATGGTTTCAGTGCTTTAAAGTGTGCCTCTCAATTTAATGTTAATCTTTCACCACATTGCTTCTTCTTTTTTCATGTTAACTGAACTGACATGTGCCATTCTATATAAACTCAAAAAACAGAATGAACTGTGTTAACAGTATTGCAGGCCTCAATCTCTTTAATCTAAATTTAATTAAATAATATGATTCAAAGATTTTATTTGTAACTAAAACAAGGAACCATTGTACTTAAAACACTTTTACAAGGAAAATAATTTCTTTGTTTCTTTATTATGTTAATTAACAAATGTAACTGCATATATGATACTCTACATTTTACTGTATTTAAATTCTAAAAACAATCTTAAAGAAAAGTTTCTTTTTTTTACATAATCGTACACATAGTTTGTGAAAATAATATGGCTGGCTACCGGAAGATAGTTAAATTCTTGCTTGCTTAACTTTGAACCCTCCATGAAACTTTTCCTCAACTCACCACGTTCTTTAGTTATATATCATAGAGCCACCAGCTACACTGAGCATTTTATATCCTGTCCCGTTGCCTCTGGAAGCATACGGGTTCCTTCCTATTTCTGCTTCTCTGAAAAACTTGTTCTATATTTAATGACCTCGCTATCAATGAGAGGTTAAGTTCTACCCACCAATTAAGAAATGGAAATTTTACAAGCCCTGGATCACAGCAGAGCTGCAACCATGCAAGTGTGTTAACAGTATTGACTGCAGCATGGCTGACTTACTGGCACAGTTACGCAAGTTCTTGAGGAGTCGGTAGCCGATGCTGCACGCACAGCGATATGCGAGAACCTCTGGAACCTCCCCAGCAGTCACAATGCACATATGATCACAGCCATTGTTCCCTCTGCACGGGCTCGACACTGCAACCACACACATTGTGTACAACATCAAAATGTGATCACTAGACTTTGCTGCATCACCAAGAGGATCCTGTGTACTTGTAAAAAATTAATACCGAAAATATTACAGGCTGTATAAGGTCAATGGAGCACTTTTGAAATCAACCTTTGAAAAATTGTCATTGCCCCTACCTGCATGTATCTTAATGCATTCGGCTTTGACATATGTATCAAGTTATGAATAAAATAAAATAAAATAAAAAAGTACATGAAATTATTGCTAGTAAAATAAAAACATTACTACTCTGTACAACATACAATTATATAACGAAACAACCATACATATACGTACACTTATACTAGGTTTCTCAAGTGCCTACGTAAACATCCTGTATAACAATTTCAGATTCAAGAAATTCAGTCACAAAGTAAAATGCTTTTCTCTTTAAATACTTAGATATACTAGTTTACTAAATCTTTTTTATTTCTCATTTTTAAGTGCATTTGGTAGTTTATTGTATAATTTGATTTGCTCTTATAGTAATGACTGTTAACTGATTTGGTCAATCAAACATAAAGGTAATTAAGATCTGAGGTAAACCTAGTTTAATAATTGTGAATTTCTGAACGTTTGGAGAAAAGATGATAATATTGTTTTACATATACTAACTTAATATATAAATGTATAAACAAGGAACGGTAATTTTATAAACGTATCTAAAAGTCTGTCTACATGAGTCATATTTTGTCATATTCTGAATTAACCTAATTGTCTTCTTCTGCTACACAAAAACTTTAGACAGTGAAAGGGAATTGCCACAGAGTCTGATTCCATTTATTAGTAGTAAATGGGAAATGCATAATAGCGTCTTATCAACATTGCAAAAATGATGCATGTTTTTAATTTGCAAAAGACATAAAGTGCACCTGCTAATTTCTTTACAAAGTTTGCTATACATGTATCCCATTGTAGTTTATTGTCTAAGTGAAACCCAAACAATTTAACTGATTGATTTAATTCTTGATCAGTACTGAGACGTTTAAGTGAAAAAAGTATTTTTTTTTTAATTTTTACTGTCATTAATACTGCCTATTACACAAAACCAAATTTTGGCCTGTTCCATAGTTTTTTTTGCCAAATTACTCACTATCCATATTTATGAAGGTTGTATCATCAGCATATAGAACAGCTATGCTTAGAACATTACAATAGAGGTCATTTATTAAAATTATAAAAAAAAGGTCCCCAAACAGACCCCTGACGAACACCTGCTTTTGTTACTCAAAATTAGATGCACAACTATTGTGATTACCATCTGTTGACTTCCACTTAGATATGATTTCAATACAGCAATTTGTTCCTATGTTTGTTTCTTATAAACATAAGTGTTTTATTGCAATTAAAGATTTACACACACACGCATGCGCATGCATGCTTGCACACATCTTTTTTTACTTGTTTTAATTTAGTTAACTTAGTAGAACACCAGACAACTTAACATATATATTTACTATATTATCTCACGTAGACATTTTCAAAAGAAAAGTAATATTTTCACACAAATTTTTGTATGCTCCCACATGCTGAGAATTTTTTCTAAATACATATTGTCTAAAATGAGCGACAGAAATATTGTCTTGACTCTAACGTATATCTCGACATTTAAACAATAAAATGTTATTTCCAACTTTCCTCTTGGTTCTAAACAGTGTCAATATATAAATTACCAATCACAGACGCAATCAGCCATTAGCAAATTTTGTACTTCTGCTTGCAGTAATTGGGCAACATAACATTTTCTACACTGAATATGAAGTCTAAAATAAAAGCTTAATATTCTTGCAAATCATTACTTATTTATTCTTTTGAATTATCTGATAAAACTTGAAACAGAAATTTATTTTCCAATCACTAGTTAATAATTTTTTTCTGGCATTAATTACACTTCAGGAAAATAAGATGGTTCTCTCGAAAACTGTAAATTTCTATTTCAGTATTACAAACACCCTAAAACACTCCAAACTTGTAGTATAAGGCTACTTGTGATATGTTGTGCAAAAAAGCCACAGCTTCACTGGTTCTTACCTTTCCTCTGGATTAAATCATGGACCACCTTGACTGCGCGAGGTTCCTTCATGTTGGAGAAGTGCTGAATCTGCTTGATGGTATTGGCTCCTTCAAACTTGTCCACGCTGAGTATCGCCTGCTTGGTGCTGTCCGACCAGATGATGCGGTGCGCAAACAACGTGAGACGTGATGGCGACGGCACCTGTTGACCTGTTCGTAAAACACTGATTAGTGATTTGGTTCATTCACAAGATTCAAACTACATACTTTGTACGTTCATATCTCAGTTTTGTAACTGACAATTATAATTTTCAGGCACAAAAACGGAAGTTGTAACTATGTGGCCAAAAAAAAAAATACCAGACACCCATCGCTGTTGTTTACAAAGGTACCAACTGTGTAACTATAGGGTAACTATGGTCAACTAAGCACACTTCAGATCCATTTTGGAAAAATGTCACTGCATATATTTTAACTGGCCCACTGACTGGTATGTGCCCGGTAAAGTTGATACCGGCAGAGGAAAAGTCTTAACTTAATTAAAGTGTTTTGTGAATACTAAAATAGTTGCACTCGTTTACAGACTATTCATGGTAAAGTGAGCACTTTTGAGGCACTGGTTACTTTTATATTTTAGCCATTTTTTATCCTTTAGGCACATTTTTAAAATAATTATTGCCATGTAAGTAATAAACACAGTATGTATATTCCACTGCACTCGGAAGTTAACGTCTAGGGCTAAAATAAAATATATTTATTGACTATAATTCTGGATGAGAGGGCTTTCAAAGGTGCTCACTTGACAGTGAATAGCCTATGCTACTAGCATATGCTAGTAAGAACTAGCAAAATTGTAAAATATTTACTTTTCTAATAATTTCACAGTTTCACTTGCATGCACATAATTTTGGAAGAATACACAATGTGCATACAAGTAGATCCTAAGTAGGGCTTTCAATGCTCAGTTTAGCATGAACAGCCAATAATAGGATTTCACACCTCCCTTTGCTTTCGATACAGCAGTAAACCTTTGAGGTATGCTCTCTGTTATGTTCTCATATACACCTTGCAGCATTTGTTTCCATTATGCGGGTCTGGCACATAAACAATGGTTCAGCTCATCCGAAAGATGTTACAGTGGATTCTAATCCAGACTTTGGGCGCGCCAGTTAATAGTCTCACCTGACTACCTTCAAATCAAAATGCATTTGACCTTGCTTCGAGGACAAATAAATTATCATACTGATACAGGAAAGAACTTATTCCAAACTGTTGGAATTATGGAACTCACTGCAATAGAGTATGTCCAAAAAAGTGTTTTCTTAGATTTCACAACTAACTCATTATGAATACTAAAATAGCAAATAACTATAGTATAATCTTCTATGCAATAAAACATTTTTAAAGAGTATTAGAAGGCAGTTTACAAACATTGTAGACCTGCAAAGTAATTAAATACTCATTTCTTGTTTATAAAGACAAGTTATAAGACACCCTATTCGTGAAATTAAATCTTACACTTGATAATACTGTATATGTTGTTTTATAAATATGATTACATTTTGAACAAGTGACTGCCGTTAAACTGTGTTTATGTAACGGAAACATGGTTTTTGATTGGGTGTTCTATTTTTAAAAAAGACCCTTTTTTTAAACATTTTCCGGGAAAGCAATTGACGTATTTCACATGCACCACCTCACAAAATAATGTACCACCTCGTGAGCTAAACGTACAACCCGCGATCCACACATGCGCCTGCCGCTGCATCCACACACGAGCAGGCTTTCAAGAGGATTGTAAACCAGCTTTGCGTGCCGTGCGAGCACTATGAGCCCATGGTACGGGTATGTGCACATGTCAGCATACCTGGAAACACCTTTAGAAAGATGAGGTGCAATAGCTCGTTACCAGTTGCTGGGCTCACAGCATGATGATGCAGCATGCAAATAAACGCAATTATGGGGAACTACCTCATTTTGAGTAAGCCAAACCTGATCAGAAAATGTGGAGAAATTTTTTAACGGCTTCGTTCCTTCTAGTTTTCTTAATGTTCAGTGGTTTCAGGCACCTGTTTCTTGGCCTTCCTCAAGGTCAGTTCCCCAGTTCCATCATCTTCCTTGACAATCTGTTTTTCTTCATTTGCTCAAGTTCAAACCACGTCAGTTTGTCTTAGAACTCTCGCACAGACCTTGCATACATATGCTTCATGTAACTACCCTAGTGACGTCCAGAGCATTCCTCGAAATTCCTCCGATCACTGCTTTTACTTTCCTGGTTATTATTTTACCAAGTCTTGATAGGTAATTCTATATACAAGAGAAAAAGTGAGAGAAAGAGATTGAAAACAAAGATCTTGCAAGAGGGAGAAATCTGTGGCATATGTGCGTACATAAATGTACACACCAGCTTGATGATGGGAAAAACATCATACAGAAACAGCAGTAGCTTTTCTAATGTTAACTACAGTATTATAAATTTCAAACCCTCCTTCACAGAACCACAAAAACCATTAACCAAAACTCAAAATGTTAATGAATTTACAGCATAATTTCATAAATTTATAGCGTATTTACTAACCAATTGTTGTAGAATAATATGGTAACGTTGATTCCACCAAAACATTCTGTCAATTTTTTAATACAAAACTATGCCATAAATAAATATGTATTCTAGCAGTAAAAATGAAATCCACATGTTGTCCCCATATAACAGTCATTCAGATACCTACACAGTTCAGTAAACTCATGGAATGCTTGATAATATGCATTTGCCCCAAGCAACCAAAGTAAAATGGGTGTCTATATTATATTTCAGCTGGTCTGTAATAGTAAATTATAGATGGCAAAATGAAATTCAGTTCTCTTTAAACAAATTCTTCTGAATCAAGGAATCTTGTTTCAAATCCTCAAAGACCTCTACCCTGTTTCCAATATAAAGTCCATAACTTCAGTAATGACTGTGCTGGGTACGAGACCAGCAAATAGAACCAAGTTGATAACAACTTTGATGCGTTCCTTCAACACATTCTCTTCACGTGTTCGCTAAACCAGTCACTGAATAATATGCAATGTATTAATCACGCTACACTCCACACTAAAATCATAATTCATAATCTTCGTGATTACAGGATCAGAGGAGTTCTTCAGGATATTTGTTCAGACAATACGTACTATACAGTTTAATTGACAGCCCATAAAAGGAATTTCCTCATTTCATCCTTACAAAAGATGACAACCAGTCTTCCGCAGTACAACTGTAACTCATAACTGAATGGAACCTTAATTATTTTGATTTGCAGAGTTATTGAATAATGAACAGACACATGAAATTGAAATGCCTAGCACACCAACAGCAAAGCAAGCAAGCAGAAAGCTTGCAAACTGGAAGCGAGCTTTACTTCAGATTGCTAATTTTCAACAAACTTCCTTGCCAATGCAGATCTGCATGAAACTTAAACTGGTTATGCTTACAGTAGATGGCTTGCTTCTAAGCATAAGGAGCTCGTCTGCCTGGAACAGTCTTCCACCTGTGAGGCTGAGAAGCATGGTAGCGATAAGGGTGAGACTGCCACACACATCATGTGTGGTATCACTGCTATGTGCAGGGCTCTCAACTGGCATGCAGTGTTCTCGTTGTGCTGCATGTACCTATGGGACTTTTAAGTGATGACCCTATCATTTTATTGGTGGAAAGTCTGTAACGAAATTTAATGCAGGGCTTTGTATCAGTTTTGCGGAAATTCGCCCAAGAATATTTTCAGCTACATCTTCAGATTGTTTTTGGTCACATTGAAAAGCTTCATAATTGTGTTTGCAATAAGCGTGATCTGTTGAAAGTTGTGTTCTGCCCTAATAATAAATGTTATCTTAAGTGTTATTTCTTTTAATCTTAAGTGTTATTTGTTTTGGTGTACACACAGATTTTGCACATGTGAAAAAGTTTGTTTCAAAAATATGTATTACAATCACACTGCGACTAAGTTTGTGTGCCAGGTAGATGGGCGCCGTAACGGGCAAGATTGTAATCACGAGCCAAAATTAAGTAAACTGCAGGCTTGTGTCAAAACTGCATGCCACCGGCAGGGTGCCCACAGGCCGCTGTCGAAAACAAAATTCAGATCATATAAACTACCGAATCAGTCACTGCAACTCACAACTTACCTCTGAGCACAAGCACGCGACTGTTTCCATCATAGTCAACAGTTTCAATGTAATCCAAAAGTGAGTCACACCAGAAAACTCTACGAGCGATGGTGTCTAAAGCGATGCCAGAGGCTTTATACGCTGCTTCTGACACGATGGCCATCGCATGAGTTCCATCCATGTTGGCTCGCACCACCTGGTTACTGTCTGCTACAAACATGTAACTGAAATGTAAAGTTGCTGTTACAATTCAGAAAAAAACACAAACTTAAGTTTAACTAATTGGAATACTTTTGAACTAATGATGATGCATACATGTTTTAAACAAAACTCAATAACAAATATGCCACCAAATGTTTACAATATGTATTTTAATTTAGATGATTTTTCGATTAGTAAAAAAATATTAAATAAATATAACTGTACTTACAAAATAATTTAAAAAAAACAGCAATACATGTATACGTGTAGTCCATAAAAACCAATGTTAAAAAAGTATTAACTTAAAACTGCTGTTTTGCCTGTATTAAACTGTATGAGAACACATGAGATGACCAATTTACATCCGTAATAGTTAATAAAATACTAAAACTACCATAAGAGAACTATAATGTCGTGAATTCAGGTTGCCAAGAGCAGATGTGTATGTGAATATATGCTCACCCCATAGTTGGATCCAAAGCAATGTCAGACGGGCTAGTAAGGTTGCTTCCCAGCACAATAGCATGCTGGCGACCATCCAATTCAAACACATCCACCTTCTGCCCTATGGTGTCGGTGACGTAGAGTTTGTCCCCGACGTAGTCGACCGCCAATGCCCCTGGGTACCACGTACCAGGCAGTGAAATGTCTGCAGACGATTTACGGTCAGGCCTCTCCTCCAGTAGTACTTGCGAGTGGATCTACAGGACACCAACCATAAATTGTCACACGTAATGGCAATCATGTACAAGGAATTGAAAAGAGATGGAAGAACATTTATTTATGTCCAAAAATAGTTTTAGTAAAATATAAGTTGTGGTAAGTAAACTGGGAAAGTATATCTCTTTACGTACAGCCATTTTTGCTTCCTTCTAGCCCAAGGTGGATAACCTGAAAATTTAAATTCCACTATTTCTTTTTGTAGGTGCAGTTGAGATGAGTATTGTACAAACTGTAAATTTTATCTTTAGTCTTTCCTGCTATAATTATTTTGCAAAATAACTCTTTCGGTTTGTAATCTGTATCATAAAACTAAACAATAAAATGCCAAAAGTTGCACAACTCCTCTTAAGGGGGAGAGTTGGATACCATTTTGGATATACATTTTTTTTTGTAATTCCTTATGCCTCAGATAAATTTTTGAAAATGTGACTTTCTTAGGGCATAGAACATTATTTTGGTATGTTTTAGAGACAATTACCGCTTGACTTCTTGGACTATTGTCGCTTCTGTAGTCACTTTCAGAAAATAGGTAATTAATAATGAATTCTCATTTTCTTCAAATGATAAACAAGGAAAGGTTGATTCCTGGTTCCCAGGAAATGGTTGTTATTTCAAAGGGGCTGTTATTAACAAAACCTTTTCAATTAAATCTGTTTCATAATTCTTGAAAAAAGAGACTTTATTTCGAGAGGATCGCTATTCCAGGGGTCTTAGAAATGAGAGTTGACTGTACATCACATTTGAGAGCAGAAAACAAAATGTACAGCAAACTGTGAAACAGAAGCATCAAGTACCTTGTGAGTCTTGACGTCGGACCAGTAGAGCATGTTGTACTCGTAGTGGTAGTCGAGTCCACTCGCAGATGTCGTGTTGGCCATGAGCTGGGTCGTGTTGCTCTCCGGGTCGATGCGCAGCACCGAGTGGTCGTAGGCAAAGAAGAGGTGCATGGAAGACGGGTTTGGGGCATAGCACCGAGAGCCATTGAGCAAATAGCCCGGAGCACAGGAGCAACTGAACGAGCCATACGTGTTCTTGCACATCTGGTCGCAGAAACCCCATTCGAGGCACTCGTTCCTGTCTGGAAACATTTATGACTACTTGATGCATGTTACTACACACCGGCTAATTTAGAATTCTAACCTAGTTTTGTGTATGTGCATCAAACTGAATATCAGACAAGAAAAACATGAACATATTTCAGTTTGCGCTGTAATTTTTACTATGAATTAAATTATGCCATGTATCTTTCTGATATATTCAACTTCTGCTGAAGTACAGCAGAATTAACTCCCTGATGTTAATGAACTTTGTTGCAACTAAATATGTTAAGGTAGATGTCACATACAGTAGTAAATATGAAATAGGAATGTAATAAGCAGATTATCATAAAATCTAATTTTTTCAGCCATGACCACAAAAATACAGTGATGATGATAAAATACTTAAAACTCTAAAACATGTGCATTACTCTGTCTAATAGTGCAAATCAATAAAAGCTGTAACTCAAAAAATTCAATATTATAATAAATGTAGTTCTTGGGTTGAAGAGTTTTCTTACCAACACAAGAGCGGCTGTCATTGGCAATTTTCCTTCCATCAGGGCAGTAACAGGTGCCACCTGTCAACGATGCCTGGCACTTGTATTCACAGCCCATTGCTGGACAACTGCTGGTTGCTGCAGGCAAAAGTAAACCAATAATAACAATTTTTTTTAATTTAAACAATTCTAACAATATAATCATTGTTTTCGTCATGTTTATTGCTCCTGGATTTAATTATTTTGTTTGATATGAGTTCTGAATTTATTACTGAAGATATTGCTGTAGCACTCAACAAGTTGATGTATGTTTAGTAGGAACTAGTAAAATACTTGTTTTCGCAGCTACACAGCAAACATTAATTATGTTTCTTACATTAGTGAAATAAAAATATGTTAAATTGTAAAAATTGTTATAAGTCACACTTCTAGAATAATTGAAGATTCAGTTTACAACAAAGTATTTTTGTAACTTACAGCATGCAGTTTCCTCGTCTGACGAGTCTTCGCAGTCTTTCTTTCCATCGCATAACTGCGTGCGAGATATACACTTTGGCACGCCGTTAGGGCCCCCTCTTGGGCAGAGGAACTTGTTCTCAGGGCATGCTATAGCTGTGCAGTTATGTTCGTCGCTGCCATCGAAGCAGTCCTTGTAACCGTCACAGTGGAAGCTTGATGGGATGCACAGGGCATTCGCACATCGGAACTGGCCTACATGGCACGGAGGGAAATCTGCAAAAGGTACGGTGAGTTACTGGTAAGCAAAATTAAGACTGAATTGAATAAAAAATTTTGGAATGATATCTGTGCAAAAATTACAAAAACATACAACAATGAAACATAATTATATAATTATACACATTGTATACTGCTATATATTTTGAGAAACAGATACCTTTATGAAATTACTATGTAGCATTGATTTCATTCTCATACCACTATTTTGCTTACAGCAATAATTTACAACAGCGGAATCAATTTAATAATTGACACAAGGGTAAAAAGTACTACTGAATCTAGAAGTGCTCAAGCTTGGAAACAAATATGTTGACACAAAATAATGATTAATCAGTAAAGACAATATTTTCCAAGGCCTACTGTGCTTGAATGTACATTTTTAGCAAATATAATCTTATGAATATAGTCCATATGTGAAACCTAGGCATGGTATGCAGACTGTAGATCCTAAATACATTGCCATGAAACTGCTGAATGACGACAAACATCCTGTTTTTACTTTGGTTGAAAGGTGAAATTTATTTCCCTACAAATTGTTTGTAAGTAAATTATTTAGACAAAATGTTTTCTTGACAAATAAAGTTTTAACATGTCTAGTCACTGGTGTCAAAGACAAAAAATAAATACATATTTAGTTGAACAAAAACCTTTACAGTAAAGTTGAAATTAAAAGCTGTTCTGTTTTCAAGAATATTTAAACAAAAAACTTGAGGCTAAATTTTATGAAAAATGTGATAATATACAGAGAATGACACTTTAAATGAAGATCTTTTGTTTCACCAATACATGTTCTTGGACGTGAAAAATGCAGCACCATGAAGGAAAAATGTAAATGAAACAAAACTCACAGGTAATGGAAAGTAGGGTATGTCATGCAAATGATTAGAATTTAAGAATGGTTGTACATGCCTAAATGCAGTGGTGTCCCTTTAAGTGATGAGCAAAAGCTTGTTCATCGTGAGTGAGCTGTAAATGTTCATACTGGAGTCAGTATGCTTCGTCGACATGAAAAGGCACCTTTCAAGCATGTTACGAGGTTCGAACAGGGTAGGATGATTCGCTTGCGTGAAATTGCGAAATTGCTGTTCATACGGTGCATTATGACACGACAGTTTTGCGTGTATGGAAACAGTGGACTGAAGAGAACGAGATGAGTTGACTGCCCGGAAATAGACCATGACATGCGATGACATCACGGGATGACAGGCGCCAGTGACGGACCATTCAGCTTCGTCTCGAATATTAGCAGAATGTTGGAACACTGCAACAGATCTGAGATTGTCAGCTTCCACAGTTTGACGGCATCTGCTTCACAGAGGACTGCGTTCATGCATTCCTTTGTGGAGGATCCTTTTGAGTCTGAACCATCGATGCCTCAGACTACAATGAGCTCACAAACACACCTACTGGCATGCACCACATGTTGCTGAAATTTCCACGCCATCTTTGAAGCAAGGCAGACGCAGTGTCTTCCCTAACCTGCATGTTCGCCCAATATGTCACCGGTTTGAACATGTCTGAGATGTGGTCTCTCGGCAACTAGCCCGTCATTCTCATCTAGCAGCCAATACCAACGTACTGTGGTCTTGGGTAGAAGCAGCCCGGCAGGCGATTCGCCAGGAATACATCCAAGGCATGTTTGATTCGATGTTGCGGCAGGTAGCAGCTCTTAATTGCAGCTCGTAGAGACTTTACAACGTACTAATTTTTTTGCAAGTAATGTGGCTGCAGTGCTCCGAAACTGTAATCGTTTTTTGTAACACTATTAGTAATTTACATAATACATTTCCTTCTATTCTAAGGTAGGTTCCTTCATTGTGTTCTTTTTTTTTTTCACAAATATAAGTGTAATTTTTTTTCGATAATAAGTCACATTCTCTTGATTTTTAAGATTTTTTTATGTGGCATATACTGAACTGAAAAAAAATTCTGCACAGTTTAAAAAAATTGACAACCGTTTACTCCTAAATATTGACCTTAAATTTCATAGTTGTGAAAATAAGATGGCCCTCAAATTTTTAAAGTAATGATTGGAACAGAACATAGTCATATATTATAATAAATATGGTAACATCAACAAACTATCAATTGTGAATGAAAACTAGTATTTTTCTTTGTCGTCACAAAAATAGCACAAATAAATAAAAAGCAGCACATTCACTACAATAATTGCAAGAGTTCAAAAAAGTTCAAAAAGATAATAGATAAATAAATAGGAAATGAATAAAAAATAAGTAATACGTACTACAATTCTCTTCGTCGCTGTTGTCGGAGCAATCGTTTCGATGATTGCACTTCTTGGGCAAGTCGATGCAGCGCTGGCCGTTGGCGCACCGGAACTGGTCGAGGGTGCAGGAAACGCCGTGGAAGGCTCCGCAGCCCTCCTCGTCCCGCTTGCTGCGACAGTCGTAGTAGCCATCGCACTTCTTCTCCTTGGGCAGGCAGAGACCGGTGTTATCTCGCCCGCACCGGAAGTCCTCCGACTGACACTTCCTGTACGCTGTGAACATCGGAGCACCATCATTACAAATTTCATTTCTACGAAGGTGAGTCAAATGAAAACCTTGATTATTTTTCATCGCACAATTTAATGAACAGAAGAAATGGACCATCATATTACTTCAATGCACAGATCCCCTGTCATGCAACACAGCTGTTCCAGAGTGCTTATGTAATGCATCTATACGTCGATAAAAATTATTTTGGCGTCGTATGTAGCCACTTGTGCACCAACAGCCACCCATTTTCGTCGGACATGAGGGCCGTGGTGGTATGGTGCTCAGACTACTCGCCTCCCACCTAAGCGCACCGGGTTCGATTCTCGGCGAGATTGCTGTATAGCGGACGTTCCTCCCAGTGTGCCCACTGTTCGCCGCGCGCTGCGTGCACAGAAGGGCTCGGTCAGTCTGCATTCTGTCAAGGTCAGCCCGTTTGCTGGCCACGAACTCGGCAGGGTGGCTCGTCCACTCATACTCGCTAAGGCACATTGGCAGCTTGTCTGTTCGTGTGTCCTTTGAGGTATTTTGGCGCGTGTTATGAATCACGACCATTCTAATGTGTGCAGGAGTTTGCCATTCATGGGATGGTGCTCCAACCTAAAATAAAGGAAAAAAACTTCCCATTCCCCTGTATTCCTAGTCCCGGCCATTAATTAATGCGATTTTATTTCTGTCGCAAAGATTTTCCTAGCACTCTACTCCATTGTGCGGGCTTTTCTGTGCCCTTACCACCTGACTCTTGCTCACTTCGGGGCGAATGTCATGGTCCCAATTGCGACCACGTCCTCCAGATGCCCTGCTATGCCGCGATGCGCGCCTTCTTATACAGTAGATATCTAAGTTACCCAGGCGTTTGGGGCTTGCCCTGAGAAGCACTGAAATCCTCCTAGCGAACCTAGCGAATAATGCATATCGGAGTACCCATAAGACTGAGCACACTGCATGGCAGGATATGGGAGCCTATCAGATTAAAAATATAAAAATAAATGCTTTCCATTCTGACTCATGCTGTTGTGTCGGTAGCACCCCTCCAAAGTGTAGTACGCCTCGGAGACGAGTTCGACAGCACTCCTAACAGTTGGGCGCGTTCGGGAGGGGTCGCATCGTAGGACTGCGGGAGGCGGGACGGTAATGTCGCCATATAGCGCGCCATAACGTTCGCGCGGACATTGCCGAAGCACACTATTGGCGCCAGTGACTAGAGGAAGGCACGCACACACAACACGCAGGATCTGGGAGACCGCCACACAAACCACGCCGAGGGAGAGTCGACGGATTGTACAACATGCGCGGAGTGCCCGAACTGCCACTATTGCGAACGTTTAGCGAACAGTGATGCCTGCCCTGCAGCATACTGTGAATGCCAGTACCATTGCCAGACAGCTGCACGACGCAGGACTACACGCACGCAGACAGTTACGACTGCCTTTAACACCACATCAACGTCGCCACAGACCGCAATGGTGTCTAAACTGACTGTCACTGAGCCATGCAGAATGGCAACGGGCAATCATCAGTTATGAGTCCGGCTTTTGTCTTGGCGACGGCGACCAACGAATCCGTGTGCTGAGGCAATGCAGACAGCGCCAAGATGGAACGTTTTGTGGTCACATGTCCAAACAGCCTAGTGACATAGCGTGGGGCGCAAATTAGCCCGATGCCCGGTCACCGGCGACGACCCAACAGGAACGTTCATGAGGTCCCGTAATCAGTGGTCCCGCCTTTTGTGAACTCCTAAGCCAGTGCTATATTCCAACAGGACCACGCTCGTCCTCTTACCGCTGCCGTCGTCTCAAGAGTGTGCCTTGAAGCCATGTATACTATGTTATCGCCAGCCGCACCGCTAGACCTATCCCCGAGTGAGAATGTGTGGGATGCTAAGAGGCCGCTCTATCGCGACTCCACCCAACACCGCAAAACCTGTAGAAATTGCGAGGGAATATTCAAGCTGCGTAGGATGGATTATCGCAGTGCAACATTAGCGGGCGTCTGCAACTCCATGCCGCGACGTCTGGCGGAGTGTGTTCGCAAGCAATGCGAGCCGACGTCACACTGAGAGACAAGTGTAAGCGCAATAAATATTCCTCATACCAGTCTCGATTAGCAATAATTTCTTGTTCATGCTTGGAGGCTTTTGCCTTTCTTCCGAATAGCATTTCAATTAGACACTTTCTTGTGGGTGCAGCTATGTTTGACGATAAGTGTAATGTATCCATTTTAGAGTGAATATATGTATGTAACTTGTTATACTACTGTGAACTCATATGTATGTACCTGCCACTAATCTATCATATCATCTATGTTCATTCCTACATGTTGGACCTGTAACGCTTTAAAGGCCAACTCCTAGCATTACACTATTTATCAGCAATTAGTAAATAAATACGCAACTAAACTAATAAATATATTTCCGATTAAATTTAGGCCTTTTTAAATACATATAAACACGGATGGATATAGCTCTTATAGTGTTTCAAAACAAATCATTTTTTTATAGTTTGTAGTGGTTTCAATGTTTTGCAAATTTTATAAATACGACAAAATTAATCAGATGTACAAATAAGGGCAGACTTTAGTCAGAATTGGTAATATAGAGAACTATTCATTTAAAATTTGTGCCAAACCAGTACCAAAAGGCACAAACACTCAAGAGACCACGTAACAATTAAGACTGGATAAACCACGAATACAAAATGCAAATATGTTTCTAGAGACGATAATTTTGGAGACCATTAAATCCTATCAGTAGACTTTAAAACTCAATCAGCAAAAAATTATTAAATACTGTAATAATTGAAATCTAGTTGTAACCCAAAATATTTAATAGCTATTTCAAATAGTAGCTTTAGAATTAATTACGTTTGCTACCCGATTTTTATAAGTCATCCAGATATAACCCTACCACATGAAGCCAAGTGACATGGCTTCTGGCTGGCAACAGTGCATCACAAGAATGCAGGAAAGTCAATCATTGAAGAGATCGGGGGGAAAGGTTTGAGAATTAAGGGGGCAGGGATCTACCTGTTTATAGTGGCTTTTACGAAACAACTGTTTTATTTCATGATACGAATTTAATTTAGGTGAGAAGGAATTTTGGTGTTGAGACCACTAAGAGTAACTCGCAACAAAGTTCACATCTTAAACCACAAGAAGACTGGAGAGAGCAATACCTTGAATATCATAGTTGGCTCCGAACCACTACGGTACGGACTCAGCGCCCATAAATGGAGTTATTTCAGAGATGGGAAATTGGTAGGGGGGAGGCATTTACCCCTCCGCCAGTCTCGCGAAAGGACGCCAAAGACTTCACGTTGTAAAACTATAATGTTTCAACTTTACATATATTTAATAAATTTCGAGGTCACTGAATTGTAAGTTTTTTTTTATAGGTTATTGGTACAATTCGTTTTTGTGTAAAATGTGTGGACAGGTATACACGCTGACACAGTTGTTTTAAAAATTAAATTTTTGGAAAAGACGCTTTATCCAACACCAAGGGCTCCAAATTCTATACGTGACTTTGTCTCTCGTAACCGATAAATGTTCTGGCCAAGGAGCGTGGAGGTTTTAGCGTCCCTGGTCGCCAGTCCAGAATCCTTGCCGCACAAACATGTTTCCATAGGCGCGACAGCCACCGAGGGTCCCAAACTTATCTGAAGCAAGTTTCTTGAAAGAAAAAAAAAAAGAGCAAGAAATAAAGCAGCAAACACTAACCCTGCTCCCCTCCGGGGCGGCGGTGGTTTAGTGGTCAGACTACTCGCCTCCCACCTAGGCGAACCGGGTTATATTCCCGGCGGGGTCGCTCCCGGATTTTCGCATGTGGGAATCGTGTCGGACTATGCTGCTGGTCGGCGGGTTTTCTCGGAGATATCCAATTTCCCCATGCCCTCTTTCCGGCACTGCTCCATACTCATTTCATTTCACCCTCGTCGGATCTCAAGAGCTCGGTGTTAACGCCACTGCCCTGCCTACCAAGCCGGCAGCCGATAACTTATGGCCTTATGGGGAATAATGTTAAACAAAATTCCTTCTCATTGCGTTAATTTCAAAGATAACTATTTCAAACAAAAAAAAATTTACGCGACCTTCTAATAAAATGTTGCTATATAACATTATTTTTGAAAAAAATTATTTATTCATTTTTTTTTGTTATATTTCAATATTATATTTTAGAAAAAAAAATTTAACAAAACAATCGGCAAAATGTCTTAACATAGTAACACTCCATAAGAAATTTGACGTAGAATACTTTTTTTTTCAAATAGTTATAACTATAAATGTTTAAAATTGACGCAATGAAAAGGAATTTTATTTAATGCACACGAACGGTATTTATGGTTGTCACTGTACACAACAAGGAATCAGAGGCCAGTGTTTTGAGCTTCTTTCTCGTGCGAAATCCAGTTTGTTGAAGTTTCTGCACATACAATCTGTGAATGGTTAACGCTGACATCAACGAACACGCAGTAACGTTGTTCACTGGTTGCGAGAAGAAGGCTCGACACAAGTACAGTTCACATCAAAAATTTAAACTACTGCAGCACTTGAGCTCATCAATGAATTCGGAACAGAACGGGTTAAACCAGCGTATGGGCTGTTCACGATCAATTGAGCATTTTCTCTTGAAAAATGTCACCGCTCCTACCTGCACTGACTGGCATGCGCCCAGTAACGTTGGTAACGACAAAGGGTAACGTAATTAATGCCTGAACGTTGAATTAAAATTGTCAGATACACATTTGTGAATACTGAAAGGATTAGTTTTGCGTTCTGTTTTTTTAATGCATATAAGGGTAAAAACTAGGAGATTTATAGTAAAATCTGCACTTTTCTAATAATTTCACAGTTTTACTTAACAGCAGCGCGAATAAAGAAATCAGGGCCCATGTCAATGTTAATACTATACATTTGGTGGAAGGATACACAACGCTCATAAAAGTAGATCCCAAGTAGGGCTTTCCATACTGCTCAGTTTAGAGGGGGTGCTACTAAAGATGAGGTAGACCGCTTATTCGTCTTCTGCGCATGTACCCAACATTGACCTACCCCGAAGGAACACGACTGTCAAAAGTCACACAGTCAACAGTGATGAAAGTGTTTGTTTATATTTTAATTTTTAAATGAAAAGCACTATATGATATATGAATATAGAACTTTTACCAATTTGAATCAAACTGCATTACAAATTGGTCAGAGGAAGCATACATACATCTCAAAACATTTTTTTACAAAACAGTTTTCTAACCTAAAATGCAAACCACGCCAGACGTGTTGGCAGAGGAAGCAGTTCAATGTTGGGACGCGGAGAGATCGGTCGTGCGCAGTCAGCGAGATGGGGGTCTAGCTCTCGTGCTTAGTCTATGGTTTGTACTCACTGCACTGCGCCTCGTCGGAGCCGTCCACGCAGTCGACGGTCATGTCGCAGCGGTAGAAGGGCGGGATGCAGTACGTCTTGTTCCACACGTAGTGCCCGCACGACAGCTGTCCCGGGTCGCAGTCCGGCGGCGCTGCAACGACAACCCCCCACCTCGTACACACTCACATACAACCTACCACTCACTCACAACAAGCTCCACATCTCCACATTTCCACAGTTTAGTAACTTATTTTGCTATTTATTTACCGTTCTGCTATCGTTCAAATATGACATGTGCTAGAGATAATGGAAAATCGCGGGAAAAAAAAATTTGAGCCGACATATTTTCGATGACTCACTCACAACAATCTCCACATTTCATCATTTCCACAGTTTAGTAACTTATTTTGCTATTTATTTAACGCTCATATTCAAATATGACATGTGCTAGAGATAATGGAAAATCGCGAAAAAAAATTTTGAGCCGACGTATCTTCGATGACACTCTTGCTAGTTTGTTCTTTTATGATTGGATGCACAGGGGTTTTGACTGGGCTAAGTTATTTTCAGACCAATCACGAACGTTCTGTCTTATAGTATCAGAATCCTCATTGGCCCAGTGAAATGGGGTAGCAGCTTCACACATGCATGACATCCAATAAAGGAAAGAAAACTGTCGGACGTGTGTACAGTACGTTGAATCCTAGCAAATAGTCAACTTTTCCCTCGATAAACAGTCATCTCTAGACATGTTCTATACCATTATGTGTGGTTTTTTTTTTACAAATAAAAACGAATGAATGAATGAAATTATCGAGGGTTTATTGTTTACTGATTCTATTCACGCCAAAGTCCTATATTTTATATTTGTAAGAGAATACAAGTATCTGTATTATTATTACTAATATCATTATTTATATTTGACTTTTGCAGTAGTAATATCTAGTATGTGTATGTCTGATTTTATTTTGTTGAATTTGGATTGTATTAATGTCCAAAATGATGTATACATAATAAATTGTAAACTGCACAACAGCATGCTTACTTGGAGAATTCCAATACATGTACAATATGGAATATTTGCATGGTATCTTCATACTTTTTTAATTAAACCTTTCAAAAATTACCTCATATACATTTTTGGTTGTTCCCCAAATAAATCACACGTGACAAGTGTTTTATACTTCCGATTGTATTAACGCACTTTCTTGTTTGGTTTAATAAAACTTGCGCTCATATTTTGTCTATAAATTATAATTTTCATTGTGTGGTCAAGATAAATTAAAAAAATATAGAGAAAAGATTATGTTGATAGTAGTACGAAATACGCAATTTTTTTACCATGTTGAGTTCTTCCAAGTACCTATATTTAAAAGACATGCGACGCCTGACTTCTTGTCCGGCATGCACTTCGGTACCGTTGCATCACGTGGTCGCGAAATGTGCTTCCACCGAGCATAGAAATACTTACGGCCATGCCAAAATTGAAACAACTTCTGCAAAGTTAAGCTTGCTAGAATAAAACGTAGCCATAGCTAGGGACACCCGATTCCCGCGAAAAGATTTCACGACCGATTATATTTCATAATACTTTAGCTCAGATCCATTTTCGTGACTGGATGATTTACGCGTTGCGCGTCTTAGGTGTCTGAACGCGAATCACAGACGTGCAGAACGGGAGTCACCCGATCGTTATTGGCCGGTAGAGTAAGGATATGTCTTCTCACAAGGACACGCTGCCAACAAACAAAAGAAAACTGCTGATACGCCAGTAGAGTATTGAAGTCTAGCGCGTTTATTCGGATGCGCCCAACCACAGCCGTGACCGTTGTCAGTCCATCGCCGCATATCAAGTTGTGCTGGAAACTACGCGAAGCCACTGAAAATCCACTCCCTAGTGTTGCACAAGTCAACTACACTATCACAAACGCACATGTTCAGAGAAACAGTCATTCATTCGACTCGTGGTCATGTTTCCCCTAACGCGAGAGGTGTCCAGAAAGTAAGAACCCTTTTGGTATAAAAAAAATTACACATTATCTTTAACAGAATTATCTTGTTTTTAACAATAAAGAGTATGCCTTAAACTACTTTTCTACGTAATTCCCACGATTATTAAGGCGCTTTTCATCTCTCATAACCAGTTTTACAGTCATTTCCTCAAAGAATCAAAGAAAGGCGCCGCCAATGAAGATAACCACTATGTTGCGCAGCATCTCTCACGTCGCCATCGTCGCCGTGGCGTTGACCGGCCAGGGATGGCTTTAGACGGAGGAACAAGTGACGATCGCTCGGCGCCAAGTGGATGGTCCAACCGCTCCCAGTCAAACTTCGCGATCAGTATTTGCGTGCCACTAGCAGGAAGTGATCGAGCACTACCATGAAGGAACACAGCTCAATTACTGAACAAATGCGTCGCCTTACGTTTGGAATTCCACGGTGCAGTGTCGAGGGTATCGTAATATCCCTCAGCATTGACAGTTTCAACTCTCGGCAAAAAAATTGTAATACAAAACCTCTCTTTCTTAGGCCAGGACAGGATCTTTGGTATCGAGATAGTGGTCTTAAACTTATGTTTTTTTCCGGATACTTCGTGTGTTGCCATTTCAGATCGCAGTTTGGATTCCAGGGTGATGTGAGAAACCCAAGTCTCGTCACCAGTCACTATTCAACTCAAAACTCGCCACCTTCATTTTCGTGTCGGTTGAGAAATGCCTGAGCACTGTCACTTCGCTTAATTTTGTGAATGTCAGTCAACATTTTCGGGATCCAAAAGTAGCATAGTTCACGATAGCCTAGGCGTCCCGTTGCGATTTCACACAGAAGTACACCCTAAGCTCGAACACGTTATATCAATCAGTGAAATACAGTTCACTGAAAGTCAGCTGATAAGCTACCGCCGAATGATGAATCAAGCAAATGAACTGGGAACAAGTCTCATTACGCAATAGATTTATTGGCCGAAAAGTGGTAAAGGTCAAAGTACGTAACAAAAAAAAATCACGTATATATTTACTTTGAAATCTAAACGTGTAAAAATTAAAATCTATGAATTACGTAGAATTATAATGAACTTGCATGAAAATCAGTAGCATAAAAATTTTACAAGTAAACAACCACAACAAAAGAAAAACGACCAGCGCTGTATTTACCGCGTTCTGGTGGCAGTTTGCGAAAACTCTTCTTCGAACATGGAAATTTGTAGACCATGGTTCCGTGCGTCACTGTGACGTCATTCAAGTTGGGCTTGGGAAACGGACACGTCGACGGATACTGTCAATTGTAGATGGCGCTTTACAGGAATGGCAATGAGATCGCGATTTTCTGAGGATCTGCAGAGAATTCAATCAAAGGTTTACAAAACAGATTTTCTTTTAACTTCTGAATATCCGAGTATTCATTTAAGAAGTTATTTTCGCAGGGATTGCCGAAGAGAAAAAAAAAATATTCAAGATGTTTTCTGGAGCGTCCAGATACGTTCAGTCCGTGACCTGCTAATATTGTTGACAGTCGGTTGTGAATGTGGAACTACAACAGCCCTTTTGTGGCGAATTTTAATATGTTCCTTTCAAGAGCGCCCGAACAATCGGAGTGAAATTTCTGAAGGAGCTCCATTGTCCAACTCTCTATTCGGCGAAAGATGATGAAGTTCTTTGTCGAGCTCTCATTCTCCAGACAGGGGCCCCGCTGCTGGGATGATAAACGCCCATTCAAGGACCCCGTGGGTATAATTACCTGCTGTTCAAGAACCGTTCCGTGCGAGAACAGGTAGCAGATTGCACTTCCTATCACCGTTCAGTTCAATGAGCCGAGAGCGGTGATTGGACTTGCGCGAACATTTCAAAGTAAGAGCATTCACAATTTCAGTGACTGGGAGCATTCGCACAGTAAATTTGGTTCAAGTCACCGCTGCTGACGAAAACAACATAACGGGTATAGTCTATTCGCGGTTTCTTCACACTTCTTCGATCAAACCTCTGAAAAATTCTCCCATGTCTGACGTGTCTGGTTGTTTACGAAATATGACATGTATCTAAAGCGCTTTATACTTCTGTTTATATAAAAATACTTTTTTTATGGTAAACCTACACATTTATGTATAGTTTGTCTATACATAACTTTTATTTCATCACTTGTACTTCATACTAACAGAAACAGAGAGAAAATAGGTGTGTTGATAATGCTTAGCAAGAAATAGTTCTTATGAAGAACATTATAAAACTGAGTTCACACAAATGAGGTGCATTTGTCCCTTTGGTGTACGTAATTCTCTACACTTTGTTTGCATGAGGTGCAGGATTAACCCAAAAGTAAAACTATCAGGGCTTCAGAAAAGATGGAAGTAACCGTGAATGGACNGGGGGGGGGGGGAAGTAGACGTTCGTGTATTACAAAAGAAAGGTGTGCATCCACATCCCTATAGCAATGCCGTTTTTTCTGCAGCAACACTTTTAGTGGCTAAGACTTTTCCTGAAAATACCCATTATGGGTATTTCTCACCGTAAACAAATTGGGTTCTGAGGAACAAACGAACGCTAAATCACGGACTTTAAAGCACAGTTCAATCCAGCAGTCAAACTCCTGACAACCTTCGATTAGTCGCCACTCAACACATTGACTTTCAAAAGTATACTGCATTTCATATAAGAAGAATAAATTTCAACAGACAATGTGACCAACCTACACACTAAGTAAACCGTAAATGCTGTCGTTTGCAAAGTATTGTATCAGATGATGAGTTGTTGCGGGAAGTATATTGTTATATTGGCGATATTGATGATGATAACGAAAGAAAACGGTACTCAGAACAAAAGTTGAAACTCAAAACTTAAATTATATACTCTAAGAAATTACTTGGAAATTTACTATATGAGCGCATACGTAGTGAGAAAGTGTGAAAGGTAAAGTTATTCCCCATACATTCATGCTAGCGTTCCTAAATTTGCTCAGGAAACAGTAAAATGTGTAGGAAATTTCCCAACTGTCTATAGTAGCGACGCTAAATATTCCATAATTGTAGTCAGATGTCTGGTATTATTTCGATCCGATAAATGGGTTAAAAACCTCCACTTCAGTTTAGGAAGTTTGCCAGAAAATTTATTTAGAGTGTACTTAAAACATTTGTGGTTTAAATTGTATTTTTTAGGTAATGTACATTTCTTTTGGCCTTTAACGAAGTAGTTTTAAAATGTGTTCGGCAGTTATGACGGGCACGCGGATACTTTCGATCAGTGAAACGTTTCCAGCTCAGTGAACGCAATTGTGCTTGTGAACTTTCTCGTCACGTTTGTGCGAGTACCTTACTGGTGTTTTCGGAATAACGCATCGGATTATTTTTGCATTTACTTTCATTAAGCATAGTTGGTTGTACAGGGGCCTTTTTAGTGCGTTTTCCTGCTTGAAATGTAATATTATCGACACGTGTATGGCTTGGCCCACCAAATTTTTTTTACCCTCATGAAGCGCCACCGTTTATTTTCGTTCCGCAGTTTATTTGTTTCGGGAAACCGATGAAGTGTCGTATTTACTGAATGATTCCGTAAATTATTTCGTATCAGCGGCAGACAAACGTGTCCACAGATTGCCATACAACATGTGTTCAGGAGTTGCAAATAGGAATTACGAACAGTAAGTCAGTGTGTTTTGTAGATCATGTATTTCAAACAGGTTAGTTGAACGTTTGAAATGTACGTGGTCTTGGAAACCACCACCTCAACTCTCTATTTTGTAGTGTAAAAATATCAAGTAAAATTCAACGAGTGTAAGGTTAACATAGCCAAAAATATTTACGTACCTAATGTGTTTGTCATTTGCATCGGTACGAACTATAGCATATTTATCGCATTTTCTTCTTTCGGTGAGGTTAAAACTTTCTGGATTTAAATTATTTGGATGTTACTCCCGTACGAGCAAAATTTTCCACTGGTCTCTTAAAACAATACGTAATTCATAGAGACCTGCAAAATTCAATTTAAAAAGGCCATATTGAACTGCAATTATACCGTCTCGTAATAAGAGCTGCAAAACAATGCCATCTTGTGAAAGACGTTAAACTAAAGTCCCTCCCGACCCTATCCACCTGAAATAAAATAAACCTAGCCCCAGCAATATAGCTCGGCCATAACATAAATAAAATAAGTTGGAGAGGTAACCTGCATTGATCACAGCGTTTGTTAACATGCTCTGTTTCCTTCATAGACAGAAGAGCTGTGGCGGAAGGATACATTGCGACCCCGCTACTTTTCTAGAACTGACAAAATTTAGTGTACTTGCATGAAATGGAGCATACTTTATTTTCCCGGAGCTTCTAAAACGCGCGTCTCGGATGCGAACGAGTGCACATTTTTTTTTTTTGCAGCTTTGAAGGCAGTCATGTTTTAGTGTTGTTCCCATGGGTATAACGGTGTCTCCCCCGCACAGACGATATTTACACAAACACATTAAGCTGACAGTCATCCTGCGCGGTATATTAACAGAAATATTTTGCAACGGGAATAACTGTACGCAAGACTATATATAATCCATTGGCGGTTACTTCCAACTTTTCTGAAGCCCTACTAAAGTTCTACTTCCACGATATTCCTCCTCAACACGCAAAAAAAGCTTAGCCAAGTCTAGAAAATTACACCAAGAGGACAACGCACCGCATTCTTGCGCGCCCAGTGTAATGGCATTTTGCATAGGAACTATTTCTTACTAGGCATTACCAACACATCTATTTTCTCCCTGTTTACATCCATATTAGTTGAAAATGAAGCATTATAATGTATAGACAGAATATAAGTAAAAGTTCAATTTAACCAAAAAAAAAAAAGATACTTTAATGTTAACACGAGTATAAATAGCTTTTAATATGTGGCACATTTAGGCAAATAACCAGAAACGTCCTACATGAAGTGATTTTTCAAAGGTCTGATTAAAAAATTATGAAGAAATCGTGAACAGACAATACTTTAAGAACTTTGGAAAAAGTGGATTCGGTCGTGTGCTCTTCCTTGGCCACATTATAAAGTAGGCGAGTATAGTCTATTCGCGGTTTCATCACTCTTTTTTAGTCAAACCTTTGGAAAATCACCCCATGTACGACGTGTTTGGTTGTTTCCTAAATATGTCGTGTATCAAAAGCGTTTTATACCCCTGTTAACATAAAAGAATCTTATTTTCCGTTAAATTGAAGTTTTACCAATATTTTAATTATAAATTATAATTAATTATTTTTTTTTAAAGTAAGAAAACATGTGTGTTGGTAGCACCTAGTAAAAAAATTGTTCTCACACAAAACATTATTACAACTGAGTGCGCACAAATTCGGTGCTTTGTCCTTTGGTGTAGTTTTCTAGACTTATTTAAGCTTAGTTTGCACGTGGCGGTGCAACATCCTGGAAGTAGAACTTCAGCAGGGCTTCAAAAAAGTGCGAAATAACCGTGAATGGATTATATATACGTAAGTGACACGGCGCGGCGATTCCTCTGATGTGCGTGTACCCATCTGCCGATTGGCTGCGCGAGGCTCTGAGACGGGCCATGCGTCTGTTTGGCTACTGCGTGCTGAGAAAGATTCGCTATTGGCTGCGCTGCCAGCTGGCGGGTAACTGTATCCTCAAGTATTCTGTGGCAACACGTAGGAATAAACAGGAGGCAATAGCAAATACGGTCCAAGCAGAGCGATATCAGTATTCACAATTTGCTTAAGATACAGAAAAAATAATTACAAAGTAACGGAATTAAATAACGAATTACGTTACAACTTCTCTGTAGATAAATTTTTCAGATCGCAGGGTATTGCATTTAAATAATTTTCGCTGTCTACAACTAGCATATACTAAATATGAGGTAGACCGCTTATTCGTCTTCTGCGCATGTACCCAACATTGACCTACCCCAAGGGAACACAGCTGTCAAAGTCACGTGGTCAACAGTGATGAACGCGTTTGTTTATATCTCGATTTTCAAAAGACAAGCACTTTTATATGAACGTAATAATTTTTCTAATTTTAATTTAGTCGAACTGCATTGCAATTTGGTTACAGGGAGTATACAAACATCTCAAAGCGCTTATTGTTGGCTTATCAGTTTTATAACCTCGAATGCAATCCACCCCGTTCTTGCTAGGCGCGTTGGCAGAAAAGCAGTTCAATGTCGGAACAAGGAGACTGGTTGTGCGCAGCCAGCGAGGTCGGACTACCTCATCTTTATTCTATGACAACGAACACCTTCCGAAAAAAAAAAAAATTGCATAAAAAATATTTTGGGAAGCTGAGAGCATTCGTGGCTTTGAGCGAGCAAAACTAAATTTCCTTCCTTCCACGGCGCAGTGATTTGCGTCAAATCGTATCGCGTAGGGTTGGCGAACGTCCGAGCCGAGTGTCCCGATCGCTCCTGCTCATGGCAGGCCCTAGACCGTTCGACAGGGTAATTAAGAACACAGCGTTGAAACAGCCGCTCATACTGTGAACTCCACTTGCTCACGCCAGCAATATGGCGCCACTGGCAAGCAAAATGTCGGAATGCCGTTCGCCAATCAGCGCCTGGTTACCCTACTCGCCTGTGGCCAGCAGCATACAGTAGCCAGTCAGGCACAAGGCCAGTTCCCGGAGCCTCGCGCAGCCAATCACAGAATGGATAAGCCCACGTCCGCCGCGCCATTTCGTATCCGTGTACTTATCTACTCTGTGGCCGTGTTGTGTACTTTAATAACCTAGCAACCCATTTAAATTGTTGCTAAATGATTTTTTTTTTTTTTTGTAATTATGCGACAAGCAATCTTGAAAAACATTATTTCAGACATTTATGTTGGAATCATTACTTACTCTGAAACTAAACTTCCACGTTTTCGTAAATAACCCTACAGTAATTTATCACTCTTATACCTAGTTGTACGAAGTGATTATTGCAATACCGTTTCTTATTTTCACTCCCTTACCATCTCATTTTTGACCTTCTAATGCAAGAACGCAATACGTGTGTTTCGTGCCTATTTATATATCATGCACTGTGGAAAAAAAATACGAATATCGATATGAAGTAAGCTGGTATATGCGCTCTTTCTTGATCCGCGCTTTTTTTTCCTTGCGATATTAAACGGGCAGCAGAAAACGGAGTAAATATTTCGCGTAAGAAAATGTTAACAATCACTAGTATTTAAGTCAGAGTTAAACTTTGACTTGGCCACATACAACTATGTATATGACACAAAGGCAAATAACTACCCTTTTTTTTTTTATTTCACTGCGGAGACGTTATTGTAAGTGCTGTACTTCGTTTGGCACAGGGGGGATATATATATATATATTTTTTTTCTCATGTCGTCGTGACCAATCAATCGCGAACCATCGATTTATTCGAGACGACGGTAATTCTTATTTCGATCGTCCTAGTCAGCTCACGCGACTGCAAGCGGCACCACAATGACAGACCGCGCCGCCAGACACATCAACTTCAGCGGGGGAGGATTTCGGACGGCTGTGGCGCGTTCCCCCCCCCCCCCCC
>NQII01001273.1:289857-378061 GCA_002778355.1 Clitarchus hookeri
GAGCCATCAGCTTCTGATGGTCCGAATCACATCCCCCATTCTCCCCTGCCTTGCCACCCCTCTCGCTTTTATCATCCCTCTCGCTTCTAATCCCACTCCGCGGCGCCCTTTTATTTTTTCGTAGACGCCTCATTATTTATTCACGCAAAGCCTCGGCGACAATCGGTATCGTTTTTCCAGATCCGTACGGAATATTTCGATATCGTAATTACTGCGGGTGCCGGCTCGTGAGGTTCAGTTGAGTACCACAGCGCCTCTTCTTTTTTACGTGGATAACGCGATAAAAAATATAATAAAATCGCTCCAAATATATTAAAATCAGTAGAAAAAACTCTCACTGGAAATCGGTGACAACTAAATGATTGTTTCAGACAAAAACACAATGATTTACTGGTGATTTGTGCTGAATTCCAATGAGTCCCGCTCATAGACTCAAAATGAGGTATACACTGATTTTCGTCTTCTGGGCTTTATACTGACTCGCATATCACCAGTACGTCAAAGTCACGTGATCAAACGATAACGTGTACGTTTGTTTACATTATGTTTTTCAATAAGCTTGTGATTTCCTATAAAAAAAAATAGAGTATGGCGTAACTTAAACATATCATAGCTAACATCAACACTTGATTTAAAGCTGGGCCTAGCAAGTTCGTTTCTTCGCAGCAGGCATGCCCACTCTACCTCATATTTACGTTCCCGCTACTCCAAGGATTTGATTTTTATTTTGGCAGTTTAACTGTTTGGTCAACCAGTTGGCAGCAGCTTATTACATGATTTTCAGTGACTAGTATTTCGACTCACTGACCTCTGATTCATTTTCAGAGAGTAGTACAATTCAGATCTTCGTGTTGTTCCCGTCAGAATTCAATGTGAATGCAAAGGGGCTAGCCTTTCGAGTCGCGGGGAACGGCTGATCTAAGAAGGACTAGGAAATCTGAGGGGGAGGGGGGCAGAAGTACACAGAAAAATCCTTACGGCAGTGCCCGCCACGCAACACACATGAAATAACCATTCAAAAAATTCCACTCTGTTGGGATATTAGGTATATCGAAAAAGAGACTACAAAAGCAGAATGGTTACGTCGGCAAGAGTTAAATCTTTAGTAACGTCGTATTACTTGTGGCTGACGTGAGACGTATGCAGTGATACGTCGACCCTTGCTTGTTCGTCGGTTACTAGTAAATTATGCGTGCTGCAGAAATAACGTGCTAACAGTAACATTGCGACTTGCGCAGAGAATATTAGTTTGACTGCCCGGTCAGTGAAAATTAAACCACTTTAGAGAATAGTACACCTTGATACGTTTTTCTATGTTACAAATATCCTGAGTACACTCACTGCACAAAACGTAGTAAAGAGTATAATCATTATAATTTATTTTTGCAGTAATTCCATTTTCTTCATTACTGCGATTCGTAAGTAAATACAAGCAAAAAAACGAGGCTATCCGGCACTAGGATGTCTCAAACTCACTAGTGTGCATTAAGATGACGGTGTGACCGAGTTCGATTTTAGGTGAAGTTACAGGTGAGAGGGTGTGGCCGGGGCTTCACAACGAGGCCTTTACCGCCGCTGAGGGTGAAATTGAAAACCCTCCGACCAACGGCAACGTCCGCCATGTTTCCCTCGTGCGAAAATTCGTGTGATCCCGCCGGGAATCGAACCCGGTTCGCCTCGTTTGTGAGGCGAGTAAGTCCCTACTACTACACCCCCGCGGCCTCACTGTGGCCGACTTCGATCAGCTGAATGAGTGACGCTAATGAGCATGTGGTCAAATGTGTGTGTGAGGTGGATGGAAAAGGAAGGGGGAGTAATACTTTCAGAAAATAAAGGATACGAATCGGCGGGGTGAAGGAGAACATAATCAGAGTTGCGTACGAACCTGTATTTTGCCGCGAAGTCTTCTGAATGAGGAAATGCGGCCCGCAGCTTGCCTGCTACGACAGACTTGTCAGTGCCCGCAGATGGATTATCGTAAGTCCAAGGCAAAGTGCTCGGGTTCTTTCGCCGGTAGCAGTTTAACTTAATAACCGGTAGAGTCTATTATTATCAGACAAGGGATGCTCGCCTGAGTTAAGGTTTATTCTACTCAGGTTGGGAAGCTCAATGTTTTTAGTTTAGCAAATAAATTTTTTTTGCCACTATATAAGCGCTATTATCGCATGAGTACCGGATTTTCTTTATTTTCTATGTTAAAAAAATTATTGCAATAATTATAAATAAAATTAAAAAAACTACATAATTAAGAAAAATGTTTCTCTTTTATTATTCGCGTTGTATAAAATTTTAATAAAAGTGACCTCTTTGGAACACTGCGCACCTAGCGGCGGAAATTTTCTCTATGCCAAACTCTCCCAAAAGAAAACTCGTTTTGTTCCTAACCTGAGTAGAATTCACCTTACCTGAGTGTGGTGACTGACTGTCCCGTATCGCACTCAAAAGTTCCTTTCCCCTCCCCATCCGATCTTTTAATGTCTAACGAGAAGACCCTGAAGAATCTCTATGGCGTGTCATTTGTGATTAGAGAAATGCGACAGTTTAAGCGATCGTGCGGAAAAACGTTTGTAAAAAAATGAGAAAAACGCAACGGTACATTGAGGATTTCCTTCTGTTATATAACGATTTCTAGTCAACTAGAGTTTTTAAAAAGAAAATTACTAGGAGAGAGAAATGTTGTGCAACTATAAAGAAGAGAAATACGGCTACGATGTGGCAAGTAGCGTGCTTCTCTGCTGTCATATAGTGTATGAATTAGCCCTGTTACATCAGCGATTATAAACGTCTCATACGTGTTTTCTTTTAAACGTTTTACGAATTTTCTCACTACTAAACTAAAAGGCAAATGAGCCGCATTTTCATTCTTAGAATATTTAGACACTTCGGTAGTTATTGACAGCTTTTATGTGTACAGTCGATGGCTTTCGACAAATATACGATTTAACTTAATGTTGAATAAAGGAGATGTGTTTATTTATTTTTAAAAAACACGCAAAGGCGGCGTGCTGCAGAGTTAAAGCAGCCTACAGCGAGCAGTGAAGCAGTGGGCGATAACAGTGTAGCAACGAGCCGTATCACATCCGCAGGAAGTACTTGTAACTAACGAGTGTAGTTCACGCCGACAGCCAGCCTCCGCCGACAGACCGAAACGACAGCACAGAGTTAGGTTAGTGTACAGAGGTGAGTGAGTTGAGTGAAGAGATTTGGGCGGCTCTTGACATCGAGATGTTGAGAGCCGATGATGGTGAAACGAGGTGAGTATGGAGCAGCGCCGGAACGAAAGGGCGTGGGAAACTGGAGATCCCTGAGAAAACCCGCCGACCAGCGGCATCGTCCAGCACGATTCGCACATGCGAAAGTCCGGAGGGGACACCCCGCTGGGAATCGAACCCGGTTCGCCTTGGTGGGAGGCGAGTAGTCTAAGGGTCTGCGGTGGTGTAGTGGTTAGACTACTTGCTTCCCACCTAGGCGAACCGGGTTCGATTCCCGGCGGGGTCGCTCCCGGATTTTTGCATGTGGGAATCGTGCCGGATGATGCCGCTGATCGGCGGGTTTTCTCGGGGACATCCAGTTTCCCCCACCCTATAATTCCGGCGCTGCTCCATACTAACCTCGCTTCACCTTCATCGGCTCGATGTTAAGAGCCGCCCAAATCTCGCCACTAACTCACTCGCGAGTAGTCTAACCACTACACAACCGTGGCCCCTACAGGGGCGCAAAAGCCGCTCATACGGTGACCTCTAGTCGCACAAGCCAGTAAAATGGCGTCACTGGGTTGGATGGTGGAACGACCGTTAGCCAATCAGCGCCTGGGTAACCTACTTCCCATCAGTCGGCAGCCCCGCCATACTAGAGAACCTTCCGCAGTGGCAAGATAAGATGTTTCGCTGCTCTGTGCTATACCTATGGCGAGCAATTTTTGGCGAAAAAATTGGAGCACACAGGCTTAATTACTATATACACCTCAGTTGTTGTCATACCTCCATTGGCTGCTGGTGTAGTTTTCGCATTTGACCGCGCCACTCAGAATTCCGTAACTTCGACACTGAACCTTCGTGATTCGTGCGCAAACAGTTAACAAGGCCCATAACTTGTTCCAACCAATAAAAAAATCTGGACGACCCTACAGGGCTTGGAACTGTATCTTGTCTCGAATTTTTTTTGCGAAAAATTAATGCCCCCAGCTATTCCTAATCTTTTGCTAGTTTACTCATTGGCCACTTAAACGCAGTAGTGAATTTGAAGTCACAGCACGTGTGTAACGGATGTCTCGTCGCTCTCTTGTGAGTGGCCGCAGTGCATACNTGAATTTGAAGTCACAGCACGTGTGTAACGGATGTCTCGTCGCTCTCTTGTGAGTGGCCGCAGTGCATACAGTTTCTCCCGGCTCCACTCTGGTTACTGGTTCCTGCTGCTTGCGCCGAGTGTGTACAGCACTGAGCAAGCACCAGCTTACCTTGCAACACTCCACCACACGCAAGTGACACATATAGACACACACACACTGCGCTTCAGTCGTTCTTACTCGCTGGCAAGTCACACTCACGGTGGACGTGGTGAGTAAGGCACCGCGCTCCGCTTTGGCGCAGATAGGTCGAGTAACACTTGGCACTCGTGCAAGCGTGGTCCCTAGCAGGGCTCGGAGAGGGAGAGGGGTGGACGGAACCTCCCCGAGGTGCGGCGGGAATTAACGGGCAGGAAGGCCCCTCCCCTCCACACCACTCCATTAGCATTCAGCGACATCTGCTCTCGCCTCCGAGCTGTGTGCGTGTGCAGGGCGAAGACAGGGTTAGGGAGGGGGGGGGATCCTGTCACCAGACGGTCTGCGTGTGGTGTAAGGGTAGTGTGAGAAGCGCAGGTGCGGGGCGGTGGATATCTCTGAATTGTGGCGCAAGGTGTTAAAAGGGCGGCGAAGGAAGAGGTCATGAAGACGAGCAGTGAAACCGACATCACGTGAACTCCTACTTTCACTCGTGAGCGTGGACGAATTTCAATGAGAAAAGTTCTCTCTTGAATTGAGTAAAAAAATTTTTTGGTGTCACCGCGTGCCTGAAAATACTTTTTTACACTGATATGTTTCGTACCACGCCTGTTTTGTATGGAATAAAAGGAAACGTGGTGGATAAAACTGATATTTCAGCTTACTTCAGTTTTTTGAATTAGTAAATTGTGTTTCGGGTGCATTTTGTATACAGGTTATTTTAAAAAGTGCATGTTATTTACACGATTTTAAAGATAATCTCAAGATTACTAGTTTTCTACTTATAGAATTTCAGAGGATGTAAATTAATTTTGAAAGCAAACTTGGAAAAAAAACTTATTTTTGTGAAGAATGTTTTGTATAGGCTTTCAGAAGTATTGCGATTATAGGCTATTCACGGTAAAGTAAGAACTTTTGAAAGCCCTCTCATTTGAAATAATAGCCCATAAATATATTTTATTTCAGCCTTAGACGTTAAATTCCGAGTGCGGGGGAATATACACACTGTGTTTATTACTTACATGGCGATATTTATTTAAAAAGGCGATTAAAGGATAACATATTGCTGAAAGGTGGAAGTAACAAGGGCCTCAGAAGTGCTCACTTTACCGTGAACAGCCTATACCTAAGAAATCACGCAGAGGAAAAAGAGTACAGGAAAAAAAAAACTAAAATAATTAACACCTTTCTAATAGCCCCAAAGTCCAGTATAATCAAATCTAGCCCTTGAAAGTAAAGGTAACTATACTAGGAAAGTATAAGCTGGGTGTATACGTGTTAAACAGGGGCGCACGCAAAAGACACAAAATTATCAATCAGGTAGTGTTTTGTTAACTCTTTAGAGGCACTAGTTAATTTGATATACATATTTTCGAATGCATCGTTGTTTTAAACTCAAAGACAAGTTATTGATAATGCTTCTTAATAAAATAAGCCTTCGCGCTGTTATAGCCGTGAACACAAATGCGCAAAAATGGTTAAACAAAGCGCTTTCTGAAGGTTAAATTTTCAGTTTTTTTTTTCCCTGAAGTGGTAAAACCTTGGAGCACGTTTTTCTAATTTCGGCATGAACCCGCGGTATCGCTAACTTCCAAGTCACAATCACGCACTAAGCCACTCGACGGTTGTACTTTCAAATGAATAAAGCTACATTCAATGTCATAACAAATTACAGACTTCCATGGTGCTAGTTAATTCTTATGGCAACCAGGAACGAGCTAACAGCTTGGACATGGCTTCAGCCAAAGTACAAACGGCGTTAGTTATACCATGTTTCTGGATTGTTTGATGACGGGAACTCTTGCCGTTTATAGGGGACACCATACATGTGTTGCCTTTACAACGTGTACACTGCTGTTCACGCAAGTATCGAAAAGGTTACAATTACATCGTAGCTAAACTGCTTAAGGCTGTTGCCTCGTTTGAAACCAGTGAGAATTTGGTAAAGGGAAATACATTTTAATGAAATTCGGTTTTTTGGTGGCCCTGTTAAAGATATATATATATACCACCAGCGACTTTCTTGAGTATAAAAAACGCGCTTCTTTGCTGATGAGGCATTTTTTAACATTACTGTATAGCCTGTTTCCTGGAAAACCCAGAAAATGTAATGATTAAATAAAAAATTACTGAAAAACAAATTGTTATATTTGCCTCGATACAGAGCCTAAGAGTATCATTTTTCACACTTAGGTTTTTGTTTCAAGTTTATATTTCCAAAATTGGCTTCAAAAAACTGAATTTCATCAACATGTATTTCCCTAGACAAAATTCTCACAGCTTCCAAACCAGGCAACAGCCGTAAGTATCTGCGTAATTAACTAAGGAATTACAGGCAGTGTGAGCCGAGTTCAAGAAAACTGTCTGCTGTTATGAGTTCCGCATGACTGAAGCTATTCTGTGGCGTTCGAAGCGTCGAAACGCGTAAGCTCTTAAGAACGACTCTTGCTCACTCAGAACTTGCCTCATCGCCTCTACGCGCAAGGCTCCCAACTGACGTGCGGTCTTTCCGTCGGCCACTCACCTCAGCGTGACTTCAAGCGGCTAACCTACATTTTTATGGCGCACTGATAAAAGTAAAACTAGGATGCGTATCTGAAGACAACTCTGAAGTTCCCGTATAGAAAATTTAGCGGCTAAAACTGATTCTGAAATGGGGTCACGGTGGTGTGGTAGTCAAGCTACTTGCCTCCCACCTCGGCGAACCGGGTTCGCTTCCGGATTTTCACATCATGCCAGACGATGCCGCTGATCGGTGAGTTTTGGGGGGGGGGATTTCCCCGTTTCTCCCGTCCCTTCATTCCGGAGTTGCTCCATACTCACCTCGCTTCACCCTTATCGGCTCTCAAAACCTCGATGTTAAGAGCCGCCCAAATATTATCACTCACTAATTTACTCGTTTCTCTTAGGGAAACGGTGCGGGAAAGACCAAAAAAAATATTATTTTAAACCATTTCCTTAATTTTTTTTAAAAATATATTTAATATGATAAAAATAAACATCTATAGATTATGGTTTTTTACCTTTCCTTGAAAAAAAATCCGTATTCCCAAAACATTTGTTTACTGAGATACGCGCATACGCGTAAACACTGATTTCACAGGCAATACTTTGCTGGGGTCTATTCGTGGCTTCTTCACACTTTTTGAACCAAAATTTTGAAAAATCACCCCATATATGACGTTCTTGGTTGTTTCCTACATATGCCATGTATCACAAGTGTTTTATACATATGTTAACATTTAAGTACCACGATTTGGGTTAAATTCACTTTTTACTTATGTTTATCAATAAAATTATAATATTTTAATTATATTTAACATGCATAAAAACAGGGATAAAATAGGTGTGTTGGTAATCCCTAGTAAGAAATAGTTTCTCATTCAAAATGTTATTACACAGCGCGCACGAATGCGGTGCGTTGTCCCTTTGGTGTAATTTTCTAGCATTTGTTAAGCATTGTTTGCATTAGGCGGAAGAATATGCTGGAAGTAGAACTTTAGCAGGGCTTCAGAAAAGCGTGAAGTAACCATGAATGGCCTATACAGAATCCCCGTAACACAGTTCTCGCGGCAAGCAATACGTCGTCGTAACTATCTTGATCGCCGCGGTGAAACACACACGTCACAGCACAGTTACGAATGGGGCCGCAGCCTGGCGTGGCCGCCTCCTACTACACGCCGCGCAGGGCGGTGTGACGGGTTGCAGATACCAACACACGCAGGCGCTCGCCGCGAGCTGCTCCAAGCCGCGCGTAAATCGCTCAGTTGTATCTGCGAGCGCCGAGGTAATTACAGCAAGGCACAATGGAACGCGGAGACAGTGGCCCTCCCTTGTCGGCAGGCGGTAGCTGATAACAACTCTCCCGCAGAAGGCTGGGACATCCGCCCGACCTCCAACATGACTCAACTGCCGCAATCTGCCCACTCTTGTGCTATTTTAAGGCTGTCTATTTTTCAATCTTGAATTAATTATTCAACTTCTTGACAATCTGAAGATATACCACCTAATATTTAAGAGGCCCACCTGCTTGGAGCTTTTTTTCCGCGTTTGAGGCCGAGAAGTGTGGGAGCGATAAGGGCGACTCTGCCACGCGCTTCAAGTGCGCCATCGCCGCTAAGCGCAGGGCTCTGAAGTGGCGTACAGTGTTATCGTCGTGCTGCGTATACCTATTAGACTTTCAGCGGCGACCCTGTAATTGTATTGATGGAAAGTCTGTAGCGAGGTTCAATACATGCCCCACGATTACTTCTGTGTGTATATAACGCGTAAATTTTAAGATGCGGCACTTTGAAAAGGCCGTTTTTAGCTATGATGGAGTACTACGAAATGGTGTTTCCAATGTCCATGACATCAGTAACCGACAGGCATAGTCTGAAGTGTGCTTTTTTTTATTTTATTGACTAGTACATTGGACGCACGTCTGTATTCCGAACACACTGCATCGCAGTTCGAGCTCCAGGCACGCTGCGTAATGCGAGACCTATCGAACAAAAGCATACGACTATATATGTTAAATCATTTTGGGCGCGTCTCGACCATCTTCTTCGATGTCGCTTTCAAACAAAAACACTTTTGAAAAGAACAACCATGCTACAATAGGGCAGGTAAGAAAAATTAATAATAAGAGTTTGTGTTTTTGTTTATTAGTTGAGTGTATTAACTTAGCCACAATTTTCATAATATCAAAAATATTACAAAATACTTTTTGTATAAATGCGGCCAGGGAAAATATGCTCAAAGCATTTTTTTTGTTCGGAAATGACACCGCGTAATACCCAAAAGAGGAAACATGAAAATGTCTTCAATGTGAAAGAAATTGAAAATGTGGCAAAAAAAAAAAGTGCTTATGGCAAAATTTGTGTAAAATGTTATTCTCTTTAATTTTTGTCTGACTGTAAAAACATTTCCGGTAAACTTCCTAAATTGTATTGGACGTTTTTAAACCTATACATTGAAGGAAAATATTACCACATATCAAACTGCAAATGTAGGAACGTTTAGTATCACTACTATACGAAGTTGGGAACTGCCCTATGCATTTGACTGTTTCCTGAGCAAATGTAGAAACGTTACCAAGAATGTAGGGGAAATAACTTTACCATATGCAGTTTCATACTATGCATACACAATGACGTAAATTTTGAAATAATTTTTTTGAGTTAATATACACATTTTTTCAGGTGCACGGTTTTCGCACAAATTTAGAAAAACTGCCTTCAAGACGTTGGAGGGCTGACATTTATCCCAAGTTTATGGCACGAAGATAGAGGGTATATTTTTGGTGTGTTATAGTAGATTAACATGCCACAAACATAAATTTTGTTTGATTTAATTCACCTAAACCCCATCCCCCCCCCTTACCAATAGTCTACTAGTGAAAGGTGGCCGAAACTCACCTAAAATCATTGAACATCTAAAACACTATCCTTTTGTTCAGGCGAACACTGCACCAGCACTAGGCAGCCGCGTTAAGAATGCAGTGGTGAAACAGCTGCTTATTCCCCGGGCTCCAGCCGCACACGCCAGCAAAATGGCGGCATTGCCTAGCAACATGCCGAAACGCCGTCCGCCAATCAGCGCCTGGTACCCACTCCCACGCCAACTGTCCAGTCGTAGCACGATGAAGCAGTCAGAGTCGAGTACCATTCACACAGCCTCGCGCAGCCAATCAGAGAACGGGTATGCCCACATCAAAGGAGATTAGACGCCATTTCTCCTCTGTTTACTTATAAAAATATTTTTGAAAATTAGTTGCATAGAGTTGACTCCAGTATAGTGCTTCTCTACTACTTACCTATAATTGAGCATATTTTAGCTACACAACACAGTCTTGTAAGTTACTGTTCAAACTGCGTTTCTACGTTATTCAGAACACATAACTTGTTTTATTTTTAAATGTCATAATTAATTAATTTTTTACGTCCCACATAAAAACAAACGCGTCTATTGAAATCGTGAGCATGCCCTTAACCCATTCTGACACAGTTTTACAATTGTTTACCTAACGCACAGGTAGGTTATTTTTGGTCCTTCCTCTACATCACAAGGCTCGATACCCAGTGACATTCCCCATGGGGCACTGATTAGTATACCGTTACACTGCTCTGCGTTCTGAATGGTCCGTATTGCAATAGCCAAACACAAAGCCTACAGCTCATTAATAGTGATTACGACACAAGAACAGTGTCGGATTAAGCACAGGACCGAGCACAGAACGCATAAAAAAAACGTTATTTTCAGCACATGAAACCATAACTTAGTGTGAGGCTGGAAGAATTAAATCAGGAATTATATGATGGCGGTGGGTTTATGTCGCGAGATGGAAGCTGCTAAGTTAACCACGCCTAGTGGCTACAGTTATTAAGAAAATTAGCTATATGCCAACTTAAGCCTACCCGCCGACTTCAACTACGACTGCTAAAGCCATATGAAGCACTACCTCCTTTCTTCTCCATCACCACCTATCATACCCACTTCGCTTTCGGGAGATCGTGGATTCAACTCCGGCCCGGGTGAACTAGGGATTTCACGTCGTAATTTTGGGCCATATGCATATTTTAAATATTTAATTATTTATGTACTTTCAAGACAACCTGCTTCCGTGTATGTTATTTTTATTGGCACATTAATTATGTTAATTAGTATGTAAACTGACAGCTAGTATAACTTTCAGGTTTTATTTTGTTTTGCAACACATATAGGCCTATATGTATTTCCAGTCTGCAGTATTTGTAATGTGTTTACAAGGCTCTAGTTTCTGAGCAGTTAGTAGATACGTTGCCATAGTAACTAAGTGACGTGATGAGTAATTCTTGACCGTAGCATTCTCGTGATTGGTCTGTTTTCGAGTGCGTTATTTAATTAGGCTTTTTGAATGAGATTTTAGCCATCTTGTTTTCCGACGGCAGGACGCCGACCCGCGTGGGTTCAGCCAGCCAGGATTCTTAATTAGTTTTAAGATAAGGACACGAGTTCGCACCTGTAAACAGGCCGTCTCGAAGTAGACGAAGACGCGAGAGCAACAATTGAAAGACGCAGGCCTGCGTCGGAAAACAAGATGGCTAAAATCTTATTCGAAAAGCCTAATTAAATAACGCCCTTGAAAACAGGCCAATCACGAGAATGCTAGGGGCAAGAATTACTCATCACGTCACTTAGTTACTATGGCAACGTATCAACTAACTTCCCAGAAACTAGAGCCTTGTAAACACATTACAAATACCGCAGACTGGAAATGCATATAGGCCTATATGTGTTGCAAAAAAAAAAACCTGAAAGTTATACGAGCTGTGAGTTTACATACTAATTAACGTAATTAATGTGCCAATGAAAATAACACACACGGAAGCAGGCTGTCTTGAAAGTACATAAATAATTAAATATTAAAAATACCGCGTTATTTTACAGGTTTAAATATGTCGAACCACCGCGGCATGTATGTACTTGAGGCTGTAATAGCACTGTTAGGTTCGAGGACCTAATTAGGGAAGTCCACAAGGAGATGTCCTGCTGCACCCAGGGGGATGCTACTGCTGACAACCAGATCGACCAGAACTTAAACAACGTCCAGATTACGTCATATTAAATTTCAATCACATAAGTTATTAATGAATTTGTTTTTTTTTTAAAGAAGCAGAGACAAATATTTTAACTTGAACTGACCCTTGCTAGCTTTACCCACGGACACCCTGGCATTATCTCTTTATGATACCCTGACCCAGTTTGGAGAAAAGACACAATTTAATAAATTTTTATTTTGAAAATTAAATTTTAATCGCCAGGCATTAAGTTAATGGAATTTATCAGTCACGAAAAGTGCGAGTGATACTAAGGCCACTGATGAGATTTTATTTGAAAACTGATTACACATTTAATGACAAAAATAATTTGGATAAAAGAATATGAATTAAATTTACACTTTGCTTGAAACGTATCTGCTGTGTTATGATTTCCAGCAGAAATAAGATATTTTCCTTGCGATATTTCCGTCTTTAATAACTTAGTTTTGTAGCGTTATGTGTGGGTGTTCATCTACCTTTACACAGAGTTCAGTCTCTGAATCTGTGTCCCTGTGTCTCTACACACCTCGCATCTCCTTACATTATATATTCTCAATGAAACTATATATCTCCATCTTTACAGGTGAGACAGAACGTTGCGTTACATCTTGGCGCCGTAAGTGGGGCCTACAAAATAACACCCACTAAACACGTCTCTTTACGCGTTACAGATATCACTTTGTAGTTCCTAAACATGAATCTCCCCAGTTCTTACACATTACAACTAGATACGCTAGCGTATCGCGTTTTGGGAGTTCAAGTACTTCATCGCAAATGCGTTACGAAGAAAAACGATTAAGGAGCTGCTATTATAGTCCAACGTCGTTTGAATTGTAAACACAGGCTATATAAAATCATTTTGAGCACACGTGGACATATTTTTTGTTTGCATTGCACGGTTGTTGCTTATTAAGTGTTGACTCCACAATTTTACTGTTTTTCTTTACATAAATAACATCTGATGACCCACAGGTAGTAACTACTGTCATAGGACATCCAACATTTTAACAATTCACATAAATGGTTAAGTGTAAGAAAATAATTTTGCGCCATTTTAAATTTGTTACTTAACTTATTTTTATAGACAACAAATGATAGAGTTCATAAACAATAAATCCAGAAAATACCTCATTGCGTCCTCTGTTTCACTTTTTACTCTAAGCGTTTTTGTTTATACGGCGTGACAAAAAAAAATATTATAACATTATAACCAGCACGCAATCGTGAAAAACCACCTAATAAGTAAATTCTTTTCTGAAAATTGTACTGCGGGTATTAAAATCTTAATCAGGACAAGGAAAGTATGTTTACCGCAGTTTAAAATGTCAAATTTTATATTAACATTATATTATATATCGTGTACGATATAAAATACATACAGCAATTTTTACTACACAAAATTGAAAATTTATAATTATAGTATAAATTATTTTTGAGTTGAATTATTTCACCTGGATACAGTATACGTTACTACATTAAAACGGCATTTGAAAGAGTTTTAACAGAGTAAACAGTATTCCACACTAGGTATGGAGAATGAGATTTTCGGGTGGCCGAGGTACTCGACTGTGGGCAAAGTGAAGTGTGTACTCACGGCATGTCTGGAACTCGTCCTCGCCTTTGTCGCAGTCTTTCTGGTAGTCGCACACCTTCAGGTTGGGGATGCATTTTCCCTCAGGACACTTGAACGTGCCCGGATCGCAGATCACCTCCACTGCAACACACAGGGGACAATGCACGTCACTCCCTCGCCTCGTGGAGAGACACACATACACATACACACACCGACACTACTGGACATTACACACACAAACACACGCACGAACACGGGGACGCGGTGGCTGAGCGGTTAGACTGCTCGCCTCCCACCAAGGCGAAATGGGTTCAATAATCTCCAGCCGGGTCACCGGATTTTTGCATGTGGGAATCGTGCCGGACGATGCCGCTGGTCGGCGGGTTTTCTCAGGGATCTCCCGTTTCCCCGCTCTTTCATTCCGGCAATGCTTCATACTCACCTCAATCACCCTCATCGGCATTCAAGACCTCACTGTTAAGAGTCACTCAATTATCTTCACTTCACTTCCCACACCAACACACACACACACATGTATAGGCTACTCACGATAATGTTAGAACTTTTGAAAGCCCTCTCATTTGGAATAATAGACAAGAAATATCTTTTATTTTAGCCCAAGACGTTAACTTCCAAGTGCGGTGGAATATACACACTATGTTTTTACTTACATGGCAATATTTATTATAAAAGGTGGTTAAAGGATTTTAAAAATGGCTAAAAGGAAAAAGTAACGAGGGCCCCAGAAGTGCTCACTTTACCGTGAACAGCCTATACATAGGGCCACCTGTTTTTCGCGAAAAGATTTACGCTGTGGCTACTAGACTTCAATATCGTACATGCACACTTGCAGTCTTCATTTGGCTATTGGCGTTTAACTTTCTGTGAAGAGAGTCTGTTACGCGAGTTAGCCAATCAGAATTAAGTTTCTCCGATACTGACCGTCCGTGATTCGCGGGCATACAGACAAGACGCGTGCATAACAATTCAAATGACCCGATCACAAAAGTGGTTCTGAATTAAAGTGTTTCGGAACACAACTTGTCCTGGAATCTTTTCCGTGAAAAACAGGTGCCCCTACCTATGCATAAGAATACAGAGGAAAAAACAGCCGCTTATATAGCGAACTCGAAACACACACGGCAACAAAATGGCGTCAGTGGCCAGCAACACGTTGGAACGCCGTTCGCCAATCAGCGCCTGGTAGTCCACTCGCCAACCGGCAGCCCAGCCAACAGGATGCGTTCCGCGGCATGCGGTAGCCGATAAGATGCAAGGCCTTTTCCCAGAGCCTCGCGAATCCGATCAGAAAATGGGTGCTCACGTCAAAGAAAACATCACACCATTTCGCGTCTGCGTACTTATTTACTCAGTGACCTCAGACTGCTGAAAAATAACACTGAAACAACGCATGCTTGCACTTAAAAGAGTATCCTTCCTCCGCTATAGAAGATGCTTGGCTTTTATAGCTCGTTAATTTTTTACAAAGAAAATTTCGAAAGTTTCACTGTATAGTCTATTCGCGGTTTCTTCACACCGTTTGAATCAAACCTTTAAAAAATGACCTCATATATGACGTGGTTTGTTGTATCCTAAATATGCCCCGTACTACAAGCGTTTTGTATTTCTGTTAACATAAAATAATCTTATTTTTTTATTAAATTGATCCTTTTCTTATAGTTTATATATTAATTATATTATTTTTAATTTGTAGTTGATACAAATTAAAACCGGGAGAAAATAGGCGTGTTGGCAACGCCTAGTAAGAAATAGTACTCATGCAAAATGTTACTAAAGTGAGAGCGCACGAATGCGGTGCGCTGTCTCTCTGGCGTAATTTTCTAGATTCAGTTAAGCTTTGTTCACATGAGGCGGAGGAATATTCTCGAAGTAGAACTTTAGCAGGGCTTCAGGAAAGTTGGAAGTAACCGTGAATGGACTATGCCCAACTAGCTATTGATCACACACAGCAGTGCAGACATAACGAATCAACTGCGAACTCGTGTTTAAGTCACAATATTGATTGTTTATAATATCGGCAAAATTAAAATTATGACAAAATCGCGAGTTCTCAGCGCGCTTGTTTTGTCTGTGCTGCAGTGTAAGGTCAATAACTTATTGGGTATAGAGTTATTTTTTAGAATTTTATTTTCCAAAACAATATAAATAAGGAAGGAAATCAAGAATTCAATACGACGAGGGAAGGTTCCCCTTAAGCCCTCGTTGCTCTTAATTGTCGGCGGGGAACATANGGGGGGGGGGGGGGGGGGGGGGGGGGGGGGGGGGGGGGGGGGGGGGGGGGGGGGGGGGGGGGGGGGGGGGGGGGGGGGGGGGGGGGGAGAGGAAGAAAGAGAACGAAAGGGAATCGTAACGTAATTAAGTTCCGGGAATAGAATTTCAGGTCCCGTGGCGGAGTGGAAACAACCTTTTCTCCTCTCCGCAGATCGACATTCTTTATTACGGCACGACCGAGTCCACAGATCGCGGAAGTAGAGGAACAGTTGCGCAACTGGCAGAGCTACCTGTTCGGTAGACTCGTGCGGTAACACCCGCTGAGCGAAAACAAAAACAGCGCTTCAGGAGAATACATCCCGTGGCGAGGGACTAATGAGAGCAGTATCAAAATAAATATGTGCGAGGATAACATCCTAGTTCACACGGACAGCTTTTGTAAGTACACCGAAGAGCCAAAAAAAACTGGTATAGGTGTGCGTATGCAAATAACAGAGGTATGGAACCAATCAGAGTAACGCGATGCGGTCGGCAGCTAGATCGGTTACTGCTGCTACTATGGCAGGTTATCGAGATTTAAGCGAGTTTGAACGTGGTGTTATAGTCAGCGCACGAGACATGGGACATAGCATCTCCGAGGTAGCGATAACATTTGGATGTTCGCGTACGACCGTTTCACGAGTGTACCGCGAATATCGGGAATCCTGTAAAACATCACATCTTCGACATCGCTGCGACCGGGAAAAGATCGTGAAAGAACGGGACAAACGACGACTGACGAGAATCATTAAACGTGACAGACGTGCAACCCTTTCGCAAAAAGGCGCAGATTGGATGTGTGGACTGCCCTGGTGTGAATTGCCTCATGCATACCTTCAGACATTAGTCGAGTCCATGCCACGTCGTTTTGCGGCACTTCTGCGTGCTCGGTGAGGGGAGTGGGGGACTATACGATATTAGGCATGTGTGCCAGTTTTTTTTGGCTCTACAGTGTAGTAAGGTAAGCGCCTTCTTATTAACGTCCTGACTTCGTAGCGAAATTTTTGTACAACGTAACTAAAAAACGAATTATTATTTTCCAACATTAAGAAAACTTTGTATTTTACTAATACTCACTTAAATTCCACAGAAAATTTAGTTATGAATAGGGCCACTTCTTTTTCGCGAAAATATCTGCGCGAAGGTTAGACTCCTGTCTCCTATGGCTAGAGACCTGAGAAATTCGGGAGTTCGATGACCTGTAGGCTATACTCCATTGTCATGTTAAAAATCATGCAAATATCACTGTTCATTGGTTGCTTGTTTTATTAGCGGACGGAAGGCGGTGATTTGGTCTGCATTTTATTGTGTGTTTATTATCGGCTCAGAGCTGTCGAGGAGGTGTAAACTAACGGGTAGACCAATAGCATAAGCAACACAAACATAAGAGGTTTTGAATTCTAGCTTGTCCCGAAATGAAATCACGGATTTTTCGGGTCCCTGCACATGGCATACGCGCAGTTTTTCATTTGGTTATTGGCCACGTGTCTTGGTCGGGACAGTTCCCTACCTGATTTGGCCAATCAGAGTTAGGTAACTCCGGCAGTGAGTGTCCGTGATTCGCGGGCAGACGCCTGCAAAGCGTCACAGTTAGGCTCATCCAATTATGAAAGTGGATCTGAGCTGTTTTGGAGTACAAGAAGTCCTGAAATCTCTTCGCAAAAAAACATGTGGCTCTAGTTATGAATTGTATCTCCAATGTCAACACAAATACCTACATTGATTTTATTTTTTTGTAATTTTAAAATTAGTTTTTTGGGAACCATTTGCCAAATATTTTCTTCGTAACGATAACAAAAGTTTTTTGTAAAATTTGCAAAAAAATATTTTTGTGACGTTACAAATTATTAAAGCTTGTAGTTTAACTTACATTATAGAGAAGTGGAAAAAATATATAATGCTCTTGAAAATCACAGTAATGAAAACAATTAAATATGAGGAAAAATCCCTCTAACTGTATTCACCAAAAGAAAAGATAAATACTAGGCGGCACCGTGACTCGAACCCACATCTCTACATTACAACGTACGAATTTTACCACACTACCACTTCATTTGACACTCCTCTCAATTGTTTAAGTGGTATAATTATTGTTTATTAAGACGTAAAAAATACAATAATCCTACCTCTTGAAAAGGACTGAGGTTAGTAATTTAGGCAATTACTGCATTTAAGAAGAACTTCGTGTCTGCCATGCAGTTTTTAACAGTTGCATATATGGAGTTTTATAATTGTATAATACATAGTATTGTTTTATGAATTTTGAGTCAGGATAACAATTACTGGCATTGCAAAACAACAAATTATAATTACAGCCTGTTCGCGTTTGGTTACAAAAATAACTGGGCGGGTATAAATTCACATAACAGCGTGACCGTATGAGCTTTTTGAAAGCAAAGTAAAAGGAAGTAAAGTATTTTGTACTCCAAAAAACTTTAAAAGAAAACATTCCCCCCAAATGTATTGTTTATTATTCAATAGCACGTCATTAATAAAAAAACATGAAAGACATCTATCTGTGCATGTACCAGGTTTGAAGAAATATCAAAACACTGAAGAAAAGGAAGCAGCCTCGTGCAAATTACGTCCAGCATAATTATTTAATCTTTCTTACGATTACCTCATCTATTGGTGTCAGATACGCATTCCTAGAGATCCGGAAATTTCGCGCTTTGTGCATTCGATCATCAGCTAGTAGTTCATTGGCTGCTGCTCCAGTCTAACCCCAGACCAGGTCGCACGGGATTGGGTTCTTATTTTCCTTGCAGGTTCGTTATTGGTTGAAAGTCGTTCGGGGCGTGTCTAACAAGCTATCGTCCAATGGAAGCACAAACACACATGTACACGTGATGCAGTTCAACTTGTCCTCAGATGAATCCGCGAAATTTCCGTGTGTCTACGCATTCCTAGGGACACCCGAATTTCGCGAAAATACTTCACGACCAGTTGTATTTCATAGCACTTTAGCTCAGATCCACTTTCGTGATTGGATGGTTTCCGTGTTACGCGTCTCACAGGTGTCTGTCCGTGAATCAAAGACGCACAATATTGAAGTTACCTAATCCTGATTGGCCAGTTAAGTAGGAGAATATCTTCTCACAAAGACACGCCGCTAATAAATAAAAGAAAACAGTTGGTATGCTCGTAGGATATTAAAATTTAGCGAAATTCGGGTGTCCCTACGCATTCCTATAGTTTGCACGATTTAAAGACGGCAAGAACTTAAACTAAAATACAATTTCTCTCCTTTATAACACTTGTATGAATTTTACGCTGAACGGCTTGATTTCTGGGTGAAGCAATCACACCTTTCCTTGAGAGTAAAAAAGAGAAACCAGATTTTCTAATTATTCGCGGTGATAAGGAAACTTCGGAAACAGCTCCCACGACCGCTAGTGAAGGAGCGAAGAAAGTTCTTGGACAGGTTCATTGCTGCTTTTGTAAAAAAGATTTCGATAAATTAAATTTTTTTTTAATAGAGGGATTACGATAAAATTAGTTTTTGCAAGTCATAATATTACATATATTTTTTTACAATAACATGAAAGCACTCTTGCAATTTTCAAATACAACACGTAAAACACAAATAAAATATAACATTTACCCAGGCTTAATTTGATGAGTTCTTTATTAATGAGTAACGTTTAACAACTGTAATAATTTTTATTAATTTTTGTAGGTTTAATAGCATTTACGTAGGCTAACAAAAAGAAATGGCTTAAAATCTTTTCTACGAGAAATTAAATTCTTATGGCGGTGTTTTTAATTGACGTAATCTTTGATAACTGATAAACAGTCTGCCTTCATTTCCCGCAGTATGTCACCGCCATTAAATATATATCTCGGAATCACACGCTGCGGAAGAAGAACCTCTACATTTTTAGAATTGAAACGGTTGCAAGAATTCCGACCTCAAGCCGCACGCCCTAATTTATTGGCTCATTGCCTTTAACGACACGGCGGAAAATAATTTATACTATCAGTGCGTAAAGACGGTTTTGCTAAAAGTGGCCGACATGTATTTTTTTTTCCTGGAGACATACTCAAGAACATTCCATTCAATTATTGCAAATGTCATCCCAGCACGCAGACTAACATTGCGCCAAATGCCATGTAACAGTAGATATTTCTCTAAACATCTACGGATGCAAGTTTTAGAACTTCCGTAACGTTTCCACGTTCGAAACTGCGTTCATTGCACGGTGAATATCTAAAACGAACCTACGCGTATGAACACAAATTTGTCCCGTAAGAAAGGTGTCCTTTGAACCACTCTTTTATGCTGAATTCTGGTAACGGCCATTCATAGCCTGTGTGCTTTCAGGTCGTTCTCGTGAATGTAGGTTGTCACCTGTGACTAGGTAAGTAGGTAGGTAAATATTAAGACGAAGCTCCTCCACGCGTCACGTTGAATTTTTTTTCTTAATTATTAATGAGCTTAAAGAAAAAATATGAAAGAACGTCTATAACGAACTAGCTATTCACCTTATTCACAAGTACAAACATAAAAACTTAACTACAAACCCATAATTCTTGTTACAATATCGATTATGCCGGATTTCCGTTGAATTGATTTGGTGACATAAATACGGGTTCGTATATGCCATTCACGGTTACTTATAACTTTTCTGAAGTCCTCTAAAGTTCTACTTCCAGGATATTTCTCCCCCGCATGCAAGCAAAGCTTGACCACGTCTAGAAAATTACTCCAACGGGACAACGCACCGCATTAATGCGCACTCAGTGTAAACTTGTTTTGCATAAGAACAATTTCTTACAAAGCGTTACCAATACACCTAAGTATTTTTTTTCTCTGGTTTCATTTATATTAATCATAAATGAACTGCAGTAATTTATAGATGAAATATAAGTGCAAGTCCAATTTAACTAAAAGTAAAGCGCTTTTGTGTTAACGCAAGTATAAAGTGTTTGTGATACGAGGCATATTTAGGAAATAACCAGACACGTCGTACATGAAGCGATTTTTTAAATGTTTGATTCAAAAAGTGTGAAGCAACCGAGAATATACTATAGTTTTTTTATGTACCGAAGTGTAAAAGCAACAGCTAGTTCGCTATAGGCTATACGCAATTTCGTAATTTTCATGTTTAAAAACACAAATAAGCGAGGAGAACCAGGAATCCAAAATGGCGGGCGAAACTTGCCCTTTACGTCTCGTCGACAGCGAGGTCATTAGAGACGGAGCAAGTTTCTCAGAGAAAGGAGGGACGGGGAAGGAATCGGCCGTGGCCTGAGGTAAGGAACCATCCTAGCATTCGCCTCGAGTGACTCATTTCGGGAACCCACGTATAACCTAGATCAGGATGCCCGTGCCGGGAATCGAACCTGGATCCTCCCGGATGCGAGCGAAGTGGTTCACCACAGCGCCACCTCTCTCGGTGATCTGTAACCAGGCGCGAGAGATAACCCCTCCCGCTTTTCTGCAATAGAGACGTACCCAACACGTGACTCTCCAAGCTTCTCTATTCCCCTTCCTTCGCCAATTTCCGGGCAATGCCGAGAGCGAAAGTTGTAGCCCGAGTTCCTCTACGTTAGCCATCAACGATGGTTTTCCTGCATCTGGTAGCAATGCACATGTTAACACGCTGTGAAGTGGCGGTACTATTTGATCACGTCCATCGGGAGGGTGGACGCGCTTTGTGAGCTGTCACATTCACCGCTGACAGATCGCTTCGAGGCTTCTCAGAGACACTTCCCTCAAATTTTTTTAATCGATTTTCAGTCCAAAAATGTTGAAAAGGTAGGTTACTGTTCACATGAACATTTGCTGGGCGATTTCAATTCGACTGTTGAAATAAGCAAAGTTTATAGTAATGAACATAAAGTACAATCATGTTTGTATCGAGCGGGATTACAACTTCATTTTTCAAGCAACACTTTACAAGGAGCACCTTCACGTAAGTCGGCTTTCATCTTCACTAAGGTCTTTCAATGAAACCTATTACGATTTTTAACGTAACTTAATACGTACGTCAAAGTAAAGAAAAACTTATCCATGTCTAGCGTTTGCGTGATACGTGGTACGTGGCTCTGTACCACGTGGTTTTGCAGACCAAACACAATTGGGATAAAGCTGTGTTACCTTTGTCGTCTGCTCTCGTATTTAACTTTGTGCATATCCTTTTTCTGCCGGAATGGAGGACGAAAGGATAATAGACGTAAGCTACGTCCTGAACTGCATAGGAAATGAAATGTAAAGTTTAATAATCCAGCTGTTAAAAAAATTTCCAGCCAGTTTCACCTATGTGCAGAGCTCTTTCGACCCGAATTAAAGAACACAAAAACAATTGCAAGAAATGTGAAACTCAGAAATCTAGATTTCTGAACATGCTTGGGAAAACGGGCATAAAATTATTTGGGTAAATGCAACTCCACTCACTCAGGTAAACGACAAGATCAAAAGAAAAATCAAGGAATCGTCTTTTATTACTAGCAATATTAATGTTTTCAGTCAACAGAGTATTTAGATTTAAAAAAAACGCGGATCCCATTAATTAAAATAGAAACATCTTTGCAGCACAAAACATCAGAAAAAACACAATGCATACAAGACCACACCAGCCAATCAAAACCACTCTTAGCTGCACAGCCAATAAGGAGACAGCTCGACTATCATTATCTACGGAAAACTGTTTAACTAAAGTAGACATGTGGTTGTACGTTAGAGAGACAGCATATAGCCTGCGTGTCGCTGCCTGAAGACGGGAACATATAGCAGTTCCCGAAAAGACGCATTCTGTCGGCTTTCGAAAAAAAACTTTTGTGTTTGTGCGAGTTTCTTCGTCGTGCTTGTTTTATTTGTGTACGTAGATAACTAACCTGTGTAGTCATCGGTGTGTTGTCTGTTGGTCGTATATAGTTTTTTCGTATACATATACAGTATATTAGTTTTCCGCATTTAGCTTGCTGTCCTGCTTTATTTGACTAGATTACTTGATGGAATTTTCTGGCTTTGTGCATATATATTCTTGACTACAGCATACTTGGCTTGCATTCTGTCGTGTCTGGTAAAACTGATGTTGTTGAGTGCGTTTCTTTGTTGTGTTGTCCCATTTTGTTCCTACTTATTTTGTCAGTATCGTCCTAACTTTTTCAAGCAGCATTCTGGCCTGTATTGTTTTCTACGTGTTATCGATTGGTCGTGTGTGTGTATACAGGATGATTCTAAAATCATGGGTCAAACATTGAGGGGTGGTAGAGCTCACTAAAACAAACAATTACTGTATAGGAATATATGGGCGGAAGTGACGCGTTGAGGCACAAACACAAAAACATAACACATTAACGGAAACATAAAATGTTCATTAGCAGCATACTTAACGAGTGATTCCGTACAGAAAATGTTAAAGCCGTTCCTGGAAATGCATCCACCAACAATGACGCATGCTTGGCGACCTCTACATATGGCGTGATTGGCTGACAATGGTGGCGTGCGTATAATACCCAGCGTATTTGAATCTGTTCGCCAATCACTCCACCGACGCTACCAAGCTTGCATTACCGTCGGCGGTAGCAATTTTGAGCAATTATTATAAACATTGCTGTAAAAAGGCATTTAGCGGCGACGTTGTAAATAAACAATGTGTTGCATTTCATGTCATATTTTTGTGTTTGTGTCTCAGCGCGTCACTTCCGCCCATATATCCCTATACAATAATTGTTTGTTTTAGTGAGCTCTACCACCCCTCAATGTTTGTCCCATGATTTTATAATCAGCCTGTGTGTGTATATATATATATTTTTTTTTTTTTCGTAACTAGTTTTCGTTCTTTTTTTTTATACTAAATGCCTTCTTGGAATTTTCCAGTGTTGATACATTTCTTTATTTTCTCGTCTATGGGTTGCTTACCTTATTTAAGTATTTTTTTTCGTGCTGTGTCCTGTTTTTCTATAATAGACATCTGCATCGCAATGGCGAATGTCCAAAAATCTCCATCTAGGTTTCCACATCATTGGACTATTCATTCAAATATCACTTCCACAGCATGCAGGAGCCAGTGCGACATACGGTCCGTCCCCAGAGCCTCGCGCAGCCAATCAGAGAATGGGTACACCCACATCGAAGGAACAACCACTTAATTTCGCCTCTGTGTAGTTATCTACTTTGTGACTAGGGTATGCTAGGGGAAGAAGAAAGAGAAGGCGGGATGACTAGCATAAGTTACTTGCTCACCGCACGATGGAAACACGAGCAAATATGTAAAGCTACCTTGTTTCGAGCCAGAAAACAAGTCCCAAAAAATAGAAGAAAAATTATAACGTGATAATTCTTTCTATTGGAATCTATATATTCAGTAGTTCTAGTCAAAATTACCACAAAGTGCTTAAGAATAAAGCGGTAAAATTGTGGCGTGTATCGCCAATCCAGGTAAACGTCTCAACGCCAACAAAATTTCCAAACCACTGTTTACTTTACAAATGCGTGTGAGATTTATTGATAATTAATTTTTTTTCTATGCTACGATGTATAGGAAAGAATGCAACGCAGAAGTTAGATACACTCACGATAAGTGGATGCAAACGGAGAGGCAATTGAAGCGAGAGTATTTATGTCCCCTGGACACGTGTGAGGTGCAGGACGTGAGACTTTATGCTAACTGTACCAGCCAGACGAACCACTTGTGAATGCAGGAGCAGTCCGCGCGGGGCTATTCTGGGTGACTCACGGGAGCTGCGGGCTGATTGGTTGACGCGCACACATCCAGCCCGGCCTTGGTACATCAGCTGACGGTTGAAGAGGGTACTAGGGGGGGAGGGGGGAATGGGTGTGCGCATAGTGAAGTTGACACTAACCAGGGCGGCGTTCCAAAACGTTACTCTGCGAGTAAACTTTACCCTTTGCCTGTCTGAAAACACTCTTGAGTAAATGTTTTACACGCTATTGGCAGTGTCCCAAAACTGCAGAGCATTAACACAGAGCATCTTGCCAATATAACATTTTTACACGCACTATTTCGGCGAGTAACGAAGATAGTAAACTGGAAAACGGTGGGTGTTTAATTGAAACAAGCAAAGTGAAATAAAAATCGCATGTTTTGGTTACATACTCGGGTAGGAAATTACAAAAACGTGTGATAAAATCCGTATTTTAATCTAGGAGTTAAGTTACTTATATTGCTGCATTTTTGGACATAGTGTTTAAGATCACGTTAAAAGTATATTTAATTGTGTATATAATACTTAAAAAAAAAAAAAAAAATGAAAAAAGGTTTTGGAAATATTGGAGTTACAAGGTTGTTCAATAGAACATGCTTGAAAAAAAAACAGCGTGCAAATTACAGTATGCGTATTCCAAAACCGCTTTTCTACGTCTTGACGTTGTACTGAGAGTGTAATATTTAAATTAATGCAACTGAAGTCGTCATTTCTTGTTTTATACACATAAGAGAAAGTATTTTCGTACTAGTAAAACATTTACTTTTGAAATTTTTATTTTACGGCTCTACTTAGATGGCGCACGAAAAAAATGGTTAGGCACATTGCTATGTTAATTTTACGTTAGGCGTAAGGATGCACAATGAGAGGAATGTAGATCCAAAGCAGGACTTTCAAAAGTGCTCAATTAACCGTGAACAACTTATAAAGGAGTCCATGTTAAAGTAAGCACTTATGAAAAAAAAAACACGTATAGAATAGTGCACACTGGCACGCAGGTTCCCACTTAAGTTGGTAACGGATGAATAAAAATAGTTTTAAGACCTGATGTGCTCAGAGTGTAATAAGTAAATTTATGGCTGCTGACGTAAGTTCATTTATACACGTAGACCATGAATTTGTATACCATTAAACAAAATTAATTTCTTAAAAATAGCGCATGAATAAAGTGAGGCGGTCTGTGGCAATGTTAATATTTAACATAGAGGAAGGATACAGGATGAGGAAGTATATCCTAAGCAGGGTTTTCAAGAAATGTTAAATTAACCGTGAATACCATGTAAGGACACGTCAAATTCGCGTACATTTAAGACGACTTTGTAACTGGAGAAGTCCTAGAGGAATCTTGAGTCAATAACAAACACGGGAAGAAACATGAACCGAATACCGTATTGTCTTTTCCGAGGTAAGAACAACTACTCAGTGGTCACATCACCGCACGGTGGCGCCACGTGCAGGTAGAGGCAATGCAGTGGCAAACCGCCGAACTACTGAGGCAGCGTGGTTCGGACAGATGGGCGGCTCCAAGCTAACGTTCGTGCTTCAGTATTACAAGTTCCTTGCGAAAGTCCGTAGCAGGCAACGTACGAAAGATCTTGATACTGGATTTATGTTTCCACGAAAACGTAAACTCCGTAGTCCTGCCGATACCAAAAATATGTACTAACATACCAGCAGTCTGTTAAAAACGAAGTAAAGCTAAGTTTCAGAAATGAAAATCATACTTAAATATTTTTTGTTGTAATGAATAGCACTACCAAACATACATAATAAACTTATAGTGGCAAACAGAAATATTTTAATCTTGACTTTTATGCCACGTTAGTCGTAAATTTAAAAAGGATTAGAGTTTCGTACGAATTATCATACTCATTTGAAATCGGATGGACCTATTTTTAGCCGATTAGGTGAACTTGAATATGTCTCGACAGTCATCAGTATTTAGAAGGGAGAAAAAATTGTCAGCACAGTTTTATATTTAAAGAAATGTTACACATTGTACACACGAGGGTGGAAATCCGCCCGCCGACTGTTAACAGTCATAGTGATAAAAACATTTAATTCATTTTAGCTACGAGGATATTTAGTATCTAATAATCTCAAGACGTAATGACCGGGAAGACACATACAGGATTATTTGTTAAGTCCTTGCGGAATTTCCAACTCTCCTTCGCAGTAACCAAGAGAGGTATGGCGTGCATAGAAATGATGGTTTATCTGGGCAAAAGTTGATTGTTTAGTAGAATCCAACGCACTGCAACCACGCCCGACAGTTTTCTTTCGTTATTGGCTGTCATGTTTGTGACTGGTCTGCGAAAAACTTAGCCGAGTCCAAAACTATCATCATCCGAACATGAAAGGATAAACTAGCTAAAGTGATAATACAGTTCATCCACGGTTATTTCCAACTTTTTTGAAGCCCCGCTAAAGTTCTACTTCCAAGATATCCCTCCGCCTCATGCAAATGAAGTTTAACCAAGTCTAGAAAATTACACCAAAGGGACAGCGCGGAGCATTCGTGTGCACTCTGTTTAATAATATACTGTATAAGAATTATTTCTTACTAGGCATTGCCAACACACTTATTTTCCCCCTGTTTTATTCATATTAATTATAATTTAAATATTATAATTTATAGATAAAAAAAATAGTAAAAGTTCAATTTTACTATAAAAAAAAGATACCGTTTATGTTAACACAAGCATAAAACGCTTGTGATACACGAAATACATAGGAAACGACCAAATACGTTATACATGGGGTGATTTTTCAAAGGTTTGATTCAAAAAGTGTGAAGAAACCGCGAATAGGGTACAGAAACTATGCTGGCTCAAAAGATTTCTGCTATTTTTCAATGTTCAGGTGTACAAAAATATATCAAGATATAGAGTTACTCAGTTTATTTTTGTCGGTGGAGGTCATTTGGCTATTCCTTAAGGTCATGTCACATGCCCTTTGATTCAGCTTACATTCAACAATATCATAGGCCTAGTACACGACAGACTTCCAGTCCAGTGACATTGTCCCCTCGCACGATCGCTGAAAGGCCACAGTACTTCGCGAAGACCCCCTCAGTTTCTAACTCCATTAACTGATTATAATTTAATTCTTTCAGAAGGAACGTANAAGGGGGGGGGGGTGCAGTCCCCCGGAGTTCTGCAGCCCCTGCGTGACACTCAGCCTGATCTACAGGAGTTCCTGCCGCCAAACTAAGTTACCCCGGGGGAAGCGGGAGGGAAAGAGAGGCTGGTTTAATCTCGTCGTGGGGTCAGCCGTGCTTGCTCTGCGGGCCTGCGAAGGGCACGCATCTCCACTGTGCGTGGAGATCCTGTCACACTGTAAAACGCACCCGTCAAACTGCTTCAAATAAAGTTTAGTCGAATTAAATTGGGTGGCCCCGAAGTCTCCGAAACGACGTTATCGCCTTTACTTTCGTCCGGAAAAGTCGGACGGCTCAAGTTTCCATCGAATATTTTGATATCCGTATACCGCAGGGAAACAATTTATAGTCCGTTCGCGGTTTCTACACACGTTTTGAATCGAACCTTTTAAAAATCCCCTCGTGTATGATGCGTTTGGTTATTTCCTAAATATGTCACATGTCACAGACGTTTTACACTTCGGTTAACATAAGTACCTTATTTTTGGCTTCCTTCAACTTTTAGTTATATTTTATTTATAAATTGCAATATTTAATTTCTAATTTATGTTGTGATAAAACAGATATAAATACGTATGTTGGTAATGCCTAGTAAAAAATAGTTCTTACGCAAAATAGTAGTACACTGAATGAATATGAATGAGGTACGCTGTCCCTTTGGTGTCATTTTCTAGACTCGGTTAAGCTTTGTTTCTATGAGGCGGGGGAATATCCTGGAAGTAGAATTTTAGCAGGGCTTCAGAAATATTGGAAGCGACCGTGAATGCACTATAGGCATATTAATAACCTTCGAGTTAGTTTCTAAAATGCATGCACTCACCTCTTCAATATAGTCCTTCGCACTTGTATACAAGGAGCATATGATAAAATACCTGTCCTTCAAAAAATATCTATCAGACGAAAAAAACCGGTCAACTTTAATATACGTCCCTGAACACGATGAACTTACAAAAACACTAGTAGAAAAACACCAGAAGTACGATTAACGTTATAGGTACACGTGAAGCTGGCCACGCCCCTCCAACACAACGGACCAATCACAAGACATTCGTCGGTACAGCTGGTGAGTTCTGAGTGGGCGAGAAAATGGAGACGGGACGTGCAAAGTGCAACAGCCAATTAAGTGTTCACATCTTCGCAAGCACGTGTAGATGATTCGCGCCAAGCCTGTTAGAAGTACTGATTTCAGCACTTAACTCAGCTCGGTGTTTAAATTGTTAACGGGACTCGGCCAATCAGAATCGCGCATGTCAAAAACGACTGTTCCCGACATTTCTGTACTTTAAAATCGCAAATAATTGCTAATAAATACACAAGGTCACGAAGATAATTCATTTATAGAGAAGCTCTCCGAGTATGAGCGCTATTTGAAGTGAAAATTGTACAGTAATATTAAGAACTCAGAAGCACTAAATTTCATTGGAAAGAAAATATCTCTAGCAAATAACATTCAAATTTAGTAAAGACGTGAAAATAAACCGGAACATTCGTTACATTTCTTCGTGTAATGGACAGCATTTTTAAATCATTATCATTATACAAAAATTTGATAGTGCCAGACATTTTCAAACACATTCAAGATTATTTGATCAAATTTGTTGGATCGTGGAAAAAAAATTTGACTGCCGTATTTCGTCTTCAGATTTTATTGCTAAATATATTTGAAGGCGAAAATTTGACAGTGTGTCTTGGGCCTAACAGGGCCTTCGCTGAGTGCGTATCGGCTGCGGCCAGATCCCTGAGACAGAGAGAGAGAGAAAGAGAGAAAGTGTGTGAGAGGGAGAGAGAGAGAGATAGGGATCAAGGGACAAGGTCAGAAACAAAAGAGAAGCAGCCGCGTGACCACAAAGGAGGGGGGAGTTGGAGAGAGATGGGGGGGAAAACTAATCCAGGGAAAAGCGGAGGTCCGACCGCCCCGATTCTTCGCGAACCTGGCTTCCGTCGCTCGGGCCGGAAACCTAGAACTTGCCGTGGACCGAGGGAGGGAGCCGGGCTCGCCAGGAAGAGCGAGCGCTAGTATAATCCTCCCCGGCTCAGCCGAGACACTTCAATTACACCAGCTCGCAGAGATTGCACAGGAAGCGTTCGCAGTTACACCTCGGCGTCAAGGCCGCCAAACTGAAAGTGTTCTCCGCGCAACACTCGTGTCGTTCAGCATTTCATTACTGCAGACAACTTATTTCTCGTCCGATGATTCTTAAAATCCACCTGTAAACCAAAACTCAAGTGTAACATATTTCGTAGAGACTTATTTTTATTATGTTAAATTAATAGTTTACTTAAGCCCTTGCTAACTATTTGGTCCCAAGATTTTGTGCCATAAATGTATCTAACTGCAGTGCCATGATTTTTTTTATTTCATAAGAAAAATCTATTGACATTATAAGTATTACAAGTAAAAATCCTACTGGTAAAAAATTCTCAATTAAATAGCAGAATTTTTAAGTCTAAATTTTATGTTGAAACAGGATAGGGCAAAAATTCTGTAAATTAAATTATATGTGGCGTATAGGGAAAAAATTTTGTTCTTCGGTGCCCGAAAAGCAAAGATTTCCGTTTTCTATCAGGCTGTTGCAAAGTAAAGAGATGCATATTTTTTTTCATTGCCTAAAAGTAATACAAATTCAAATGCACTGCCACAAGTGCGTTTTACTTTTGTCGAGCATCCACACATGGAGTCTGTAACTGCATTCATATTTGTATGCCGTTAATGTTCGTGCAGATATGCACTTATCTTTCATGCCTTAGAAAATTATCTAATGAGGTATGCTTTATCATGTGGTCTCTAGTTCAGGTTCCATACATTCATTCGTCTCCTAACACCTCCAAGCTCCAGCCACATTGACCGTTTAAAACAGTTGCGTGCTTTTTTTCCCCGAGTAGGCTTATGGTGTGTATAAAGAGGGGAAAGAACTGTATAAGAAGAGAGGGGCCTTGTCTTCTACTAATAGTATGAAGCATGAAACTGATATCTGTTCAGTGCCGTACCACAACTGGAGAACACGTAGTGTTTATGTAGACTGTAAAAAAAATTCTGGGCGACTTCCTAAACTCTATTGGAAGTTTTTAACCTATACAGTGTATGGAAATAATACTACATTTCAGGCTGAAAACATGGGAATGTTTAGTATTGCTACTATACAAAGTTCGGAACTTCCCTTTGCATTTGACTCTTCCCTGAGCAACTGTAGGAACGTTACCCTGCATGTATTGGAAAATAATTTACAATTCACGCTTTGACACTGTAGGTATACACTGATATGGTAAATTTACAAATAATTTCTTAAAGTGTGCAAAATATTTTCTGATAGTACTGTTCTCTTCCTTTAAAAAGCCCGCTATCGCTCGCTATGTTTTGATTCTTTGATATTTTGCTTAGGAATAAAATGCGAAAATGTCCCTGTAGGTCTTATAACTATTCATATTACTTTGACGTATAAATGTAAAATTAGAACTTTCATCAAAAGTTGTTACAGTCAACGTTAGGACGACGATTATTTTCCATCTACCAATTACTTTCACTTAACATATTTATACAGCAATAGTACATACGTTATGTCTGTCCTGATTAGTAAGGTAAATAGCTATTGGGTGAATCAAAGAGTCCAGATGGCGATGAGACGGAGCACTCTACTGCTGATTTTTTGTACTAAACAGTTCTAGCATCGATATATATCGACCTTTTAGATCACCGAGATTGCGATTCTGTAAGGTTTTGTTCGTGTAACTATGGGTTTTTGTGGTGACACTACAGTTTTATTGGTGAAACGTCTGCCGCGAAGTAAAAGGCAGTTCCCAATGCGAGTTATGCAGATAGTCGCGTAATACGTTTTAACTACACCGCAGTTCGAAAATTACATTTCAATGTGTTAAACGGTTCCAAAAAATGTTCCAAATATGATGGATGTCCTGAAATGTGTACAGAAACTGTACACACGTGCATTACTTTCTTTTTTTTTTAACGTGTAGGCTTATATCAGAGACACTACAGCGCAGCTCCCTCGCTGGGTGGGCGAGAGTAACTGTGTTAGCTAACGGCAACTTTCGTCACGTTTCCCACGTGCGAAAATCCGGGTCTGACCATGTCGGGAATCGAACTCGGAACGCGGATAGCCGTGGTGAGAGATGAGTGGTCTGACCACTTCACCCCCGCGGTTTCTTCGCCACAGACGCGGGTACCGTTAAGGAACCCGCCTATACTCCACTCATGGTTGCTTCCAACTTGTTCCAGCCCTGCTAAAGTTCTACTTCCAGGATATTCCTCCGCCCAACGCAAACAAAACACCAGAGAGCCAACGCACCGCATTCGTGCGCACTTAGTCCAATAATATTTTGAGTAAGAACTATTTCTTACTAGGCATTCCCAACACACATATTTTCTCTGTCTCTTTATTAATATTAGTTATAGGGGCCCTAAATGAAATATTATAATCTGAACAGAAAATATACGTAAAAGTCAAGTTTTACAAAAAATTTGTACATTTATGTTAACACAAGCCTAAAACGCTTGTGATACATACAACCAAACACGTTGTACATGCGGTGCTGTCTCAAACGTTTGATTCAAAAAGGGCGGAGAATCCAGGAATCGACTACACCTGGAGTTTGAACTGCGTTGCGATGTGCTTGCAATACACGGTTTGTTCCTCTACGAAACTATTAAATGTGCGCCCAAAGTCCTGTCCTACGAGGAGAACACACACTTTCAGACGAGGCCTGTCGAGTGTGTCCGAAATATCACCACAGGTTACTTAAGAATACGAAGGTGAAACGGCAGTTTACGCCGGGAACACGACCAACTACCCGGCATGCGAATCGCCGCGCACGTCGGGTTAACTGCCATAATTAGGGTCAGTGACTTTCCGCGTAAAAATCGGAGCACACAGTAGACTTCAATACTATATACACGCCTCTGCTGTTGTTATACCTCCATTGGCTGCTGGCGCCGTGTCCGTCTTTGACCAAGCCACTCAGGACTAAGTAACTCCGACACTGAACCTTCGTGATTAGTGAGAAAACGGTTAACACAGGTCAGAACATTTTTTAGCCAATCAAAGAATCTGGATGACCCTACAGTGCTTTGGACTTTATCTTGTCTCGAAATCTTTTCGCGAAATATCACTGCCCCTAGCCATAATGAATGAAGGCCTGGGCGGAATGTGTTAGCTGCCCCTAACCAATACCTAAATATTGATTACCGCCCGGGGGGAGACGGCCCTCACAGGCCAGTACTTCCCCCGCGCTGAGGGGCTTGCCCCGGTGACGATAAGCGGAGGCAGTTTACGCCGCAAACTCCATCCACACACACAGTACACCAAAATGGCGTCACTGGCTAGCGACATTTTGCAACACCGTTCGTCAATCAGCGTGCGGTGATCAACTCGTCAGCCGACAGCCCACCCAATAGGCAACCTTTCGATGCGTGCATTAGCCGATCAGACACAATACCCGTTGCCAGAGCCTCGCACAGCCAATCCAACATAAAAGGAACCGCCACGGCATCTCATATCTGTGCACTTAACTGCCTTACGATATCACAAACATCAAAAACGCCATTTCGAAGCACTCAAATATAGTTTATTTTTTATTTTTTAAAAGGGCATTTTCAAAGCGCTGTATCTCCAAATGCTGACCTCCCGTGGCGCAGTCGGTTGGTGCGCTTGCCTGTCTGCTTCCTGTGTGGGAGGTTCTGGGTTCGAATCCTATGTAAGGCATGTGTGTTAGTTTAAGTAAAGTCATATGTTAGTTTGCAATCCGTCCCGTTTGTAATCTTCCAGGCATAACACCTCGGGGACGTTAATAAACCCTTTCCAGATCCAAAAAATGTATCTCGAAATGTAAGGGTCAGGCACATAAAAAAATACTAAAGGGCCTTACATTTACCTTGCTACAGACTTTTCTCCAATAAAATTATAGAATCACCGCTTTTAAATCCGCAGGTACACGCGACACAATGAAATCACTGCAAGCCAGTTCGGAGCACTGTTGCACTTAATACACGTGGCAGTGTCGCCCTTATCGCTCCCGCGCGTCTCTGCCTTAAACACGGAAAATAGCTCCAGGTAGGTGGGTGTCTTAAAACAGTAGGGTGCCAAAATTTTTTTCTTTGTATTTATATATTTCACGGTTTTGTTATGAAATACTAATACACTTTTACCCATTTTTGTTTTAACATAAAATTTTTGTAGGAAACAAATTTTAAGAAATATAAACGAGCAGAGTGTTTTATTTAAGCTGAAGTGGTTCTCGAAGTCTTGGGAACGCCACGAAGAAATTTTTTGTAAGCCTAGTATTTTGTTCGCTTGCAATTAGGGGCTAACGTCTGGCTATTTACAATTTAAATTTTAATGTAAAACTTGAAATAAAATTATTGTCGAACCACTTAAAGATGTTTCCATGGAATTTCTTTGCCTTATTATAATGGCATAAACAGTTAACTTTAACTGTAGCCAAAAAGACTAATTATGATAAATTGTGAAATTTGTATGCCAAAACTTATAAATTAGAAATCCTACAACTTACGTAATTAATTTTTATACATTAATTTTGCGTGTTCATTTATACTTTTGTCCTACTAATATTATATATAATACCGCAGAATTATAAAATGCCCAAAAAAATATAGGAAGTGGTTTTCTGCGCTTGAACGCCCTCGACTGTGATCTGCTCGTCCTTGCCCGTCGCGGTGGCTCAGTCGGTTCGATGACGCGGCCTCGTGTCTCGCGACGGTGGTTTCCCTCCTGGCCGAGCCACGTCACGTTCACCACGGGAAGCGCGGAGGCAGGCGAGTCAGACTTAGTCGAGTTTCTTCGAACGTAACAGTCAGCGCCCAGGGTGACGCGATGCTCACACGTTCCATCCGGGTTTCAATACTTCTCGTCACATCCCCCCCGCACTGCTGTAGGCCATTTCCGGTTAATTCAAACTTTTCTGAAACCCTGCTAAAGTTCTACTTCCTGAATATTTATCCGCCTCGTGCAAACAAAGCTTAACCGAGTCTAGAAAATTACACCAAAGGGACAACGCACAGCATTCGTACGCACTCGGCGTACGAACTATTTCTTACCAGGCATTACCAACTCCCGTATTTTATCTCTGCTTTTATTCATATTAATTATAAATAAAAGTACTTTTATATCAACAGAAGTATAAAACGCTTGTGATACATGGCATATTCAGAAAACAACAAAAAATGGGAAGAAACCGCGAAATAGACGATACTAATACGTTGTATTGTGAAAAACAAATATACCAATAGTAAAAATTATTTTGTAGGTACGACTAACACAACCTAATTATTGCAAAATAAGAGCGGTTTTTTTTTTTGTAATATGTGCGAGAAATATTCGTATTAACTACAACAACCCTTTAACATGGTAAATTTTTCAAAAAAGTCTGTAGAGACATTAATTAATTTTTGTGCGTTAATTAAAACAAATACATAAAATTATTTATTTTTGGTTGAATGAAAATCTTACCTGTGCATGTGGATATCTCATCAGTGCTGAGGTCCGCCGAGCAACCGCGAATGCAAGACGGAGAGCAGAGTCGTGTCTGATGCAGGCTCGTCGACATTTAGAACACTTATGAAGAACGCTGTGTGAGAATGAGTGCTCCCAGCTCCCATTTCACGGTACTTCTCTCACACCATTCCGGTATTTACAGTACACCCGACGTCCTTTTGATTGTACGTATGCACGCCAGAAAAACAACATGTTTCGTTGATTTCCTTTCGATTACAGTACGAAAAACACATTTGCGATCGGTTGTCATTGTACGTGAACTACGCACGTAACAAACCATATGCTTAGATGATTTATTTTATTGCGCGTAAACTATGCACGTCAGAAAAAAATGTGTATTTGTAAATGTTATTTCCTATTAGACGATCTATCCAACGATACCTTATACGATCCACATTCACATTTAGCATTTCAAAGCTCCCCCTCCACCCATACCCCTACACCTGGTATAGTTGGGGGAATGGGATTACTACCAATCGATGCTTCTTATAGGGCATAGTTTTAACACTTTTTTCGCAAACCTCCAGTGTCATGTTGTTTACGAAAAAAAAAAGGGATGACACGGATGCTGTGAATCAGCCTGTATATATNTATATATATATCAATTTACTGTGATACGGGTTTAAAAAACCTGGTGGTTGTAAACACTGTTATTATATTTCATAGCTTGTATTTTACTTCTAAAATACTGTTTAAACGAAAATTGTTTTATTAAAGTAAGAACAAGTAGCGCTAGCGGTTCTAATTTCCTAATGCGTAAAACTCGCAAAACTTGCTTGTATTACTTTAAGATCAACTGAACATAAAACTAACAGAAAACAGAAAACACTAAACAGTGCATGGCTTCACTTATTATTTAAATCATAAAACTTTTTAAAAAGAGTTTTCTGTTTTTTTTTACAGGTAATCGGTTAAATCAGAAAATTTTTGCAGTCAACTCCGATGACTTTTTTTTCACAGGGATTATAAATTTCTTGTTCAGCGCTGAATCAAGATAATTACTGAGTGAAACTTCGGGTTGCAACCAAGACATTACGAAAACTATTTACAAATGAATAACGACATTATTTTTACGTAAAATAACTCTTAAAAAGGGCAAAAAGTACACAAATGTTCGTAAAATTATATAGGCCTAACTACAATATCGTGTAGAAAATAATGAAGAAAAAAATTTAAAAGCTGCTATTAGTGGCTTTTTTTTTTTAATTCTCAGAGTTCATTATCGCTGATTACATAGAAAAGAGCATACAAGATAAAACTCACTTCACATTTTGAGGCAATGAAACAAAACGCTAAAATAAACTAAAACTGCAGAAGTTTCAGACACGGATCATTCATTAACTGTCCCATTCTCGGCACTCGTAAAGCTTTCCTCTGAAATCATCACTCTTGCCTTGAGCGGAAGCATCCCTGCAGCCACACACACACACTCACACACACGTGGGCCATATGTACCAGCGCCCGGAATGACCCNAACTCTGCTCGCGCACGTCATAATCTCAACGGCACATTATCTCCCCGCGCGTTGTCACAGTCACTTCCACCTCTGACCCCCGCCGGCCATTATTTTCACTGCTACCCTTTCCCTTCCCTTCCCAAACCGTGTAACGCCACAAATCAACCCTCGAGTTGTTTTTGTCGCACCGACCATGCACAATCATCCTGCTCCCACCCTCTTTTTTTTTTTTATCTTTACGTTGCAGCACAGACGGCAGGCAGTAATGATGCTTGGAGTGAGCGAGTGAATGAAGAGATTAGGGCGACTCTCAACAGCGGGGCCTTGAGAGCCGATGAGGCTGATTGCGGTGAGCATGGAGCAGTCACCGGAATGAAACGGGAGATCCCCGAGAAAACCCGCCGACTAGCGGGCATCGTCCGGCGCGATTCCCACTTGCGAAAATCCGGGAGTGACCCCGGCCGGGGATTGGATCTTGGTGGGAGGCGAGCAGGCTAACCGCTCAGTCACAGCGGCCCCGATGATGCTTTTAACTGGGAAGCAAACAGTGCAGTGGTTTTCGGTGCCTTCAGTCCAGTCAACCTGATGCATGAGGGTAAACACGAACGAAGTGATTGCTAATGGCTATGGGGCGCGCAGCGATCAGCGAGGATGAGAAAGCAAGAGAAGGAGATAAGGAAGATCTCCACAAAGGTTTATAACGTGATCTGATTGTTATAACCAATACGGTGAAAGACGTAACATTTCATACGGTGCTCCCACTTTTTATAGCGTAATAACAATAATAAAGGTTGAAAGATACGAGTACCGGTACTTAGTTCATATCCACGAGCGTCATCGTAGTTAATATATTATAAATTATCGTGGGGGGGGGGAAATACTGCTGTCTGAACGTGTGTCTGCTTAAAAGCATAACACAAGTATGATAAATTAAAAATAATATTTGTCGTCGCCACATGGAATGCTGCAAACTTCATTTAGGTACTTGTTGCCTCGCGGATAATAAACCCGTATTCTAGTTGTTAAAAACTAGCTGGGGCTGATTTCAGAAGGAGAGCTTATTCTATGAGATGTGATAATCAATTCTGTAGAGTCGGGAATCATTTTTTCACTGTGCAATATTTCGTTGTGCATAGCTGAATATTTCGCTGCGATCGCAAACGCCCGGCTGAGATAACACGCCATCCTCGGGTGTTGTTTGTGTGTGCGACTATGTATTCTGTAGACACGGATATGCACGAAAAAAAAAAAAAAAGGAGTAGTTGGTAGTTTGTGAGACCTGTAGCAGCAACGGTCAAGTATACATATAGTGACACGCTTGACTTTGTGGTTTTAATGAATTATTTCCTTCGCCAAAACCAACTGACCAACCTAAATAACTGCGAAAAATATTTTATACGGGGCACCTCAGTGATTTTAGCACATGTTCAGTGGCAACGCATTTCCTTCGTATTAACTGTAAAATTTTCCGAAAGGAAACNAAAAATATATATAGTATGTTCCCTTCGGAAAATTTGACATTTAATACGAAGGAAATGCGTTGCCACTGAACATGTGCTAAAATCACTAAAGTGCCCCGTATAAAATATATATATATATATATATTTTTTTTCTACTGAGTCTTGCAAGCCCAGATGGGTCCTGAAGCAAACTACTTTTATATTTAATTGAACGTTTTCAAATAACCCACCTTGTGCCGAGAGACTGATACATGGATGACTTACATAAAGATAAACTCACTTCTATAAACGGCACAGAGGAATCGAACCCGGAACTTCGAGATCGGAGATGAACGAGAACAAAATATATGCACGCACCCGGTGCAGTCGCTGAACTAAGGGCCGTTCACGGTAAACTGAGCACTTTTAAAAGCCTCGCTAAGGATCTGTTTGTATGAACATTGTGCGTTCTTCCACCACGTGTAAAATCACCTTTACCATATGCATGATCACTTTATTCGTGCGTCGGTCAAGTGAAACTGTCAAATTACTAGAAAAGTAAATATTTTACACGTTTGCTCATTCTTACATTTTTGTGCACTAAAAAAACGGGGGAAAAAAAAAATAATTTCTCTATTTACAAATATTTACATGACAATTTTGATTCAACGTTAAAACATGGAACCACTTTCCTTCCGCCGTTACCAAATTTACAGGGCGCATGCCACTGAATGTGTCGTTAATATGTATGTCGATGCTGACAGTCATATTTTTCAAAGGTTGATTTCCAAAGTGCTCAGTTAAAGGCTGTTCGCGATAAAGTGAGCACTTTTGAAATCAACCTTAGAAGAAGCCACTGCTCATACCTGCATATATTTTAAGGGGCGCGCTGAGTGGTATGCGCCCAGTAAGGTTGGTAACGATGGAGGGAAAGCAGTTTCATATCTTAACGTCAAATAAAATGTGTCAAGTAACCATTTGTGATAACCTAAATTATTTATTTCGCTTCCTGGTTTTTTTAATGCATCAAAGTGTACACATGATCATATTTGTACAACATTTACGTTACTAATAATTTCCGTTTCACTTGATCGACGCATGGATAAAGTTATGAGGCTCTTGGCAATGTTAATCTTACATACGGTGGAAGAATACACGACGTGCATACAATTAGATCTTCAGCAGGGCTCTCAAAAGTTCTCAGTTTACCGTGAACAGCCTATAAACGTGAATAGCCTGCATTAAGGCAGGTTATCTAGGAGTGATCATCGGGACAGCGGTGGTGTAGTGGTTAGACTGCTCGCATCCCACAAAGGTGAACCGTGTTCGATTCCCGGAGGGGTTCGCCCCTTGATGTGGAATACCGGACGATGCCACTGGTCGACGGGTTATATCACTGGTAGGGGACATCTCGTTTCTCCCGCCATTTCATCCCGGCACTGCTTCATACTCGCCTCGCTTCACCCTCATCAGCTCTCAAGATGTCGATGTAAAGAGCCGCCCAAATCTCTTCGCTCACTTCAGTGATCATTCCCGACGATCAACTATGGCAGTGCGGCGCTGCAAGGCGTTACAACTGCCTGGAAGTTACAGCTGGAAGGGCGCGCACAGGCTCCAGTAGGGGCAATAACGCGCTGCGCGACCGCAGGGCACGGCGACTTGGCAACGGCGCGGCGTGAGAAACACGGCTGGCGGGGCACGTACGTATTAGTACGTGACACTGGGTCGGTCAAGCCAGAGAGAGGACGCAGATTCAGCCAGGAAGCTTACAAGTAGAGAGTTGTAACTCAAGGGTATAACGAGAGATCCTTATCCGATTCATTTGTTTGCCGAAGCAAGCCGAAATGGGTTCTACGGTACTGCCAACTTTAGAAAACAGAGTGAGAGACACATTCTCACTTTGTTATGTTGGTAAATTTTTTTTATTGTGATTGGCTTACATTTTCTGGGCAATATTACTGGTACTTGTATTATCCGCAGTTATTTCGTATCGCAAATACATTTGAGCGAATATAAACTGTAACCGTGCGTGAAGATGAAACACTACATTACAATCAGTTTTACGCGCATATCCACGAAAATACACGTGGCACGAATAAACAGCCGTGAAGGTCGCTTACACAAAGCAGCCGGTGCTACCACCGTCAAAATTAAAATATGCAAATCAATTATGAGTTTATATAACATCTAAAAAGAGAAACTACATGCTTGTTTATTATATATTTATGCTATGTGAATATAGTATATACTTTGTTTAAATACGTAATAATTTTTTATATGCTGAAGTTGTAAGACCGTAGAACCTTGACTTCGAGCAGACTTCGGGTATCTTCGGCAAGGTTTCGTTTTCCCTATTCGAGTTACGAGGGCCTGTGTTCAGGTGCTGTACTCCAGCGGCCCGTGGCGAAACTAGCGTGCAACACGCGGTGACTGCAAATAAAGCTTGAGGGTGTTGGATATCACAAAAATAAATATTTTATATTTATATCAAACAGCGTTCAACTCGTATGCAGTGTATGTAATGGTATTTTTCTCGAATAAATTTTTTTTACACTTAATATTGTTTTTGTTTGATGTCAAATCCAAAAATGTTCTGTTTTGCTGCAGCCATAATAACAAATACTAACAAAGTTGCACAAATGGGAAAAAATTGAAACGCAACCACTGCCACAGGTTACTGCGTGGCACACATGTAATCGCAAAATAACAAGCAACACATATGAAAAAAAACATGATAAATATAAAGAAATGTTTACATATTTTAAACTTTTTTTTTATGCACGAACTTTAGTGCCTGGTAAAAAAATGATAACGCCTCGAGTTAACGTCTGGTTGTACGGAAGCTTTGCGAAGGCGATGGAAAATAGCGTGAGCAAGCTTCGCGCGTATTATGTGTTTCATCAGAATTTCAAGCGGTCACTTAAGGGTTCTGATACAGCAATCTAGTCACAAAAATACAGCATTGTCACTATCGTTTAAGGTATTGTTTTACTAAAGAGTAAATATCGTAAACAGAAGGCCAAATATAGCGATGTACGCTGACTTTGGCACTTTTCAACGACCACATAAATATTTTAATAACCAAATTTACGAATTGGTAGGAGCATTGATATTTCGCGAAAAGATTTCGAGACAAGATACAGTCCAAAGCACTGTACGGTCGTCCAGCTTCTTTGATTGGCTAAAAAATGTTCCGGCCCGTGTCAACCGTTTGCGCACGAATCACGAAGTTTCAGTGTCGGCGTTAATTAGTCCTGAGTGGCTTGGTCAAAGACGGACACGGCACCAGCAGCCAATGGAGGTATAACAACAGCCGAGATGTTTATATAGTATTGAAGTTTACTGTGTGCTCCGATTTTTACGCGAAAAGTCACTGGCCCTGCGAATTGGCAACAAAATATCGACTTTCACTTGTGCAGGAAAAAAGATTTGCATTAAAATATTCCACCTTTTTTTTTATATATAATTACAATAGACACAACTGCTTACAAAGAGGCCTATGTGACAACCAGGGTTAAGGGGAGTATGTAGCTGCGCGTTCAAGGTCAAGAAGCGAGGAAGCGATACGGGCGACACTAGCACGCACCTCCAGCGCCTCGTCGCCCCTACGCGCAAGGCGTGCTGTGCTGTGTTTCCGTCGTGACGCCGCACTGTGCACATGAGATCTGTAACAGTGGGACTTCGTTACGCGCGATGGAAGCCGCCAGATTGAACTACGTGGGCGTGATCGTACTTTTCTCTTGCCGCTTAAGGAAACTGCACAGTCAAGCTTTAAAAATGCTATAGTTAACCATTCCCACGCTTTTGTTTTCCGTGAATACACTTAATATGATAAAAGTAAAAATATAAGGACATAGATTTTTAGCTTTTCCGGCAAAAAGTTGTATTTCCATAACTCTTATTTGCCGAGATACGCGTTTTCGCGCAAACATCGATTTCACAGATAATGTTTCAGTACACAGTCCTCTTAAGGTTGTTGTCTGGTTTGAAAGCAGTCAGAATTTGGTATAGAAACAGACATGTTAATGAAATAAAGTTTTTTTGGCGTTCCTGTTAAAGATAAATATCTACTACCGGGACTTTTTTGAGCATAAAAATGCGTGCCGGTTCCCCGAAAAATCAAAAAACTTAATAATTAAATTAAAAACTACTGAAAAACAAATTGTTGTATTTGCTTCCATACAGAGCTTGAGAGTATAATTTCTCACAGATGGGTTTATGTTTCAAGTTTATATCTTCAAAATGGGCTTTTAAAAAAATCGAGTTTTATTAACATGTATTTCCCTATACCAAATTCTTACTGCTTTCAAACCAGCCAACAGACCCTAAGAGGCCATGTCACCCACCATATTGTACTTTTTTATTTATTTCTTCCTAATAAATATTTAGGAGGGCTTATTGGAAAATGCGACAATAGAAGCTTAGCTAATTAGGTTACCCCCCATTACGGGCATAATATATGAACAACTAACACATATTTATGGAACGATTAACTTAATCCAAAATTTTATATCTGAATTAATCCTCACCTTTTAATGACAACCAGGGAACACCTATTAGCAATCAGGTACAAAAATTTGCACAGATCAATTAAATGTAATGCTTCTATAATGAAACATTTTCAGTAACGCCCCTGACTACTCTGTTATGACACTAAAACGAGTAATTTCCTTATAAGGGTTGGTGCTGTGACCATACTCCACTCCACGAGATTTGCTGGGAAATTCACAAGGGTTGGCAACGGTGGCCGGTCTGCGTCGTCGCCGCTTTTCTGCGGGGTGACCCCCCACCCCGCGCGGGCCTAGTGGGCGCGACAGCTGAGAGGACCGGAGTGTTTGCCGACGCTTTGTGACGTCAGACCGACATCGCACGANGGGGGAGTGCGAGGGGCGAAGACAGATCGCGGCACTTCAGAAAACAACGGCGGCAGCGCGGGGAGCAGGAAATGAGAAACACGCGAGGGGAGCGACACGGCGGTGGGGCAACAACGCCGCCGCTCGGCGACACGCGCGCAAACGCATGTGTACCTCACCTCGCGCGAGTGCGAACAAACATCTGCACCGAGACTCGCTCCTGCTGAACTCTCCCGCGGCTCGTGGGGGTCCGGGTAAACAGCCACTCGCGCCCACGAAAAGAAGGCGGATTACTTTTGTTTGTTTTTGATAATCGAGTTCTCCTCGTGATCTTAGAAGGGGGTAGGGGGAGTAGGAACGAAGATAAACTGCGTTAAGGCCGTTCACGGTAAACTGAGCACTTTTGAAAGCATTACACTTTTAATTCCACGTTACTACATGTGACTACTTTCCCTACGTTGCTAGTCGGCGCGCCCATTAATATATACGCAGGTAGGGGAAGTGGCATTTTTCAAAGGTTGATTTTAAAAGTGTTCTAATAAGCGTTAACAGCATTATATAATCCTGTAACTACAAGCGACACGCGTACTTGCATTTCATTTTCTTGCATATCGCTTCCACGTACACGTCTCATAACTAGAGACCTGAAAAATTCGCGTTTTCATTTCGGGACAAGCTAGAATTCAAAACCCCGTACGTTTGTATTGCTAATGCTATTGGTCTACCCGTTAAATTACACCTCCTGGACAACTCTTGAGCCAATAATAAATGCACAGTAAAATGCAGACCGAATCACCTTCTTCCGCTAATACAACAAGCAACCAATGAACAGTGATATCTGCATGATTTTGCATACGAAAATAGAGTATAGCCTGGAGGTCATTGAACTCGCGAATTTTTCAGGTCTCCACTCATAATAAATGCCACACAGTGTGCTGCGGAGGACCATGTTATTTTTGGGTGTTCATGGTTAACTAACCACTTCTGAAAGCAATACTTAAGAAATAATTATCTCCTAATTTTGTATCCATCCTCAACATGCATTATTGACATTGCCGTGGGCACCATGATTTTAAGCGTCAGTTGAATGTGAAATTGTAAGAAATATGAATGTGTTATTAAGTTCCCAATCCAATGTATATGAAGGAAAAAAAAACACATCACTCTTACAATACAACTTCAAACTCTAAACTTTTCTCAAATATTGATTTCAAGTATTCAATTTATCGTGAATACTCTATAACAACTTGAAACTAGAATATCAACAGTTGATGAAGGGGAAAAAATATCAGTGAAATGAACGTTAATAAAAACGAGCAATAAAATTAATTTGGGATGTTCAAAGATATGTTTACTCACCAGACCTGAGAAAGCCCATTAAAAAAATTTCTATCATTTAACAGCTAACACCCGCACAAATAAATGTATTTTACGTGAACCGTTTAGCGCCCATGCGCTACGCACCCTCACCACAGGGCCGATGTGCGGGTTGCAGACTACACTGTTAACAGGATGAGAATCGGATTCTTCGAGATAATTTCGACACACGTTCCATGTGAGCAGCCGAGCCTGTATTTTCCTCATGTTAATACTATTGTCTTCTTGTTAAGGGTACTCGGTGATTGCAATTGTTAAGGGCGCTGCTCTAAAAAATATTATTATTGCTAACCAACCAAAAACCCTTTTTGAAACCAAAAAGGGCGCGAACACTGTGCCAAACGTTTGGCAGTATCTATAAGCATATAAAAACAAAAAGGTTGTTACTACGAAATATTTTTTTAGGTGGAGGAAGAAAATTATGTTGCTTTACAAAACGCCCACGCGGAATATTGGACTCAAAAGTAATTTCCGGATGATTAGAATATATTTTTACTAGACTGAACCACGCTTGTGATAGATTTGTTGTGATCAGAAGTAAATGATGGCGATGCATCTGCAAACACAAGTGCGTGCTTTCAATACAATTGTAAAAAAAATACGGGGTTTTTTTTTTATGTGATCGGGCGTGACGTAAAACTCAATAGCCTGCACTGGGGATGTAATACGAGTTCCCATCCCCTTTCAAATAACTTCCACGCAAAACAAACGGAAAATAATTTTCCCATTCATTTTCACGATTGAAAATTTCATACGCTAGCAGTTTTTATTTACAAGAGAAAATGTACGTCTGTTTAGCGTAAACAAGAAGACTAGCTACGGTTAACGAACGTTCGCACTGAAATTTGCGGCAGGTCTTCTGATGCGGATCTTATCACAAGTATTTTTATAACCAAAACAGGAACTTCTAACTACACATTTAATTGTATAGGAACTGAAGATGTTAATGTTACATAAATCGCAATAACGTATATTATTTTAACTATTACTTTGGATTACTACTTGTTAACCTGTGACGGTATCATTCCAGTATACAATATCCTCAAAATAGCGGGAATAAAAATTTAGCACAGACTGAAACATTTTTGATTACCTGCGTTATCAGATTGCACATTTTCAGTTTACTCAGTGAACGTGATAAAACCTCTATGTGTAAAATGAAGTGCCCCGACTGACTGACAGACTCACTAACTCATCAACGCACAGCACAGCCCAGCCCCTTTAACTCAAAAGCATGAACATTTAGGGGTGGCTTTCCCTTAGGGTGCAAGCACCCAATAAGAAGAAATTTTTCGAAATTCGACCCCTAAGAGGATGAATAGAGGTAAAAATGAATTTTCAACGACTCCTCAATAGCTAATTAAGCCGATGAGGTATCGTTATGATCTTTCCTTCAAAAGCCTACCTCTAAAAATGCCTATGAAAGAGTTTCAGAATTTTTGAAATGAACCCATTAGAAGATGAAAGAGGGTAAAATGTGTTTTCGAGGACCCGGTAAGATATTGCTGTGCTCTTAGTTTCAAAATGTTGCCTATAAAAATATAAATAATAATATTTCATAATTTTTTGAAATGCAATCCCTAAGATAGTGAAAATGGGCAAAAATGTGTTTTAGAGGACTTCGCAATAGCATTAACCAGATAATATATACATATTTATACTCTTTGCTTAAAGACTTTCTATAGAAATGCCTAAAAAGCAGTTTCAGGATTTTTATTTTAAAAGGGGTAAATTGGGTTTTCGAGGACTCCTCAATAGCTCAGTAACCCGATAAGACATAGATATACTCTTTGCTTTAATACGTTGGATACGTAAATACCTTAAAACAAATTGAAAGGTTTTATAAATTAAAATCTCTTTACTAGCCCCAGTATCCAAAATTGCAGAAATCATCTTATCATCCATCAAAATGCCCAGCTCCAGTCAAGAAGGTGATGGGGATCCAATGTGTTTTCGATTGTATATTATCCATGTTATATCGTTCCCATGCCTGTTACCTTCAAACCAACATGTTTTGTAACAATTTATCAAACTAAGAAAGAATGAATAAAGAGAAAAAAAACTTTCATTTCTCTTGCAGTAGCAGTAAAAAAAAATTACAACTTACCGGGATAAATAATCATATAGCTCATTTTCGTATACTGCGCTGTCAGTGAACCGCATCGCCCTGTGTTCTTTTTCTTATGACGTTCTCTATACTTGTTTGAATAACATTTTTCACAGTGGTTAGTAATGTTATTCGTAATTTTCGATTGAGAGTGAGTTGAGATATAGCTAGGGACACAGGAATTTCGCGAAAAGATTTCCGCACATGCTAGATTTCAATACCCTACGGGCCTACCAACACTTTTATTTTGCTTATTGGCGACGTGTCTGTGCGAGAAGAAATTTTCCTACTTGACTGGCCAATCAGAAGTAGGTAACATCAATACTGTGTGTCTGTTATTCGCGGGCATATACCCAAGAAGCGTAACACGGAAGCCATCCAATCACGAAAGTGGAACTGAGCTAAATTGTTATGAAATAGAACTGGTCGTGAAATATTTTCGTGAAATTCGGGTGTCGCTAGATATGGCGCTTATTCCAGCTGCGCAGCGAACAATATTTGTGCTACAATTAGTTTCTTGTAAACAGAACTGTTGGAACTACAAACTTGCGAATCTATCTATACAACTATCAAAATCACATATACTATAACAATGGCGAGGCCGTTTTATATATTTATTTTTCCAAAAAATCTGAGTTTTTTTTTTTTACTAAAATAATATTTAACGTAACTTGAATATTTTTCAGTAGCATTACAAACAGAAACGCTCAGAAGATAAAATCATTTTAAAAAGTCTCTATTCTGTGGTTTTTATCGAAAACTAGGTGAGTAAAAAAAATAAAATTGGAATGAAAACGATTAATATTATGTACAAATAGGGCTTTCTATTTTTTAAAAAAAAAGTGTATATTTTGTGTACTAGACGCGGGCAAAGTCGCGGACAAAGCTATAAGACATTCACGGTTACTTCACACTTTTCTGGAGCACTTCTGAAGTTCTACTTTCAGGATATTCCTCCGCCTCATGCAAACAAAGATTAACACAGTATATAAAATTACACCAAAATAACAGCGCACCGTATTCGTGCATAGCCTACTCAGTGTAATAAAATATTGCACAGGAACTATTTCTTACGAGGCATTACCGACACACCCATTTTCTCCCTGTTTTTATTCATATTTATTACTAGCTTACCCGGCCACGCGTTGCTGTGGCATAAAAGATTTTGGTTATATTAATTTCTGTGAAATTAATAAAGAAGTATATGTATTTTCAAAATCTTTAAACAATCGAAGAAAACATCGAGAACAACAAACTGAAATGTTCAAACAGACAGCTTTCAACAAAGGCGCTTCCTGACGCGAAAGCATGGTAAAAAAAATTAGCTTTTTGCAGATTTTAGTACCTTTGCAGGTAATACAGATAAAAAAGAGAGGTGTAAAATCACTCGTGGGAACGAAAAGAAGGTTTATAAAAAAACATCATGAAAATTGGTTGATTTTTTCGGGAGTTATACGCGTCCGAAAAAACGGACACAACATTTGTATATATACAGATAAATGAAATATTACAATTTATAGATGAAGTATATGTAAAAGTTCAATTTTAAAAATGATAATAAATTTATTAGTAGGAACAAGTATAAAACACTTGTGATACGTGGCATATTTAGGAGGCAACCAATTACGTCATACATGGGGTGATTTTTCAAAGGTTTGATTTAAAAAAAAAAGTGAAGATAAAGCGAATAGACTGCAGTTGTCTTATACGGAGTTCGACCGTGGCACCACGTTTACAGTTTGCCCTTCGTTACTGGAAGAACACGTGCTCACTGAAGACGCTAGAGGTCGATTGCCGCGCAGCGTTAGTACGAGATAGCCGCGGGAGGATGTGTGAAGGCAAGGTTAATTCTACTCAGGTTAGGAACAAACCCTATGGGAGAGTTTGGCGTAGAGAAAATTTTCGCCGCTAGGTGCGCAGTGTTCCAAAGAGATCACTTTTAATTAAAGTTTTATGGCTACGTGAATTATAAAAAAGAAAGATTTTTACTTGGTTACGAAGTTATTTTATATTCTATTTGTGATTATTACAATTACCCTGTTTCTTAACGTAGAAAATAGGGAGGGGGGATATGGTACACATGCGATAATAGAGCTTACCTAGTGGCGAAAATGTCTGGATGCCAAACTTTTAACGTTGATCTTCCCAACGTGAGTAGAAGTAACGTTAGTAGAGGTTGTGTTCGTGGGCAGGGCTTACACGCGAAGCGGCGCCGTTTTACAAGGAGCGGCGTTATTGGCCGTCTCTCGGCGCGGCAGAGCCACGCCGAAGTTCGCCGAAGGAGGGGCGTAATCTCATCTCCTGCGCGATGATTGCTGGGAACCGCGGACCTGGAGCGAAGAGCAACGTGCAGGGAGACGAGGGGTGACTGGGGACGAGAAAGAGAGGAATAAATGAAATCCCGTCGTGTCGCGTGGCAAAGTACGACCGTTAAGGCGGATTCACGATCTCTCCGTAACGTACGTACGTGCCACCTTCGTGGTCGGATCAAATTGTTACGCGCCTTATCTGTCTGTCCACGAATCACAGACGGTCGGTATCGGAGAAACTTAATTCTCATTGGCTTACTCGTGTAACATACCAGTTTCACACGAAGACAAGCTGCAAATAGTCAAATGAAGACTTCAAGTGTGCCGATAGAATATTGAGGTCTAGCGTCCGCGTAAACCTTTTCGCGAAAAAACAGGTCGACCTATAGTTTACCTGAGAAATTATATTTTATTATAAATTAAATATATTACAAATTGGGGCCGCAGCTGGAATTTGCATTAGGGATGAAGGAAGTGGACTACAATTTCATTTATAAAAATACTGTTTTTGTTATTAAGATAAAAGTATAGCGTCTTCCAATGGAAAACTGCAGCGCCACACTGTACATACACTACCAAAATCGTCAAGAAAGTATGCTTAACGCTGCAAATGAAAGAAGAATGTGTATATTTTGCAACACAGTTTTATAAAGCATACAGATTGGAAAAACTGTTACATTTTGATTAAAAGTAGACTCTTATATGAATTTTTAAAACATATACAAGAGTAAATCATAGCTACTTATCTTAGTGATACAAAATGTATGCAATATTCTTTTATATGCGACGTAAATTGTAGTTTTCTGACAATTTTGATAATGTGTGTACTCTTTTTTTATGAGTTCTGCTTGTACAGTCGGGCGCAGTACTCCATTTGAAGCCACGCTACTTATACCACATGAAGGTCATGAGAGCAAGTGGTTATGGCAACATTTGATTCTTCACTCCTACTTCCACAACAGGAGCAAAAGAAAAAAATTAAATCATTATATGTCGGAGCCTGTCCCCAGCCGTTGGCCATCACAGGGTTGAAGAAAGAAAAATGATTGCATTACATAGACATCGGCAGTTAGATACCGCACCCGAAGTTGGTTCCAAAGAGTTTCCTACAGCCAAAAAGCTGAAGCGCCAAGAGTGAAATGCCTGACACGTGTCACGATTCCTCCTCATCCCAGAGAAGGTAAGTAGGCCTACAGCCCTCTCCACATCATGTCCGGGAATTATCTTTATACTTGCCTATATAAATGCATTAGTTAAAAATGAAAATTTTCTCCAGCAGGGGTAGGAGTATCAAGCAACGAGCCAAGGACGTAGAAGGCGCATCTTTCCAGAGGGGATCCATCTTTATTTTATCGTACCTCCCTTGGCTTTTGTGCACACGCCAATTAGCGAGCGAAGGAGTCCTTCGTGGCCAAGCGTTCATTTCGGACTTAAAAAAAAATACTAGAACGCAAAATAATTTTATTGATTCCCAAAGATGGTTAATGTTAGACTGCTGGTACATTCACTACACGTAGTAACCCTTATGAAGAAATTAATTCATTGCCAGTGATCCTACGTAGTAAACTCCTAAAAGCACTTTACTGCAATTAAATCACATTTTACTAACTTCGATTTAAAGTGTTGTAGTTAAAGTTAAAAGCAAAAACATAAACTCAAAGATTTTTTCCCCTCCGAATTCAATAAAGAGATTTACTTAAACGGTATACCATTCTGGCGAAATAAAATTTTTAAGGGACATAACTGTTTACTTGAAAAAAAAATTGTACTCCGTGCATTGTGTGGATACCACCTGATGCTCCTCATACCCGCGATATCTTGTGATGCTCGCCTCATACCGACGTATTACTTCAAAACATGTTAGACAATGGAGTAGAAGTAAAAAGGGCGACTGAACTCAAATACTTTTAAGAGATGATATGAAAGTTATAGTAAACAAGAAACTCCAGCGTAAGTAATAATTATGTGATCCACAGGGGTCGTCCTAACATGAGCGAAGGTACGGACCTGCAAGACCACAGCAGCTTCTACGTCCATACAGCGAGCAAGATTCCTTATTTAGGCAGAAATGTGAAGTCTAAAAATAGAACTTTGAGGTTATGTTGGGCCCCATCTACACTCTAAGCACGAATCAGTGATATAAATCATTTAAATAACATTCACCGAAAGTCAGCTGATAAGCTACCGAGGACTGGCGAATAAGGCAAATTAACTAGGAAAAAGTGATTTATGACAGTGGAATCTCAAATCTCAGTGGGAATCTCAAATAGATCAGTGAAATTCAGAAATCGTATTAGTTATTTGGCTTAACTCTCGCTGTTTCAGGTTTAGAGTGTACGTGCATCCCTGTAAAAAAAGGGGGGGCAATGCAGGACGACCACCACGAGGCGCGACGTGAATGCAGCTAGTTGTCTCGGGTCCTGGCCNTGAAGCTGTGGGGTGTCGCTAGGGTGACAAGGGAGAGGACTTGTTGATGCCTGCTGCTGACGGGGTCTTCACCCCTTCAAACATCTCCGGGATAACGAAGTGCACCGACAATTAATAACATTTTTTCCCCAAGGTTTTGTACTTTTTATAGTAGCAAATTAAAAGTTCTAACAAAGAGGGAAATAGTTTATACATTTAAAACTGATTTTTGATTACTTTAATAAAAGAAAAAATTCAGAAATTTATTTTTTTTAATCCACAGTATTTGCTATTAGCTTAAAATAAAATTTTGTATCACATCCCAATATTCTTTAGTACTCTGGGGGTAGCGGTGGTGCGTTTGTTAGACTACTCGCTTCCCACGTGGGCGAACTGAGTTCTATCCCCAGCGGGGTCGCTCCCGGAATCGATCGGTGGGTTTGCTCGGGGATCTCCCGTTTCAACCGCTCTAGCATTCCGGTGGCGCTCCATACTCACCTCGTTTCACCCGCATCGGCTCTCAAGACCTCGATGTTACGAGTCACCCAAATCTCTCCACTCCACTCCACCCCATTCCGTACACTGTGACTCGATGGTGCCGTCGCAACCACGCCAAGGGAGATCACCTCGAAAAGTTAAGAAACATTTATTACCACAAAGTACTCAAGGATGACAAGGTTTGCCTAAAACAGCAACATACATCGCGAACTCCAGCCACACACGCCAGCAAAATGGTGCCACTTGCCAGCAAAACGTCGGAACACCGTTAGCCAATCAGCGTCTGGTAACCTACTTGCCAGACGGCACCCCAGCCAATAGCTAACCTTCCGCGGGACGCAACGACCAATCAGACACAAGGCCCTTTCCCAGAAGCTCGAGCAGCGAATAGGAGAAGAGGTACACCCACAATCAAATGAACCGTTACGCCATTTCGCCTCTTTGTACTTTTCTATTCTGAGCTTCTGCTGAGAAATTAAAGTTGTTTCCAAACGTCTCGCCCAGGCAGGCTGGTCGGCAAGGCTCACAGTCTCGTCGAAAGCGGGGTTATCAGAGACGAAACACGTCCGTCAGACAGACACGCTTGGGGAATTAAACGGCCATGCCTGTTGTAAGGAACCATCAAAGCCTTCGCGTGGAGTAATTTCGTAAAATCATGGCAAAACACAAATGAAGATACCCGGACCGGGAATCAAAACCAAACCTCCGGGATGCGGTTCCTGTGTGTTATAGGTAGAGACCTGAAAAATTCGCGAGTTCAATGACCTGCAGGTAAAACTCTACAGTATTATGAACAAATATGCTGATATCAACTGTGCATTGGTTGTCTGTTGTCATAGTGGTAGGCGACAATTGGGCACTGTTCTCCAGAAGGTGTGGAAAACCGCGTGTACCAATGGATAAAGTAATATCAACGCACGTGTTTTGAATCCTAGCTTGTCCCAAAATGAATCCGCGAATTCTTCAGGTCTCTAGTTATAGGCTGTTCACGGGAAACTGAACACTTTCGAAAGCCCTGCTTACGATCTATTTGTATGTAAATTGTGTATTCTTCCACCATATGTATTATTAACATTTCCTTTAGCCTGATCACTTTATTCATGCGTCGGTTAAGTGAAACTGTGAAATTATTATAAAAGTGTAAATGTTTTACAATTTCGCTGATTCGTGCACTTATATGCGTTTAAAAAAACCCCAACGAAAGCAAAAGAAATAATTTCATTAATTCACAAATGTTTCCCAAACATTTTAAATTCAACGTTAAAACACGGAACTACTTTCCCTCCGCCGTTGCCAACTTTACTGGGCGTATGCCAGTCAGTGTACCTGTTGAAATATATGCAGATAGGGGCAGTGACATTTTGAAAAGGTTGATTTCAAAAATGCTTACTTTACCGTGAACAGCCTTCACCACTGCATCACCCTGCTCGGTCGTCAGTTAGGGGAATTGTTTTCTCGAAAATAACAAATCATCCAGCTACAGAAGAACTGCGGGTGAGGTAGGAGAAAATAAACGCGCGCTCTCTATCTCTCTCTCGCTCTACTGTCTCTCTATCTCTCTACTGTCTCTCTCCATCTCTCTCTATTTCTCTCTCAGAGGTTAAATTTACTACGACCTGCATTTCACTATGTTCTCTTAACACAGCACCATGCATCCTCCTCTCTAACTCCCACGTGCCGATACCGAAAATATAATTCCCGGAGGGTCGTAAAACGAGACGAGATGAGAGACGCACCACGCGGTCCCAAAAATGTTAGCCTTGTTTTGTAAAATAAAATAACGATGAAAAAATTCAGTAGTGCGAATGTTGAAACGTTTGGGATGAGTAGATTCAAACGTATCTCCGCGACAGATGAGCACAAAAACCGCAGGTGTGGAAACGGTAAAAGCAGTTGGAAGAAAACACGGGGCGCACGCGCGTTGCGCATAATCAACGTATTTAAGAGCAGTTAAAAAAAATTTACACGATCTTAAAACGTAAAGGAAGACCATATTTAATAACGCTCGCTAGTAATTTTGTGAAATTTTATAAAATGAAGTAAAATTAATTTATACGCCCCATTTCAATGGTTGTAATTAGGTCCAGCGAGATAAAATGCAGACATTTGCGAGAGGCACCATTTTATCATTTCCACTACCACAACTGGCAAAATTAATGAGTACGTAAAAAAAAAAAAATGTTCAAACAAAAAAAAAACGAAAGAAGAGTGGGGGAACTGGAATAAAGGGAGACGACATAATTGCGGAACTGAGCAAATCAATTTCGAGCTCGTGACTCGTAGTAATCTTCATTTAGAGGAAGTGCGTTTTCCGAAGAGGAGGTAAAGGGGGACAGAAAGAGGGTGTGTCGGGAGAGCGGAGAATCTGAATCATTCCGGAAGCTCATTAATTCTTCCNGGTAAAGGGGGACAGAAAGAGGGTGTGTCGGGAGAGCGGAGAATCTGAATCATTCCGGAAGCTCATTAATTCTTCCCCCCTCGCGAATAGCGATGGAAAATTATTCCTCGGCACGTCACAGAGGAAGATTTCACGCAGCTTCGATCGGAGGTCTTTTATATCCCTCGAGGGCGCCCGAGTCGAAAGGCAGGCGGAGCTTAAGGCTCCTACGTACCTCGGTCTGTTTCACGCGGTCCAGAAGCGACACGGACTACCCTACCATGCACGCCTCGTGTCTCATCGCTCCTATGGTCTGTTCACGGTAAAGTGAGCACTTTTGAGGCCCTAGTTGCTTTTTCCTTTCAGCCATTTTTCATCCTTTAACAACCTTTTTAAATACATTTTGCCGTGTAAGTAATAAACACAGTATATACAGGCTGATTCTAAAATCATGGGACAAAGATTGAGGGGTGGTAGAGCTCACTAAAGCAAACAATTCTTGTATAGGAATATATTGGCGGAAGTGACGCGTTGAGGCACAAACACAAAAACATAACACATTAACGGAAACATAAAATGTTCATTAGCAGCATACTTAACGAGTGATTCCGTACAGAAAATGTTAAAACAGTTGCTGGAAATGCATCCACCAACAGTCACGCATGCTTGGCGACCTCTACATATGGCGTGATTGGCTGACAATGGTGGCGTGCGTGAAATACCCGGCGTATTTGAATCTGTTCGCCAATCACTCCACCGACGCTACCAAGCTTGCATTACTGTCGGTGGTAGCAATTTTGAGCAATTATTATAAACATTGCTGTAAAAAGGCATTTAGCGGCGACGTTGTAAATAAACAATGTGTTGCATTTCATGTGTTATTTTTGTGTTTGTGCCTCAACGCGTCACTCCTACCCATATATTCCTATACAATAATTGTTTGTTTTAGTGAGCTCTACCACCCCTCAACGTTCGTCCCATGATTTTAGAATCAGCCTGTATATATTCCACCGCACTCGGAAGTAAACGTCTAAGGCTAAAATAAAACATATTTATTGACTATTATTCCAAATGAGAGGGCTTTCAAAAGTACTCACTTTACCGTGAATAGCCTATGCGCGCAAGGCGTGCAGTGTTTCCGGCAGAGCGCTGTACTATGCTAATGACATCTGTAACAGTGAGACTTTATTACGCGCCATGAAAGCCCACAGATTTAAGGCGGACCATCCCCCACCATGTCAGTAACTTGGTTTTTCAAACTTCCTTACACTTTTAGAAAATAAAATTCGGAAAGCACCCCTATACCTAGGGCCACCTGGTTCTCGCGAAAATTTTCTAGGACCAGTTGTACTGCAAAACAATTTTGTGGTTGGAGGATGTCAACTTTCACGCGTCTTACCTTTTTGCCAGCCATTCACAAACGTTCAGTGTCGGGGTAACTTAAGTCTGATTGACCCAGTCGAATACAAAATGTCTTCTCGCACGGACCAGTGGCCAATAGCCAAAGGAAATTTACAAGCGTGAAAGTACGAAGTTGTAGTATGGCCTGTGTGTAAATATTTTCGCGAAATACAGGTGGCGCTACCTAAACCCAACTAGCTATTGATAGGGGCAGTGAAATTTCGCGAAAAGATTTCATGACAAGTTATACTTCAAAACACTGTAGGGTAGTTCACGTACCTTGATTAGCTGAATTACTTTTTGACACTTGTCAACTGTCTGCACACGAATCACGTAGGAGGCGTGCCGATGTTTACGTATTCTGAGTGGCCCGGTCAAATATGAAAACGCCTTCTCGAGCAGACAGCAACCAATGGCAATAGACCAACTGCTATTGGGTGCTTATAGTATTGAAGTCTACCGCGTACTAATATTTTTCCTCGAAAAATCACTAGCTCTAGCTACTGATAAAGCCCCGAGTATTTCGAGAATTCATTTGGTGGCGAGGAAGACTTCAAACACTTGGTTTTTTCTTCTGCCATTGTGATTGGGCGGCAGTTGTTTGCACACGACCCGTTAAACTGTGAGCCAGTAGTAAGCAGGAAGCAGTAGTGTGAGTTATAGTTGAACAGTCCTGTACAAAGGCCTCACTTGATCGCAGCAACCAATAAGCAAACGATAGTGTCAATCAATCCTCGTAACACTCGGAGCGCTGGCTATTGCCCTTACCCAACAGTACATACACGACAACTGAACTACGAACTAATTTTTATGTCACGAATCTGATTTTGCCTAATTCTGGCATGAATAAAATTGTGGTGTGATTGTGAGTTCGTAGTTCCCTTGCCTAGTCTGTACTGCAGTGTAGTTGGGTATAAGGCTACTTTCGGAATTATCTTTTTTTAAAACGTAAAAGTGCTATAAAACCAATAATTCTATGTGTAGGGAGGAGGTTCGCCTTAAACTACGTCTGTGTGATTACAATTTTCTCCAACATCTTAACCCTTTCATTCCCACATTAATTTAATATTTTTGGTGTTGCANCGTCTGTGTGATTACAATTTTCTCCAACATCTTAACCCTTTCATTCCCACATTAATTTAATATTTTTGGTGTTGCAAATAAGATAACTTTTGGTGCGTGCTGTACTTAAGTTGTCAAGGAACATTTTTCGTTAATACAGCCAATGAGCTGCANAATAAGATAACTTTTGGTGCGTGCTGTACTTAAGTTGTCAAGGAACATTTTTCGTTAATACAGCCAATGAGCTGCAGACGTTGTGTTTAGTGGTCGGAGATATGAACCAGTCATAACGTAGAGCAGTAGCGTGGTTTACGAATCAGTAATTCCCAGGAGAGGCCATTGAGCACTGAGCCTCGCAATGTACAGCACTCGCAAAATATAACCTTCCTTTGCAACATGTACAACGGGAATGAAAGGGTTAAGATCACAGCTCTAAAAATGCTATTTTTACCATTGTAACTCTTATTTTCCACTTTAAATACATTTCATATGATAAAAGAGACTAAAAATTTGGGCTTAAAATAATTGGTTTTATGTTTTCTGGAAAAAAATAAAATATAAATGTTTCATTCCCCGAACATTTATTTACTTAACTACGCGTATTCACGCAAACAACGATTTCACAGAAAATACTTAAGTACTAGTAATCTTGACACAGGCGAGGGCGCGTAAACCCTAGAATGTGACAGCCGAAGTGCCAGCGAGCACTTTAGGGCCTGAATACCTTCACCTCCCACACCCCCAAGTCACCCTTCATCGCACCAGCACACGAGCTAACGAAGTTAATACTTACGGTGGGAGTCACGAAGGGCGGTGGCCTGGATGTATGTCTGCGAAGACTCGACTCCTCGCGCACCCCGCCGGGGGACTGGGAGATGCCATGCCACGCCACGTCTCTCCGAAACCGAACGATCCTCGCAATTAAAACTGCTCGTCACGGGATCAGCCGGCTCGCAAAATCACCGAGCGGAAAGCCCGGGCTCGTCTGCCTCGAGGAGCAGAAAATTTGACGTATCGTCGTTCAGGAACTTCGCGGAAAATTACTAATCCGTGACCGAGGGCTAATGAACTAAATTCCTAGCATTTCAGGACGGCAGCGGTGCGGCGACGTGCTGCTAACTCGTGTCTAGATTCCCGGGGATTCTGAGAGTTCAGGCGGTGTTATGGTGGTCTTAAACAGATGTACGTTCTTGTCACTTACGTGATTGGACCACTCGTTGGCACTCACTGCAGGACTGTGAACCAGTAATACACATGTAAAAAANTCTTGTCACTTACGTGATTGGACCACTCGTTGGCACTCACTGCAGGACTGTGAACCAGTAATACACATGTAAAAAAAAACCTAGAGAATCACGCAGAACTAGTACACTGGCTAAAATACTCACCGTGAAGGCACGAGACTAAGCGAATCACGCAGAACTAGTACACTGGCTAAAATGTTCACCGTGAAGGCACGAGACCGAGCGAATGACGTAGAGTTACTACGCAGGCTCACCATGAAGGCACGAGGCTGAGCGAATTACGCAGAACTAGTACACAGGCTAAAATGCTCGCAGTGAAGGCACAAAACCGAGAGAATCACGTAGAACTAGTACACAGGTTAAAATTGCTGACTGTGAAGGCACCAGCCAATAAACAAATCACTGTCCTGTCTTAGTTCAACCGTCATATGAACTCGCGAAATTTTCTGGTGTCTACTCATGGACGATGGTAATACATGAGATGGTGCTAAAGTTGGCGTAGCATGAGGAGGTAAAAAAAAAATAAAAACCCAATGGATATTGACAGAAGTAAGAAAATGTGTGCCCATGTTCTAGATAACGAGAGTATGTATCAGACGAACTAAGAGTAAATATACTGTTTAATAACCCGTTAAGCAAACGATCGAGCCGAAATAATGTCGCCAAAACTAATAAAATAATATTTTCAAACAAGTGGCTAGTATATAAACGTTAGAAACTGCCCTCTCTCAACTTACTGCTCAAATTTACGAAAGAAACTTTTTTTGTTGTCAAAAAAAAAACCTGCACCATTAAAAATTTATCAGTGTTGGCTAAACAATAAGTGTTATGAAATTTGAATTAATGGCGTTATGAACAACTGAAACTGGCATGCCTTTGAGTTATACATTTAAAACGAGATGACTACTGTTATAGTATACTTTGCAACTAAAGCCATACTGGAAATTTTCCTTAGATTTTAATATAAATCCTTGAGGAAATTATGTATATATTACAGCGCATCTTGTAGTNCATACTGGAAATTTTCCTTAGATTTTAATATAAATCCTTGAGGAAATTATGTATATATTACAGCGCATCTTGTAGTTGTCATCTCCTATTCGATACAAGCAATTTTTTATTTAATGGTAATCAACTAACGAGGAAAAATGAGAAATTACGCAGAAGGCACTTAAAATGATCGAACATTATCGACACGAAAAGTTACACAAATCTCAATCGTATTTAGAAGTAAAGTGCTCAACTACAGGTATTAATAACTCAAGATTTCAAATGTTCAGTAATTATTAATATTAGTGTTACTTATAGGGTCCAAACCGCAATGTGCGCATATAGCAAAAATGTTAATTCCTTGACAGTTCGAGGCTGAACCCTCGACTTCATTGAAAAGCTAGACTTCGAAACCAGTCGTTTGAAGCCCACGACAATGAAAAAGGTCCTGCTGTTTTCGACCCTCGTACGAACAACCACGTGACGTTACTCAAACTCGCTGCTGTGGGGCGGTTTTCAAGGCACACAAAGGACGTGAGGTAAGCTACACACAACCCCTCCCTACTTGCCGGACATAAATAGCAGCGTCGCCAGCGGCCGTTCGCGTCTCCCACCGCGGCAACAGCACGTCCCTCACCTGTTACCCGCCCACGGATTATCGATATATCGATCCCGCTAATGAGCGCCCGCGGCAGAGAGGCCCTGCACCAGTCACAGAGTACACAAGCACGCAGAGAGTGAGTGAGTGCAGAGATTCGGGCGGCTCTTAACATCGAGGTCTTGAGAGCCGATGAGGGTGAAGTGAGGTGAGAATGTAGCAGCGCCGGAATGAAAGGGCGGGGGAAACGGGAGATCCCCGATAAAACCAGCCGACCAGCGGCATCGTCCGGCACGATTCCCACTTGCGAAAATCCGGAGTGAACCAGCCGGGGATTGAACCCGGTTCGCCTTGGTGGGAGGCAAGTAGTCTAACCGCTCAGCAACCGCGGCCCCTAAGCACGCAGAGAAGAAACGGCGCGTGGCGGTCCCTCTCATGTGGGCACACCCTTTCTCTGGTTGGCTGCGCGATGCTCCGGGTGCGGACCTTGTGTCTGATTGGCTACTGCGTGCTGTGAAAGGTTTCCTATTGGCTGGGTTGCCGTCTGGAGAGCAAGTTGCCAGTCGCTCGTTGGCGAACGGCGTTCCAGCATTTTTCTGGCGTGTGCGGTTGGAATTGGCTGTATTTGCCGCTATTTCACCTCTATATTCTCACGCCGAGAGAAAGGCCAACAAAATATTTGTTTGGGGTCAAAAATATATTTTGTTGCCACAACCAAATATTTCGTTGGGCAAATAAAACATGAAAAGAAACTAAATTATCTTTGCTCGTCTAGCAAAATACAAGTTTGAATATACAAAACCTCCGTGTTGCTCCAAAAGATATTAGACAGTCAACAAAACATTTTGTTGAATCAACTGTATATATTTGTTTGGCCACACATTTGATATCCTTCGTTCGGAAAGACAGTTCGAGTGTTTTTTTTCACTTGTGACAATTAGGATATAGCCTAAGTAATCTGTAATAAGCGATGTTTATAGTAAAACAGTGAGCACTTTTGAAATCAACCTTTGAAAAATGTCACTGTCCTTACATACGTATATTTTAACGGTCACACTGACTGCCGTGCACTCAGTTAAGTTGGCAACGACGGAGGGAAATTAGTTCCNCATACGTATATTTTAACGGTCACACTGACTGCCGTGCACTCAGTTAAGTTGGCAACGACGGAGGGAAATTAGTTCCATATCTTAAAGTCAAATTTAAAAAAGTTAAGTAAACATTTGTGAACAATGAAATATTCACTTTCCTGATCATTTCACAGTTTCACAGATGTACGAATAAAGTGACGAGACCAATGGCTATATTAATTTTACATATGATGGAAGCATACACAACGTGCGTGCAAGTAGATCTTAAGCAGGGCTTTCAAAACTGCTTAGTTTACAGCGAACATCCTATACGGCCTTGCAAACCAATGCTTATTCTTACGGATTTAGTGAAATATTACGACTGGCAATTCTAAATGTTGCGTCTCTGTATCTTCGTAAATATTTGGANATTCTTACGGATTTAGTGAAATATTACGACTGGCAATTCTAAATGTTGCGTCTCTGTATCTTCGTAAATATTTGGAGTCTTCAAGGGTATGCAGTAAAAAATAATAATTGTAGAAACACTTTTCATGCGAAGTCTCCTTTATATCCTAGAGTCTGAAATATTTTTTGGATCTGAAAAACGTAATGAACTCAGGAGAAAGTCATTAAATGAAGTTCTATCTCGTTTGCGAATCCTTTTCAGTTCCATCTTCCCCNATTGGCTACTGCGTGCTGTGAAAGGTTTCCTATTGTTTGGGTTGCCGTCTGGAGAGCAAGTTGCCAGTCGCTCGTTGGCGAACGGCGTTCCAGCATTTTGCTGGCGTGTGCGGTTGGAATTGGCTGTATTTGCCGCTATTTCACCTCTATATTCTCACGCCGAGAGAAAGGCCAACAAAATATATGTTTGGGGTCAAAAATATATTTTGTTGCCCCAACGAAATGTTTCGTTGAGCAAATAAAACATGAAAAGAAACTAAATTATCTTTGTTCGTCTAGCAAAATACAAGTTTGAATATACAAAACCTCCGTGTTGCTCCAAAAGATATTAGACAGTCAACAAAACATTTTGTTGAATCAACTGTATATATTTGTTTGGCCACACATTTGATATCCTTCGTTCGGAAAGACAGTTCGAGTGTTTTTTTTTCACTTGTGACAATTAGGATATAGCCTAAGTAATCTGTAATAAGCGCTGTTTATGGTAAAACAGTGAGCACTTTTGAAATCAACTTTTGAAAAATGTCACTGTCCTTGCATACGTATATTTTAACGGTCACACTGACTGCCGTGCACTCAGTTAAGTTGGCAACGACGGAGGGAAATTAGTTCCATATCTTAAAGTCAAATTAAAAAAAGTTAAGTAAACATTTGTGAACAATGAAATATTCACTTTCCTGATCATTTCACAGTTTCACAGATGTACGAATAAAGTGACGAGACCAATGGCTATATTAATTTTACATATGATGGAAGCATACACAACGTGCGTGCAAGTAGATCTTAAGCAGGGCTTTCAAAACTGCTTAGTTTACAGCGAACATCCTATACGGCCTTGCAAACCAATGCTTATTCTTACGGATTTAGTGAAATATTACGACTGGCAATTCTAAATGTTGCGTCTCTGTATCTTCGTAAATATTTGGAGTCTTCAAGGGTATGCAGTAAAAAATAATAATTGTAGAAACACTTTTCATGCGAAGTCTCCTTTATATCCTAGAGTCTGAAATATTTTTTGGATCTGAAATACGTAATGAACTCAGGAGAAAGTCATTAAATGAAGTTCTATCTCGTTTGCGAATCCTTTTCAGTTCCATCTTCCCCGTGATATTTTAACTTGATCACTGCGCAGCGTAAAGATTCGGACTGAGAGTAAACAAAATTCGCCTGTTCAACTTCAAAGCAACTGTAAACTTGCTATCCAAACAGAGAAGCTCCCCAGCGGAGGATATTCTGGGAGGTGCTTCAATTACCTGGATTCCTCATTCAAGTGCTTCTTGCGAACAAGGGGAGAAGGAGAGCCTTAAAAGGGCGAGAGAAAGCAGGGCTGGAATAACTCAAGAGAGACGCTGCGATAGGCAATATTCATCTCCAGGACAAATAAAGGGCAAGGTAAGAGGAGGACCAACTGTAAAACAAGAATAAAGCGGACTGCTGGGTTTGGAGAAAATTAACAGCTAGGAATCTAAGACAGAGTAACTCAGAAGAAAGTTTTAATTCGGTAACCAGTTATCTCTTCAACGCAAAATGTATTGACGAAGGAATTTACTGAAAGGGAGAATAAGAGTTATTTGTGATACAGACATATACTAGGGGATAGGTACGCCTAGGACCCACGCAACTGTAATATTTAACAGAAAGTCACATTTATTAACCGATTATGACATAATTTTTTTACAAGAAAGGTTTAATGGTTTCTACTAGATTCGCATTGCTATTTAATATCCCTGACTTACCGTTCGAATGCACGATATCCCACATCACTAACTCAACTTTTGTTACATTTCAGAGTGGCCTTCATTCCTAGTGTAAAAAATAAGCGAAGAAAAATGTAAGCACCCGTCGTGTAATACCTGTACAAAAAAAAACCTAAATTGGAGAAACTTACATAATAAATTACGAGGTTCTGTTTTGTGTACAGGCTAATTCCCGATTTTTCTCTGAATACGTTTATTTGCGTGCGATGTGAAAAAGAGTTATCACGACAGCAAAACAACGGCACAAGTTAGACATACAGAAATAAAATACAAACATTAACGCGTCAGTGGCATTAGCTTAAAGCAGAAGAGAAAGGAAAATAAATTTTGTCAGATAACGTTGGCAAACAGAAAATCGTTTATTTAATAACTTTTACATTTTATGTCACGAGTGTGCACTTTTCACAAAAGATGAGAGTGACGGAGAAAACTCTTGCGAGTGTGGGAGACAACCGGAAGAAACCGCATTCGAAGTAGCATGTTTATCAGCGCAGCAGTTCAAAAATTACTTCGAATGTTTTCTATAATTTTTTTCAGCGTACTCAACGCTGACTCCTATATGTAGCATGCTGTGCATTCTGGAAAAAACAACAAAACTACGCGATTTCGAGTGTGACTTACTTAAAAAAGAAATTAAGAAATTAAATTAAGTATTTTATTTTTATGGCGAGCACAAATTTGTTTTGTTACGATCAATGACCACATTTATGTTTCAATAACCGAATGTGTCTATAAACTGACAACAAAATATCGACTTTCATTTGTGTCCAGAAAAAAACATTTGCATTGAAATATCCCACAGTTGTTTTTTAAATTATAATAGACATAGCTGCTTATAATGACACCCATATGATGGTTAAGGATACCCCTTAAGAGGCTGCATCACGTCTTTTGCAGATATTATCAGTTTTAGTTTTCATAACAGAAGAGTCAGGGTCATTACTGAAGATCTTTCATTAAAAAAGCATCAAATTTAATGTTTCTACGCAAATTTTTGTATCTGATTGTTAATAGGTGTTTCGCGGTTGTCATTAAGAGGTGAGGAAGAATTAGTATATAAAATTTCGTATTGTGTTAATTGGCGCATAAATATGCGTTACTGGTTTGTATGTGATGCCTGCGATAATGGGCAAAGTAACTGGCTAAGCTTCTACTGTCGCATTTTTCAGTAAGTCCTCCCGAATTTGGATCGCGTGGAAATAAGTTAAAAAAATGCAATAGGGCGGGTAACGCGGGGTCTCAAGTAGACAGCGGCGTGGCGGGAGGTGTCCGTTGTAGAGGCGTGGGGGCCCGTGGGCACACCTCTACTCGCTTCGCGGTGCGGTGCACTGACCTTGCGCTCCAGCGGTCGTGGGTGGTCCGAACCGCTACGAGCAAACGGTGTCGCCGTCCAAACAAGGAGACGAACATCTCGCCTGCGCCGCTCCGCCCCGTCACGGCTGCTACCTCGCCGCCGCGAAAGCGCACTCGACCGACGCGAAGGCGCTAGTCATCGCGTCCGTGGACTGGAGTCATCTTCCGTGACTTCACACTGTCTTTATTGAACCGACAAACTTCGGTTGTGTGGGTTAATCACGAAGAAAGAAGCAGAAAACATACAAACGACCTATGGTCTAAAGTGAATCCTAAAGGCGGTACACGTCTATTAAGTTGGACTTGAGATACCAAGTTCATTACAATAGGGAACCTTTTGCAGTGCGCAGTAGCCAACCGGACGCAAGGCCCCTCCCCAGCCAATAATATAATGGGTACGCCTACACCAAAAGAACCTCGGGCCGCGGTGGCCGAGAGGTTAGACTGCTCGCCCTACCATCAGGGCGAACCGGGTTCACTCCCCGGCCGGGTTACTCCAGGATTTTTGCAAGCGGGAATCGTGCCGGACGATGCCACTGGTTGGCGGGTTTTCTCTGGGATCTTCCGTTTCCCCCACCCCTGCATTTCACCCTCATCGGCTGTCAAGAACCAAGAACTCAGCCAAAGAAACCATTTGGCCATTTTGTTTCTGTGTACTTAATTACTCTGTAAAAACAGAAATCTCGAAACTTGATGTCCCGTAGCGATGCTTGTGTGAACGAGGTTGCGCTGCGCCACGGAAAGGACAAGAGGAGTCAGGTATATCTTCAAGTATGGCCTGAGGGAAGCTTCTCTCTGCAGCGGTTACAACACAGAAGACGAGTATCGGGGTCAACGCATGCTGTCTCCCGGCATGGCAAGGCATCCGCACCGACAAGGTGTTCCAGTCACGACGATGACCGCCTTCCAGAGATACACCTGGGAGCTTATTCTTAGTTATTCCTCTCGTTTCCTTTCGACTAAAATATTCGTTACTAGGCCTACACGGAATTTTCGTTTACTCGCGAAAGGAAGTATTCTAAGCGCCTTCAAGTGTCCGTTTGACGTCACTATGTTCGGTACCACATTCTAAACGATAACAAAGCCCTTCAGCATTCGTAAGGGAGTTTTATTACGAAAACATGACGAGTGCATGGTGCAGGTTATTTGTAACTGCGGAAGATGAGAAACATAAAAATATATTTCAAAATAAAAATGTTTTAATTGGACCCACAAACCTTTTTAGTTTTAATTTTTGAGCCATATAAGCAACAGGATAGGGCAGACTGTTGTGACGGTGTTTTTATTATTTAATAAGTTACAGTTATCTCTAAATAGTATGAAACAAAGTCGGTTATCCGCGGCTGTCTGTGTATTCCCTTAGTACGTCTAAAGTATTTGATGGATTTTGATGCGGTTTTCAACATCAATTAGAGAATTTATTGAGGAAGGTTTTGGTGTAAAATTCATTTATATTTAATGTAAGGATAGAAGAGGAATGTCGAACCGTTTGTAATGAGGTCGTATAAAACAGCTTGTAGGGCGCTTACATGGTTTGCACTGACTAAACCATAAGATATACATCAAATTAATGTGCTGCAGAAGTGTAGCTCTCAAAAAGGTCTACAGAATAGTCCGCAATAACATATGTTTATCTTTTAAGGATGGCCCACAGTAACCATTTTTATCTTTCAAAGTATCGCTGTAAAAACTAAATTTTTACCTGGCGAAGCCGGGCCGCTTCGCTAGTTTATAATAAAATGAAAAAACATTAACCTTGATTTTATTCAATACTTGTTATAAAAATGCTGTTTGGAAATTAACCGATAGTTAAACTATACTTGCTCGAATATTTAATTCGTTTCGACAGCTTTCGAAACTTAACGAATACGAAAAATTAACAAATAACTCAGAATAAGCCCATGGAGTTGGATCCAAATGGCATCGGGCACGCCTCGCACACGTAAATCTATAGCCTATTCACGACTACCTCTAACTTTTCTGAACCCCTTCTGAAGTTCTACTTCCTATATATTCCTCCGGCTCATGCAAACAAAGCCTAGGGAATTTTACCAGCGGGCCAACGCACCACATCCATGCGCACTCGGTGTAGTAATATGGTATAAGAAATATTTCTTACTAGAAATTAACACCACGTCTATTTTCTCTGTCTCTATTCATATTAATTATAAATTAGATATTGTAATTTATGGATAAATATTAAGCAAAAGTTCAATTTAACCAAAAATAAGGTACGTACTTTTATTTCAAGACAAGTACAAAACGCTGGTGATACACGACATATTTAGGAATCAACAAAATACGTCGTAAATGGGGTGTTTTTTTCCAAAGGTTTTATTCAAAAAGTGTGAAAACACGAATAGACTATATTATTGCTGCGATCACCCACGTCCATTATAATAATCTCTATTTACATTTATTCCACACCCCAGGCCACAGAGTAAACAAGTGCACAGACAAGAAATGGCGCGGCGGTTCGTTTGATGTGTGCGTACCCATGTCTCTGATTGGCTGCGCGAGGCTATGGGAACGGGGGCATCGTGTCTGATCGGTTACAACGCGCCGCGGAAGGTTCCGCATTTCACCAGCCATTGACGCATTTTGCTTGCAAGTGCTGCTGGAGGTTCGCGGTACAAGCGGCCGTTTAGCCTCTGTATTTTCCTGCACTCGGTGGCCAGACGAACTTAAATCCACCGCCCGCTTGGGAACGTCGAGTGCGTTTGAGACTTGGAAGGAAGCGAGCGATAAGGGCGACACTGATACGCGTACCTAATGACCTGGCAAGGCTTTGAACTGGCGTGCAGTGAGTGGGTGAAGAGATTTGGCCGGCTCTTAACATCGAGGTCTTGAGAGCCGACGAGGTTGAAGCGAGGTGAGTATGGAGCAGCGCCGGAATGCACGGGCGGGGGAAACCGGGGTCGGCCCCGCCGGGAATAGAACCCGGTTCGTCTTGGTGGGAGGCAAGTAGTCTAACCACTACACGAACGCGGTCCCCAGGCGTGGCAGTGTTTCCGTCGTACTGCGTGTACCTATGGGACTTTTAAAAGGTGACCTTATCATTTTATTGTTGGAAAATTAGAAGCAAAGTTCAGCGCAGGTCCATATAATAGTTTCGCATGTTTCCAACCAGTATATTATAGGGTACAGCCATGTGAAAAAGCCGTTTAAAGTTATGTTGGAGGGCTCGGAAAAAGCATTTATAATGTAAACGATGTACTTATTGAGAGTATTATTCGTACCCTGTCTGAAGTGTAATTTATTTTCGTGCATCGGTATAATGAGGACACGTTTAGTGGTTTCGTAAAAATAACACGCATTGCACATACACCACAACGCAATTCAAGAGACAGGTAAACTGCCTTTCCACAACTTCGTGTTCTGTGAGCGTGAAATCATAGCTGACGTCACAGCTAGGGTGTCTGTCGATCAGCGGTCTGTAGAAACCACTTGTTTGGTTTCTGTCAAGAACGTCTGGGGTAATTCGTACTGAGGAGATCCACCTCGCCCGTGTGCGTGGAGATCAAAGAGGGCGACCCAGCAACCGATGTTCTCAGCCGCAATGGAAACAGTAGTCCGAGCAGGAAATTTTGTTTCCAAGAATGGCTGTGCATTGCCACAACACTACTTGGGACAGTGGTACACAACCAAGACGCTCCTCCACCACGACCAATGAACGCGCTTTTCTCAGGAAAGCAAAGGGGACCGCAGTGACTGAGCGGTTAGACTGCTCGCCTCCCACCAAGGCGAACCAGGTTCCATCACCGGGCGGGACACACCTGATTTTCGCAAGTGGGAAACGTGCCGGACGATTACGCTGGTCGGCGGGTTTTCTCGGGGATCTCCCGTTTTCCCCCACCATTTCATTCCGGCGCTGCTCCATACTCACCTCAATCATTGTCATCGGCTGTCAAGACCTCGCTGTTCACAGCCGTCCGAATCTCTTCACTCGCTCAGGAAAGCGAGTGGTGCCTATTTGGACGTTTAATGGGAAATGCCGTATCATGAGGTGATGGTTCTCGTCTCGGAGTACCCACCAGCACTTGAAGTCACCATCCTCACACATACATGCACCAACTTACACGGTGCGCGCGTCCAGTGAGGCGTGGCTCAGCGAACGACGCGAAGCGAATTTCTTCCGCCAGGGAAACTAGCATTGGTTCCGCCGGCGCCCACCACACTTATATTCGAGTTATCAACACGGAGTGTCGGCATTGTAACGGTGGCGCAGCATATTATACGCTGTTCACGTTGAAGTGAGCACTTTTCAGGCACTAGTTTCTTTTTTCTTATCGGCCATTTTTTATCCTTCCGCCACTTTTTAAAATAAATATAGATATGCAAATAATAATTACAGTGTATATATTTCACCTCACTCAAACGTTAACGTCTAAGACTACAATAAAATATTTTTTATTGACTATTATCCCAAATTACACGTCTTCAAAAAGTGCTCACTTTACCGTGAATAGACTATACTCAAGAATACAGAGGTGGGACAGCCACTTACACTGCGAACTTCAGCCGCACGTGCCAGCAAAATGGCGGCAATGGATAGCAACACGTTGGAACGCCGTTCGCCGCGCCTGGTAAGCTACAAGCCAGCCGGTAGCCCAGCCAATAGGGAACCTTTTGCAGCAAGCTGTAGCCAATCAGGCACAAGGCCCGTTGCCAGAGCCTCGCGCAGCCAATCAGAGAACGGGTACCCCTACATCAAAGGAACCACCCCGCCATTTCGTCTCTGTGTACTTTCAACACATCCGGAGACCCCTGAAGAATCAGGTTTTTTTGCATTTTAAAGATTTCGTTCACCGTATCTCTGACTCCCTATCACTTTCCGAGTTAGTACAGCCTTCTTCGTCACCTGTTCATTCATAATTTAATGAGGATAAAACACTGTCTGGCCTCACAAAAAAACATAAGGCTATGCTACAAGCTTGTAGATTATAAGCTTGTAATACTACACAAGTGTGTTGTAAAAGATATTCTGAATTGCCTGCTGGTAGTATAATAAAATTATTTTAAAAACAAAAAATAATTGAAAAAATTATTGTATTGTTTACGTAGTTATTAGAGCATCCGAGGACCCTACCACGCAATTAAATGTAATATTACACATCGTATAAAGAGAAGAAAAAAAAGTTTTCCGAGTCACTTGAATTCTTATTACTAAACATAGAGACACCCGAATTTCGCGAAAATATTTCAGCACATGCCAGATTTTAATAGCCTACCGGCGTACCAGCAGTTTTCATTTGCTTATTGGCCGCGAGTTTCTATGAGAAGACGTTTTCTTACTTGACCGGCCAATCAGAATTAGGAAACTCCAATCCTATACGTCTGTGATTCGCGAGCACACACTTTAGACGCGTAACGCCTAGATCAACCAATCAAGAATGGTGATTTGAGCTAAAGTGTTATGAAATACAACTCGTCGTGAAATCTTTTCGTGAAATTCGGGTGTCCCTACAGTGATACACCAAAAAATTTAGGGTATATTAGAATAATGTTTTTTTTTATTATTGAAACGAAATCTGATGTGATACAATACTATTTTTTCTGTCAACGAATTTTCTGGATCAGTCAAAAAAAATTATTTATTTAAATTGTTTAGTTTGGACAAAATACGTTTGGTCTCAAGTGCAACCGGTAGAGTTGTCAGCACGCCGACGCCAAAACGAACGCTACAGCCGCTTCGCGAACGTCTTTCTTGGAGATGCGCTGCACCCCGCGGCCAATTACCCCGGAGGAGAGAGCAGGTGCGACGCGGCCCGGACGCCAGCTCCTTGGTTATTGCGGCGCCACCTCCTTCATCCATCGTCTTGAGGGAGGCATTACCCCCGTGTGGCGCCCACCCACACGCCGCCCAACCCTTGTTCGCGGCCGCCCGGGGGGTGGCACGCCCGCACCACCGCCTCAGCAGATGTCGCCGGATGCTAATGGCAGCTGTAGCAGGGGAGGTGGAGGGTCCCCGACGACATCCTGCAGCACTTCCTCGAGGCCCTATCCTAGCTCCGTCGCTTACCACAAGTTAGGTTTATTCTACTCAGGTTAGGAACACAGCGTTATTTCTTATAGGTAGGGGCAGTGATATTTCGCGAAAAGATTTCGAGACAAGATACAGTCCAAAGTACTGTAGGGTCGTCCAGCCTCTTTGATTGGCTAAAAAATGTTCTGGCCCGTGTTTACCGTTTGCACACGAATCACGAAGGTTCAGTGTCGGAGTTACTTAGTCCTGAGTGGCTTGGTCGAAGACGGACACGGCACCAGCTGCCAATGGAGGTATAACAACAGCTGAGGTGTGTATATAGTATTGAAGTCTACTGTGTGCTCCGATTTTTACGCGAAAAGTCACTGGCCCTACTTAAAGGGGAGTTTGGCATCGGGAAAATTTCCGCCACTAGGTACGCAGTGTTCCGAAAGCTAACTTTTTATTAATATTTTAAGCTACGTGAATAATAAAAGAGAAATATTTTACGTTGTTACGAAGTTATTTAATACTTGACTTATGATTATTTACAATTATCCTATTTTTAACGTAGAAAATAGAGAAAAGTGTGGTACACATGCGACACTAGCGCTTACCTAATGGCGAAATTTTTTGATTACCTAACGTTTAACAATGATCTTCCCAACCTGAGTAGAAGTAACCTTACCTAAACGTCGTTCACGGTAAAATGAGCACTTTAGAGATCAACCTTTGAAAAATGTCACTGCCCCTATCTGCATATTATTTTAACGGGAGCACCGACTACCATGCTCCCAGTAGAGTTGGTAACGGCGGAGGGGAAGTAGTTCCGTGACGTGGCGTTGAATTTAAAGTATAGTGTAAACATTTCTGAATGCTGAAATTGTTTCTTTTGCTTTCGGGGATTTTTTTGTGCATGTTGTCTACGTAACTGTCAGTATTAGCGAATTTGCAAACCATTTATTTACATAATAATTTCGACATTCAACTTTACCGAAGCATGAATTAAGTGATCAGGCCCATGGCGATGTCAGTTTTGCGTATGGCGGAATAATACATTGCGGTGTGGATACAAATAGATTTTATGCAGGACTTCCAAAAGTGCTCAGTTTACTTTGAACAGCCTTTTCCACACATGAACCTAGCAATTAACGCATATTTTCCTTTTTTTTTTTTTTTTTTATTCGCACCTTTTGTATGGTGTAATATTGTGGGAAAATTCAGCTGGTGCTAAGCGAATATTTAAAGAAAAAAAAATAGCCGTAAGATGCATTAAAGTTGTTAGTGCTACGACAATGTAGACATAACTTTGCAGAGTTAAACATATAAACGTTACCCTACCTTTTTATCTTGCAGTGTCTTAATTATGTAAAATAACACTTAAGTGATTTTAATCTACGCATTGTGATAACACACACGAAAAAGAATGATTTATTAGATAACAAGAGTGCCAGGCTTAGTAAAACACAACAAAATTATGATCACATTGGTATTATATTTTCTAATAAATTACCGTTACGTTCTAGGAGTGTTTCAGTTGGGTATTTTAATAGTATTACAGAAAAGTGGCTGAAGAAAAATAATTTTATGGTAAAGAAGAGTGTGACTTAGCTAATATGAATAATGTTAATATTGAAGACTGTTTGTACTATTTTTGTCAAGTCATTTTAATTAACAAATTGGTATTATTTATTTTTATGTTTATTTATCTCCGATTATTTTAATATGTCGTAATTAAAGTTATTAATAAACTACCATAATATGTAAAAGAAGTTATAATTTTGAATGTTAGCAATAAGGAAAGTAATCGGCAGCTGGCTCGTCTATTTTATTATGTAGGCCTAGGCAAATTTATATCAAAACTTAACAATGATATAAGTAATGGTTTTATTTGATGAAAAACATGTGACGAAGCCAACTGTAATATATATTGTTTAATGGCAAATTATCATTATTATTATAATATTTTATATAGACCCCCGGGAATTTCGCGAGTTCATTTGAGGACAAGCTAGACTTCAAACACATGTACATTTGACTTCCTTTCCAATAGGATAGCAGTTTATAAGACACGCCCTGGACGAATTTCAGCCAATTACTAACCTGTAAATAAAAGACGACCGAATATCGTGCTGCCTGGTCCGGGTTGAAACTGTAGCAACAGCCAAAAAACAACTGACTGATACCGGAGTACGTAAAGGATTGTGGAGTGTAGCTTGCTGCCGAATGTATCCGCGAAATTTCCGCGTCTCTAATCATACATCAAACCTAAAGTAGAGCAGTGGTGTCCAAAAGTTATTTTTTTACAAAGAGCCGCAGCTATCATTGTGGGGGTTATATGACGTCCGTAGGTAATTATTTTCTTCTTCCAAGCGCCCATGTACCTAAAGCTACACCAATTTGTATATTTCGTTGCGCAAAAGCAATGCAGACCCTGGCAAATGCATTGCTGGAATCATCACCTTTACGGGCATGCCACTGAATTAGAGTGCAAGTCTTTTTGTCCTATCACATCATGCAAATATGGGGCATGTTGGAATGTCTTCACATGTAGAGTTCTCCAAATGCTCTTTAAAGAAAGCCGGACAGTTCCTAAAATTATTTTTGCAATAATTAAGACGTATTTGAAGTTTACTTCCGGTTAGCCTTAAGTGTGTGTGTATTTCTTTATTAAGAAAAGAGAGATAAGACTGACTATACGAAATGCCAGCATGCGTGTTCGAAATTTAGTTAGGTAGTAAATACATATATCTAGCGTAGTTTCACTTGATGACGAATATCAAAGAAGATAGAGGTGTGCACCATATCTGAGTGATGATTTTAAAGTTTGCCATAGTAGTTTTTATACCTGGTTTTTTTTTCCCTGAGTACAGTGTTTTAACAATCATTTTAGGGGCAACAAAGCCTGCCATTAAATTCGAACACATCCTAGTACAGACATTTTTTTTTCCGGATCGTTACCATTACCTTCGCGAAAACCATCATCAAATTCAGCAGCGAAACAACGGCTTTTCAAATGCTCGAGTGTTTTACCCCTTGCATTTTTCACGGCCGCGATACGCCTTTGGAATGTAAATAAATCAGAGGGTCAAGAGGAGGGTGAGGGTGGAGAGAAGTTTCCCTCAATCACAGGTCCAGGACGATTATCGAGCCGGCAAATCGAGGCATCATTATCGCGGCCCGAGCGTGCGATAACAATACATAATCAATGAAAGCGCGAACAAGCCGTGGGGTGGGGGTGGAATAACTGAGGGGGGTGGTGATGACGAGAAGGTAGAAGGTGAAGGAGGGGAGAAGGGAGACTACTGGGTGTGGATAACTCCCCTCGCTATTCGAGCGCTTGAAAAATTCATTGCTTCCTTGATTGACGGGGGGCATTGAGAGCCGAATCACAAGGCCTCTTGAGAGTCGAATTGTTTTTTTTTTTTTTCGTGATCAGCGAGAAACACAACATCGTTAACATGATGTGCGCCAACTGAATTAGAGAACATAGCTCTTTTTTTATTAACCCAGGGGCGAGAACCATTTTCGTAATTTGCGTTAACACGTGCCCACCTTGGTCCAGTGAACTCTGTCCGTGTTCCAATTGACAATTTTTAACTCTTTTTAGTATGTGACAAAACATACTAAATAAAAATTTACCAAATCCCAAATCGCAACCATATTTGCTTTGAACCTGGTGTGGCAAAGAAAACTGCGAAGATGGCTTCATACTACACACACACACACACACACACACACACACACACACACACACACACACACACACACACACACATATATATATTCTTATGAATTCACGCAATTTAATTTATATATAAGTAAATACTTCTATGTATGACTTGATTCCAGTGGCAATTTGTAGAATGTGATTCTTAGGAATGTAAACATAACCACAAAGATACATGTGCTTTTCAAATAAGCATTTTTATTTATTCATTCATTCACATTAATAATCTCGCGGAAAACTCACACCAGTGTGTGTTATGCAATGCCAACTACAACTTTCTAGACAGATAGAACCGTCTTTGTAAATAAGCGACTCTACAGAGTTCCAATTGAACTATACGAAATTACTAATTACTATATTACTAAATTGTAAAATGGAACAAAATGCCTTATATAAGAACCCGGACTGGAATACGCCCTCAAAAATTATTTTTTCCACTTCTTTGAGTTTGGTTTGAATGATGCAATCATTATATTGCCACCTGTTTATTATACAGAGTTTATCTAGGCATATCAAAAAAACTGCAACACAAATGCATACTCGTTTTATGTATAGCTTGGATGAATCCGCGAAATTTCAGGTTCTCTAAATATCAAGTCAATCTTCCTATCACATCCCTAAATTCTGGTGTAGGCGGCAAACGACAGTAATAAAACCAAGTGAGTGTTAAACAAGGATGCAGAAGAGAATCGCATCTCAGGACAAGTTACCGGAAAACTTGATAAAACGTGACCTGAACGTCTGTACGTCATGCGACATGCTTATGTACTGTTGGCCACCGCATTTGATCTCCGTTGTCACTAAGCCATCACATATTCTCATAATGCTATATTTTAGAGCGGAAATTTTTTTAATGCAAACAATTATTATTTTTTTGGCTCTTTGAACCTTGGTATATTAAAATAAATTCTGGGTGATATTAATGTTTTGCAAAATTGTATATAACTACTAGCTGTGTCCGCGGCTCTGTTCACGTGGACTACAGAATTATTGCTTAGGTTTTTTTTTTTTTTAATAAAGTTGAATGAGGAGTTTTTTTTTAAGGTATCTTTAATCTACACAATTCTTTAATACATGATATTGTTGCATCTTTAACGGTTTAGGCAGCGTATTGCAAGAAAGCGCGCTGGCGGCTAACTTTTTTTCCGACTTGATTCACTATTATCGTTCGTAATTTTTTTCAGATATTTCCTCGCGATAAAAAGTAGCCAATATCACCTTTCTACCCTCCAACTATCTCTGTACAAAAATCACGTCGATCTGTTGCTCGGTTGCATTGTTATTCCGTTTGTGTACTTTTTCATTTTCAAATAAGAATTCCCCCGAGGGAATGAGATATTTTCTCGGGATAAAAAGTAGCCTATGTCACTTCCCGTTCCTCCAACTATCTCTGTGCAAAAAATCACGGCGATCCGTTGCTCCGTTGCGACGTGAAAGAAGGACAAATAAACAAACAAATAAACACACTTTCGCATTTATAATATTAGTTAGGATATGACCAACAAACGCAGAAATAGAGCATTTTGGTCGTAAATCATTAAACACAATTGAAGAACTAAATAAAAATGAATATTAAAATTGACTCAGGAGGCGATGAACTGGCGACCTTCAAGCTTGCTATAAAATACCACAAACCGACTGTTCTGACGAATATCAGCAGATAATAGCATCATTTAAAGATGAAATATAACAGACAAGGCTTTGAAATCTCTTACACACTCCAGAAAATGTCGTTTGGGCGTTGGATCCTGCCTTCTACACAAATCGCTTGGTCGAGAAATCCACACGGAATTCAGCCACTGATGACGTAAATGTTTGCTAATGGTTACACAAACGAAAATTCAATTACGTGAACGTCTTACCATGGTAATACACGGTGGAGTGATTTGGGTGGCTCAAGTGCCAATGAGGGTGAATAGAGGTGAGAACGGAGCAGCGCCGGAGTGCAAGGGCGGAGGAAACGGGATATCCCCGAGAAAACCCGCCGACCAGCGGCATCGTCTGGCATGATCGCCAAGTGCGAAAATCGCAAAGAATAAAATACTTTGCGGCGGCTACAAAATTTATTGTTGGTATGCACACTGTCAAATTATTTTGCTGTGAACACAAAATTCTTTGGTTGCAACCAATACACTTTTATGGCCACTACAAATTCATTTTGTAGTGGCTTCAAAAAAATGTTGTGTTCACCACAAACTAATTTGGCTATGTGAATACGAAAAAAAACATTTTGTAGCCGCCACAAAGTAATGTTTTCAGCAGGGAATGTCACCGTCGGGAATCGAACCCGGTTCGCCTTGGTGGGAGACGAGTAGTCTGACCACTAAACCATCGTTTTTTTACACCACAGAGACCTACATCTGAGAAACGTATACCCTCGGCAAAGTTGTAGCGAATCATTAGGTTCGTGTTGAACGTCGCATACATTTGTCCTAATCATAAAGTATATTCAGGACCGATTTAGAAAACAATATATACATACAATGTGTAGTGAAACTTATGAATATTCGAACCAGCCATAAAAAAAACCGTTCAGATAAAACATGCGTACATCTTTTGTTACACTTCGTCTCTCACGCACAATTTCCGATCTACATATTTATACTTGGGTAGTATTGGGCGCGTGGAACTTCGAGCACTTTGAAGTGCTCTTGGAAGGAATGAAAGTAAAGTAGGAAATGAAAGAAACCATAGGAAATACGGGCTGCTGGAAGTCAAGCAAAACAACATGTATTCCTGCCTAAAGAACACCAGAAAGAAGTCGCCCGGGCTGTTTTCTCCCCCAATAAAGAGGGACAACTTTTCGCAGAAGCTACTAAAAGAAAAAGCCCCCGGTAATAAAAAAAAAAATCCTGAGGAAAAGAAAGTAGTTTAAATAAGTAGTTGCGAAGACAGCTGCTGGGAACCGTCAGCAGAAGGAATAAACTTCCCCATTCGGCAACTTTGCCGTCAACTTTGACGCTTCATAAGAAAACACGAGAGCCGGGCGTCGCGACGGACGACGCAGTCGAGAACACGTGGCGAGAGCTCATCTCATCACCACAGAGTACTTCAGGGCTCTACCTGCCGACTGCTAGCAGCGAATTTTAAATAGGAAATCTCGCGTTAAGATAATTTCGCCTCGGTGCGTTAATTTTAAAGATAGGCGTTTCACGCAAAAAAAAAAAAAAAATGTGTGTTTCACGAATCTTTTAGAAGTTCCCTACGGCGGAGATGTTTCCATAACATGTACAAACTGTTTGCAAGGAATTTTTAAAATTTGTGTTTTACAAAAAAGTACATATATTCACTGCTTATCTACGTTGAAAATATAAGCTTGTCGGTGCCTTCTCCTAAAAAATTTGTGAAGAATACATTTTGTTTGAAACGCGTAATCTTTAAAATTATCGCACTGAGACGAAATTTCCATAACATAGGATTTCCTGTTTAAATTTCGCACCTATTAGCCGGTAGGCAGTGCCTTTAAGGGCGTTGACCAGGAAAAAATTTGTCGTTTTTATATTTATACCAAACACTGTTCAACTTGTATACATTATCTGTTACTACTTTTCCTCACATAAATTTTTTTTAAATCGCATGGATTTTGCAAAATGACATGCCAAAGAAAATTTTTTACCGTTTTTGTAATGTACAAGTAACCCAAACTGTTTGCAGCAAATTTAACAAGGGTGACTGAAAGATCTTGTCTTAATTTATTTTAAGGTACCCCTTGAAAAAGTTATTTTACAAAAATGAAAAATATGCAAGAATTTCCTTATTTCCAGACAATTTTTCTGAATAGCGAAAAAAATATTTTTTGTTACGACTTTCAACGCATCTTGAAGTAGCTCTTGGCACCTTATTTCAGTGTGAATTATCTCATTTCTGTACGGAAGTTAGGTTATATTATTTGTACATTTATAAAACAGTACCATTGTGACTTTGACATTCACTTGTGCAAAAACTATGCGCTGAAAAAAAAAAATTTTTTGTGATAAAAACGAATAAATATTGGTGATATCTAAAAGTTAAACATTTTGTGGTACAAGTATAAAATAACACAGTTTTACGTAGTCAAGACCCTTAAGTATGCAGACGTGAAATGGTGGCGTGCTTAGCAAACTCCAGCCACACGTCACCGGAACACGGCGAACGGAGTTTATAGTCTAATCGCGGTTTCTTCAAACCTTTGAAAAATTACTTCATGTATGGCGTGTTTAGTTATTTCCTAAATATGCCATGTATCACAAGCATTTTTACCTCTGTGAAAAAAAAGTATATATATATATATATATATATATATATATATTCTTTAAATCGAAGTTTTACCTATATTTTTATTTATAAATTATAACATTTAAATTGTAATAAATACGAATGAAAACAGCGAGAGAACATTTCTGTCGGTAGCGCGTAGTAACAAATACTTCTCATGCAAAATATTATAACAACTGAGTGCGCACGAATTCGGTGTGTTGTCCTTTCGCGTATTTGTCTAGACTTGGTTAAACTTAGTTTGCACGAGGCGGAGGAACATCGTGGAAGTAGAACTTCAGCAGGGCTTCAGAAAAGTGTGAAGTAACCGTGAATGAATTAAACTAATCAGCGCCGGAGACTAACTCGCCAGGCGGCAACCGGACTGGAAGTTAGAATGAGTCGCTTATATCCAACACTGCAGGAAAACCCAGTTATGTTCGGATCTGCATTCCCACTTACCACACTTCCTACTGGTCCACACTATACTCTGGCGGGGGTCGCGGTGGCGTAGTGGTTAGACTACTCGCCTCCCGCCTGGGCGAACCGGGCTCGATTCCCGGCGGGATCGCTCACCGGATTTTCGCATGTGGGAATCGTGCCGGACGATGCCACCGGTCGGCGGGGTTTCTCGGGGATATCCCGTTTCCCCCACCCCTTCATTCCGGTGCTGCTGATTCAAACTCACCTAGCTTCGCCTTCATCGGCTCTCAAGGCCTCGATGTTAAGAGCCACCCAAANACACAAGAAATATTCTTTATTAAGGACATGTATCTTCAATGTATGAACACGATAAATACTAACGAGAAAAATATTCCTATTAACGTCGCTTCAGCAATAGTCAGGCATATTCATCAAAGTGTTGATAAGATATAAACTACAGCGTCTGTGTCTGATAACTAGGCACCTGAAAAATTCGCGAGTTGTTAAAGAAACGTAGACTTGCTGTTATTAAATGTTTTCTTTGTACATTTTTTTGTTTTATGACAACAGTACGTCTTTTATAGCGAAGAGAAAAAAATATTTTAGCTTGTTTTGTTTACAATAAATAACTCTTGCTGTTTACCAAAGGAAAGGGTTGAGTAATATTTAAACACTTATTTCGTGCATTGTAGTCTTTAGTAATCTACGCTACCATATAACAACTACGTTATATCTTGAACATAATGGTTTAACTTTAAAAATATGGTAATTCACGTCCCCAGGAAAAATTTTGCTGAACTGTTGTAACGACAACATAAGGTTATCATTCGCATTAATATACAGGTAGAACTAATATGTTTTTGCGGCAAACCTACTTTGCAGTGGTTTACATTTAACTACAAATTTCTTCGCAGCAACAAATCATGTGTAGGAGCAAATAAAGTACTTTTAGAGTCTGTGGTCCATGTTTATCACTGGTTCAGGGTTATCCAGGAGGCGTCAAATAACGCTTGGACCAATAGAAAAATTATTAACATAAATAATTGTGAATTCTAGCTTGGCCCGAAATTAAACCGGCGAATTGAGAGAGAGAGAGAGAGAGAGAGAGAGAGAGAGAGAGAGAGAGAATGTGTGTGTTTGTGTGGAGAGATTTGGGCGGCTCCTAACACCGAGGTTTTCAGAGCCGATGAGGTTAAAGCGAGGTGAGTATGGAGCAGCGCCGGAATGCAAGGGCGGGGGAAACGGGAGATCCCCAAGAAAACCCGCCGACCAGCGGCATCGTCCGACTCGATTACCACGAGCGAAAATCCGTCGGGCATCGAACCGCGACCCCTTAAAGCTTGACTTACTTTAACATACTATCTAAGGGAAGTAATGAAATACACAGAAATGTAGAAATTTCGGATAATGTTTTATGATAGACTAGACTTCAGGGGGTAGTTATTTATCGATGTGTAAGGCCGCCTGTTTGTTTTTTCTGAGAAAATATTTATACGCAGGATTGTCTTCTTCAATGATATACGTGCACACTTGCAGTTTTTCTTTCATCACTGGTCGTCAGTCTTTATTCTGCGAGAAGACATCTTCTTACACGACTGAGCCAACCAACAATAAGCAACTCAAATTCTAAATTCCTGTGATACGTGGGCGGGCAGGTAGGGCAAGAAATACAATTACAATCACCCAATCACGGAAGTGAATCTGAGCTAAAGTGCTTCGCAACAGAACTATAGTCTTGGAATCTTTTCGCGTAAAAACAGGTGCCCCTGCCCACGTGGTTTCTCCCGCGCTTTCTTACAAAATGTCTGTACCGTTCGTGAAGGGTCCGTGGGGGTATGTTCTATTAAAACTGGCAAATTATCAGGGGCGTACGCAATCAGTGGCGGTCGCCTCGCCCAGGAATACCAATTGTTGAATAGTTATCACAGTATGGTACTGTATTTTCGGAAAGTCACTTCCGTGCCTCGCTAGCCTTGCTTAAGGAAAATCTGTAGTTGGTGTATTTGCAACATCGTTATTTAAATTTTGTGTCAGGTATAAATAAAATGCTGAAGTTTGTCAAATGTGTTTATAAACCTACTAGCATGTTGGCTCAAAAATTAATTAATGTCAGAAAAACACGCGTAATTTTGTCATGAAATAAGCTCACCTACACTATAAAAATTGTAATCTTGGATATTCAAAAATTGCCGGGGAATAAACACCCAGTCCTCTTCTTTAAAGGCGACCATCAGCAAGTATTATTTTTATAGTAGTCCCCTCCCAATCCTATTGAAATTTTTTTTCACTACACGTTTGATTGCCCCCTCCGAAAAATGAGCTTGTACGCCACCGCGAAATAATTACCTGCTACCTAAATATTGTTTATGATCATTTACCAAACAGGAAATCTCAAACAAAACTATTATAATTTTTTTTCAGAATACGCTACTACAACACGTTACAAATAGCAGAACAGATAAAAAAAAATCTAACACAAAAATGAAAATAAAAGCAAACTTAGTGGTGGCTGTTGCCAACGAAATATTTATATTTCTTGCAACCCGCATGAAATGAAAGCCAGCCGCTCATTAAATTACAAATAAGTGGAACTGGACTCGAACCACTGATCTTGCCTTGTCAGCGCGTGATCGCAACAACTTTGCGATCAGTTACGACGATTCGATGCCGTACTCTCGTATCCAGCAGTTTCGCGATTGAAAGAAAGTTCTATGAAGATCAGACGACTCCAGGAAAAAAAAAAACCAGTCAGTCGCGACATTCTTCAAGATTCCATATTTTACTATCAAAACGTGACGTGTACAGTATCAGAAATATTAAACATCGCGTGTCTGCCGGCAGCGATTAAAAAAAAAAACCCAACGCAGTTTGCGATCGCATTTCACTGCTATTTTTTATATCTGAACTAATTCCCCGACATTAATAGCGAGCGCGCAAAAGGGCGAAGGAGAGTTTGTGAATACGGTATAATTAGAGGCTCCTTTGTGGCCCGGGACGTTAAATTAAAACAACCTGCTGCGCGTAGGCGAATTCGAGCAAAAATTAGAGCCGTTTATCAGAGAACGGATCATTATGGAGGTTCGCAAAAAAGAAAAAAAAAGTCTCTGCGAATCCCATTCGATAGATTATACACCGGGGATACGAATCGCACGCCTCACACCACAAGCGGCTTTGGCGGACACAACTATTCGTATCGTTAATATTTCTCTTGGGGATTTCGCAGCAGACTAAATAACAAACCACATTTCTTTGGAAAAAAATATTTATGAATAACCACAGCATAGGTAAATATACAGATTCGAAATGGCGCGGCGGTTCCTTCACTCTGAACCTGAATCAGTGAGAATTTCACTGTTTAAATCGGTTAAAAGCATCTGACTTACTCAACAGTCATTTCAGTCATTTTAACCGACGGATCAGTGAAAAAAAACAAGGCGATTTTCCTTCACTTATTGATTTAGTGACGTTTTCCACTGATTCATTAACCACTTCATTCACTGTTTCTCAGTGATTTGCTTTTTGACTGATGGATCAGTTAAACCAGGTATATCAAATGAAACAATTATAATTTTAAATGGGAAAATAAATTAATAACCACAAGAGGAATTAAAACAAGAAAATATTATATTGAACTATATCGTTATTAGCATTAATGTGTTGCTAGCGATTTTATTATTTTGCAACATATCACATGTTTAAAGTTTATCATTAGATTTATCATGACAACTGGCAGAAATATTTCTATAGTATTTATTATGGTATTTCTGTAGAGCGAAAAAAAAAACATTTATATTATAAACTTGTGACTGTTGCACGTTACGGGCTATTCCCTACTGGTCGGGCTGCCATCTGGCAAGTTAGCCTCCAGGAGTTGATTGGTAATTGACAGAGACCCGTAAATTTCGCGGAGTTTAATTGGGCAGCAAGCTAGACTCCACAATCCTTTGTGCATTCGAGCATCAGCTAGTAGTTCATTGCCTGTTACTCCAGTTAAACACCAGACCAGGTAGCACGGGATTCGGTTCTTATTTTCCTTGCAGGTTCGGTATTGGTTTAAAGTCGTTCGGGGCGTGTCTAACAAACTATCGTCATAAGCACAAACAAATATGTACACGTGAATGCATTTTAACATGCCCTCAGATAAATACGCTACAATTCTGGGTCTCTAGTGATTGACGTTCCGCCATAACGCTAGCTGGTAACGCCATTTTGCTGGTGTGTGGCTGGACTTCGCAATTCACGTCACCACTTCACCTCTGAATTATTCTTCATGGAAAATTTGGTCCAGTAGGAACACACAAATATTGAATATTAACCTTCCGTGATCAGGAAAAATTGATAAAATAATTGGTATTGTCTATTCGCGGTTTCTTCACACTTTTTGAATCGAACCTTTCAAAAATCGCCTCATGTATGGCGTCATTGGTTGTTTCCTGAATATGCCAAGTATTACAAGTGTCATACTTTCGTCAAAATAAAAGTACATTTTTTTTTGGTTGACTTGAATTTTTACTTTCATTTTATCTATAAAAGAAAACATTTAATTTATAACATATTTGAATAAAAACTGGGAGAGAATAAATGTGTTAATAATGCCTAGTGAGAAAATAGTTCGTATCCAAAATATTATTCAAGTAAGTGCGCACAAATGCCGTGCGCTGTCCCTTGGGGTAATTGTATAGACTAGGTTAAGCTTGGTCTGCACGAGGCGGAGGAATATTTTGGAAGTAGAACTTTAGCAGGGCTTCAGAAAAGTTGGAAGTAACCGTGCATGGACTATATACAAGGAGTACTTGTAATTTTAATTCCCCCGTCGTGTTCATTACCAAAGGAAAATTTCCATGCTGATAGTTTCAATATTGGCAGCAAAATGAGTAACGAAGTTACCACCTGGGGTACGAAATTAATCATTAGGGAGACCGGAATTTCGCGAGAATATTTCACGACTAGTTGTATTTCATAACACTTTAGCTCAGATCCTAGTGATTGGATGGTTTTCATGTTACGCGTCTTTAGGTGTCCACCCGCAAATCAAAGACGCGCAGTATTGAAGTTACCTCATCCTGATTGGCCAGTTAAGTAGGAGAAGATCTTCTCATAAAGACACGCCGCCAATTAGCAAAAGAAAACAGTTGGTATGTCCGCAGGGTATTGAAATCTAGCATGTGCGGAAATCAAATTCGAGTGTCCCTAACAATCATCAACAAACAAGCAGATCTTACCACAGAATAACTAAAAATACAGAGGGAAATCAGTCGCTTATATAGAGCCTGGTACCCTACTCCCCAGCCTGCAGAAAAGCCACTACGGAAATTTAGCAGAATGCTGTAGCCAATCAGTTACAACTCCCATTCGCAGAGCCTCGCGCAGCGAATGAGAGAATGGCTACGCCAACATCAAAGAAACAGCCGCTCCATTTCGTCTGTGTGTCCTCATCTAATTTGTCCGATATAACCAAACTAGCACTCAAATACGTAAACAAAGCCACACATAGGAAACATCCGGGAATCACCGACAGTATCCTTAAACATATTATGCAACCTGTGTTCGAATGTAGGCTTTCTAGTAATTTTGAACTGTCCGTTTTTATGAGTTATAGGTAGAGACCTGAAAAATTCGCGTTTTCATTTCGGGACAAGCTAGAATTCAAAACCCCGTACGTTTGTATTGCTAATACTATTGGTCTATCCGTTAAATTACACCTCCTGGACAACTCTGAGCTTATAATAAATACACAGTAAAATTCAGACCGAATCACCGTCTTCCGCTAATACAACAAGCAACCAATGAACACTGATATCCGCAAGATTTTTGCATACGAAAATAAAGTATAGCCTACAGGTCATTGAACTCGCGAATTTTTCAGGTCTCTAGTTATAGGCAGCCGAAAAAAAAATGACGATTATATATCGTTGCATGTTGATCTTGAAAAACTCGTGCATTTGTGCTGAATTTGTGAATAGGCCAAAGTTTATGTTACAATAACTGATGAAATGTGCGCCAGTTAGAAGCCCATAACACAGAGTATTTCAGAAAACATCATTAGAGAACCGGAAATTCCACGGATTCATTTGGCAATAAGCTAGACTGCGCAATCGTTTGTGCACTCGAGCCTCGGTTAGTTGATCATTGGCTGGTGCTCCAGTTTAACCGCATATTAGGTAGCGCGGTTTATGGTGCTTGTTATCCTTGCAGATTCGTTAGTGGTCGAAACTTGTCCGGGGTGCGTCTAACGAAATGAGATACAATTAATGTAGATGTGGTTGAAGTTTAACGTGTCCTCAAAATAATTCGCGAAATAGCCGGGTCTCTAGCGATAACACCTTCCCTTACACTCAACCACGTGTTTTGAAAACATATTTCAAAATTAAAGCAACATTTAAAATTTAAAAAATGTGAAGAACTGAACATTACACCGATATAATTCTTCCCTTGCCATGCGTATTAATATGAAGGCCTTACTCTATCATTTATAGTTTAAAATATAGTTAGACGCCTGTAAAATTCGCGTTATATTTCGTAGACAGGATGAACTCCATTGCCTTGTACATAAGTCAGCACAGTCATTTATTAGCAGCTAACCTTTAAGTGGAGTCGCTTACCTGTTTGACTTCGTTAAAGAAGATTGGCCACTCCGCCGCTGAAGTTACGTTATTGGCTCAATATTCCCGCGAGGGGTGTCATACTGCCGGCCAATGGCTGAAGTCGGTCAAATGTACAGTGACTTGGAGTCCAGTCTGCCGGTAAATTATAACACGAATATTGCAGGTATCTAACTATAGCTAGAGACCTGAAAAATTCGCGAGTTCAATGACCTGTAAGCTATACTCTATTTTCGTATGTAAAATCATGCAGATATCACTGTTCATTGGTTGATTGTTGTATTAGCGGAAGACGCTGATTCGGTCTGCATTTTACTGTGTATTTATTATAGGCTCAGAGTTGTCGAGGAGGAGTAATTTAACGGGTAGACCAATAGCATTAGCAATACGAACGTACGGGGTTTTGAATTCTAGCTTGTCCCGAAATGAAAACGCGAATTTTGCAGGTGTCTAACAGTAGTATGTCAAAACATTATTAAGCCAGCCGAGTATAAAAATGAAGTTTCGCAAAAGCAGCGTCCGGTCTCTTAGACATGGAGTGGTTTTAAGTCCTCCAGGCCACTTTCGCCGCAAAGTAGCGGCGGATTACGGGGTTGCCCGCGGTAAATTAACTGAGGCGAAGGCGATGTCACAAGGTTTGCAGACGTGCGAGGTTACAAGGAGTTCGTCCATGACCCACACTCGGGTTCTTCTACAAAGGAGGGGGGGGATGTGTCGACACGGCGGTAATGCCTCCCGCACGGATTCTCGTTAGAGCACTGCCGGCGCTCTCGACGTAGACGCGGCAGAGATTGCTCTCTGGCGACGGCGGGGAGTCTTGTTTGGCCCCTCTTGACACGGACGGCCGACCACAGACACCGAGCACGTACGGGGGAAGTATCCTCGCCATCTTGGATTTACGCACTCCCCTCCGTAACTTCGTTTTTGGAGTCAATATTTAAAAACTAAGCTGGTCAGGGAATAGGGAACGTCTTGATAGTTCTTTCGAAATCCAAGGTAATTTTCTTACATGATTAGTTTCACATCTGTAACCGTAATTAAATATTACCAAATTATTTAATAATGTAAATCTCACGGGGAAAGATACAGGTATAGTTGAAACCATTAAAATTAAAAGAATCTCTATAAGTAGTCCTTTATTATGTCATATTTAACTTAGATTTTTTATTTCTGGTCATGAATTTTTATTGCGAAGTATTGTAAGAAAAATCAAAGATGAAAAGGACAAATTTGTTATTTTATATTTCTACTGCATACTTTTTCAACATTATCTGTAACTATTTTTCCCTCAGGTAAATTTTTTTTTCAGATCGCACGGTTTTTGCAAAATGACATGTTAAAGTCAAAATTTTCCTGTTTTTATAATGTAAAAATAAAATAAACCAAACTATTTGTAGAACATTTATCAAGTACTGCTGAAAGGTATTGTCATGATTCATATTTAGGTATACTTAACAAAAGCAGTTTCATAAAAATTCATGAGTAGCCACAAATCCATACATATGCAAATTTTATTTTTTAATAAATTTTTTTATTTCAAAAACATTTCCATGTTTGATTTTATAGACGTTTTGAAGTTGCTCTTGATTACATTTCTTAACGCCGAGTTAAAAATGTTTGGTAAACATTTGCAAATGGCAAAATTATTTATTTGTTTAAATGCATAAAAGTGTAAGAATTTGTCAAATTTAAAATACTTAATTTTCTAATAATTTCGCAATTTTGCTTTACCGACGCGTGAGTAAAGTTATTAAGTTCATGGCAACGTTAACTTGACGTAAGGCGGAAGAATACACGATATGCATACAGGTAGATCTTAAGCAGGGCTTTCGGACGTGCTCAGTTTACCGTGAACAGCCTATGCGAACATAGACTAAAGACGAGGTAGACCAATATTTCCTCTACAGATGTCTCCGACACTGACTCCCCTATCGCTAGAGACCTAAAAAATTTGCGAGTTCAACGACCTTTGGGCTGAACTCTACAGTCTTACGTACAAATACGCCGATTTCAACTGCACATTGGTTGTCAGCTGTCGTAGTGGAAGGCGACGATTGGGCCAGCGTTCTCCAGGAGGTGTCAAACATCGTGTGGTCCAACGGCTGAAGTTATATAAACACACGTGTTTTGAATTCTAGCTTGTCCCAAAATGAATCAGCGAATTTTTCATGTCTCTACCTATTGCCAATAAAACTGACAGAATCACATAGTCAACGGTGATACTAGGCCAGAGGAAGTATATAGACTGTTTGTGGTTAAATGAGCACTTTTGAAAGCCATTATTAAGGACACCCGAATTTTCGCGAAACGATTTCCGCAAATGCTCGACTTCAATACCCTACAGGCATACCAACTGTTTTTTTTTTTGCTTATTGGTGGCGTGTCGTTGTGAGAACATCTTCTCCTACTTAACTGGCCAATCAGGATTAGGCAACTTCGATACTGTGCGTCTTTGATTCGCAGGGAGACACCTAAAGACGCGTAACACGGACACCATCCAATCACAAAAGTGGATCTGAGCTAAAGTGTTATGAAATAAAAAGTGGTCGTGAAATCTTTTCGCGAAATTTGCGTGTCCCTAGCCATTATTAAAACCTACAAATTCCCTCATTGTGTATCATTCCACCAAATCTAAAATCTGAATTTACCAAACTAAAATATAATGATGAATAATACCTCATGTTCTAAGATAGCTCTTTTTTTTTTTAACTCTGAATAGTTTTTAACATTTACCGCATATCTTCCTGCAATAGAGCGGCAAGTCATAAATATGTTTTTTTATATTTTCTTCGCGGAAAGTCATGGGTAGAAAGTGATTATGTGAGAGAGTAACCGTATCTTTTCCACAGCATTTCGCGATAAACGTAATATCGTATCTTACTTCATTAGGCACGGAATTAAGCAGTAAATTATGGCTGGTGTGTAGAGCTTTGCTCCCGTCGAATCAGCATCGCTGCTCCTTTAATGATCCCAATCAACAACTCGGTGTAGTGGGAGCCCGCTTCCGGCAAACCGCGCCGTGCTT
>NQII01001273.1:378070-393445 GCA_002778355.1 Clitarchus hookeri
AAGGGTGAAATTAGCTCGGGGTTGCTACGACCTTGTCCAGGGTGACTCAAGCCGGTGCCGGATAACCGTGACTCACAGTTACACTCGTTCCTTCACTTCCCCTAGTAAGGTTACTTATACTAAGGTTGGGAAGATCAAGGTTAAAAGTTTGGCAAACCAAGAATTTTCGCCACTAGGCAAGCGGTAGTGTCGCATGTGGGCCAGATTTTCTCCACTTTATACGTTTAAAAAAAAGGATATTTGTAATAATTCTAAATAAAATATAAAATAACTTCGTAACTAATTAAAATGTCTCTTTTTTATAACTCACGTAGATTAAAATTATAATTAAAAGTTATATTTTGTGTATACTGTCACTGTGCTTCCAAAAGTGTTCAGTTTTCCAACAACCTATATCGACATTTCATGCGCCCAGAACTTATACAAAGGCGTAATGTGTTCACTAAATAGGAACCACCGAAAACTTTCTAGTGCATTACGATGTGCACAGGTGCCCTTCGCCTTCTTGAAAAATTTGTCCCAACACAGATTAGTTAAGAATACAGAGGTGAAATATTCGTATATACCGCGAACTCCAGCCATACGCGCCAGCAAAGTGGCGTCACTGACCAATCGTTCGCCAATCAGCGCCCGGTAAATTAATCGCCAGCTGGCAGCTCAACCAATTGGGAAACTTCCGCAGCATGCAGAAGGCCAATCAGACACGAGGCCCAATCCCAGAGCCTTGCGCAGCCAATCAGAGAATGGATAAAAACTCATCAAAGGAACCACCATGCTATTTCGTATCTGTGTATTTATCTACTATGTGGTTCCAACGCATTTAAAATACGCATTTTTAAAATATGTACATACAAAATAGGTATATCCTCACTGTATTTTCTCATGGAAATAACACACAGTGCGGGCGGGTAAAAAAAATTTGATTATGTACATTTTTCGTATTTCATAAACCTATTTTAAAAGAAATCCAGTACGCCTGAAGACGTATTTTTTAAGCCGTAGCCTTAAAAGCATACTGACTAAAGGCGAAACGTGTTATATAGATAACTGCCTTGAAATTTAAAACAGGCTTCCTACCAACGAAATCGCCACTTACATCTAATGGTAGCACACTCAAGACGGATATACTTACCGCATGTTAGTGCAGTGCCTCGAACATAGACGCACTGCAGCGCGTGACGCGAGCACGTGCGCCAGTATTAAGCGGCGTTCCCTTTCTTCTGCGGCTTGCAGGTGCGCAAAAGCCTCTTGAAGACGGGAGCCTCGAGTTAAAGATTCAGTAGCTCTTAATGACTAACGTGAACCCTACCAAGGAACACTGGCGGAGGAAGAGAACTGCGCTAGTAACATCCATGCCCTGCTGTAACTCAAGCGACTCGAGCTCATTTCCTCGAGTCGTACTCGAAACAAAAGTACAGTAATTCACTGGCAATAAATTATTGCGCTCTGGAAGGTTCGACATAATTCGGCAATAGTATTATAGTCTTGGAAATAAACTTGGACATAAAAATTTTAGGCTAAAATTTTAACACATAATACAGAACATCGCGTCGGAAAGAACATCATATTGGCAATGCAAATCTGCAGCGATAAAAATTGCCGGGCCAAGTGTCTCTGACGGTGATTACTTACGTCATACAGAGAACAGCATTAATTCACTAACTAGCAGTACATCTTCTAATGTGTGCAGATGAGTAGCTATAAGTAGGGCCAGTGACTTTACGCGTAAAAAATCGGAGCACACAGTAGACTTAAATACTATATGCACACCTCAGCTGTTGTTATACCTCCATTGGCTGCTGGTGCCGTGTCCGTCTTTGACCAAACCGCTCAGGACTAAGTAACTCCGACACTGACCTTCGTGATTCGTGCGCAAACGGTTAACATGGACCAGAACATTTTTTAAGCCAATCAAAGAAGCTGGACGACCCTACAGTGCTTTGTACTGTATCTTGTCTCGAAATATTTTCGCGAAATATCACTGTCCCTACCTATAAGGTTAAAGAAGCTGTATACGTGTGTTCATAAATTGAATTGAAGTACCTGTATCCCGTATTTAGATTATTTTCCAAAAATATAAAGTTTTTTTTTTTTCAAATTAAAGTTTAATTTTAAAGTGTGGATTTCACGTGATGTGGTTATGCACAGAACGGCTACTCACGATGGGGCCACGTGGTCATACGGGACTCCGAACTACTTGATACCCTGGCCAGGGAATCAGAGCGGCGACTCGTAATCACGTTAGACCGTAGACTAAAGATCTACTTCTCTGCCCATATTGTATCCTTCCACCCCATATGTAAAATTAACATTGCCACAGAGCAGGTAAGTACACCGCAATGTGGCAGTTACTTTGACGTCGGCGTACCGATTCTCTGATTTGCTGGGAACGGACCTTGTGTCTGATCGGCTGCGAAAGGTTCTCCCCTATTGGCTAGGCTGACGATTGCCGAGTAGGTTACCCCAGGAGCTGATTGGCGAACGGCGTCCCAACATTTTGCTGACCAGTTGCGGTTCAAGCGGTTGTTACGTATCTGTATTCTTAAGTACTCCGTGACATTGCCTTAGGCCTCATTACTTACTAATATTCTGATCTTTACTTTAATGTGCATAAAACCAACATAATTAAATACAGTTTATTCAAAGACAGAATTTTTTAAACGTAACACTTATAATTGAAGCTGGTGCTTTTTCGCGAGGAAAAAAAAATATATATATATATATATGATCACACGGCAGACTTCAATTCTATAAGCGCCCAACAGCAGTTGCTGTCTGCTAGAGAAGGCGTTTTCATATTTGAACGGGACACTCAGAATTCGGGAACATCGGCACGGCTCCTACGTGATTCGTTTGCAGACAGTTGACACGTGTCAAAATTCAGCCAATCAAGATAGGTAAGCTGCCGTACAGAGTTTTGAAATGCAGCTTGTCTTGAAATCCGCGAAATTTCACCACCCCCACTTAAAATAAATAATAAGTTCCAAGACACGTACTCGCGCGAAACGTTGTTCTAGGCCAAAGTGCAAGTACCGCGGCTTCCACAGGGTTACAGACAGCTACTGGCCAAATAGCCGTTTAGTTTTGGGACTTCGAACTCGTTTACTGCTCAACTTACATGCCCGCTCTGTTCCATATTCCCTGTACGGCTTGGCTAGATAGTTTCACCGTTTGCAAGGGAAGGGCGAGCCAGGATAAATAAAAACGAGGAAAACTGATTTTCTATGCCTGCCCCCAACATTGGTTCACAATTTGCACCATCGTTACTAATGATTTGGTTACTATCAAAATTACGCAATCAAATAATGACGATACGTTTGTTTCTGCTCAGATTTTCAATGTATCTTACCATTTATTTAAAAAAAAAAAAATCCACCTAGCTTAATTACAGAGGCTTGTTAACACACAGTCTAGAACGGGCAACGGTTGTATGACAATTTTTCTACGTATGACAGTTTTTCTACCCTAGAAGGCAAAATCTCGCGCTGATATGCTTCCATTGCTTCGCTAGTTTTTATGATCTTTATGAACACTACAAAACATCAGTTGTAATTTTCGTGAACTAAAAAAAAAATGCTATTTTGTTTTAGTTGCTAAAATGGATATGATGGACTCCACATCGTATAACACACGATGAGTTGCCGTAATCGCGTCGCAACCAGCTCGCCTTCTCATTGGCTGACAGCTAGCCAATAACGGGACTTGTAAGTATGGTGAGCATGCGGCGTGTATGTAATACTTGAACAATACGAAGCTGGCAAGTGGAAGTGCACAAGCCAGTAGAACTGGTAAACGCTGTTCACGGTAAACTGAGCACTTTTGAATGCCCTGCTTAAGATTACTTGTATGCACGTTGTGTATTCTTGCGCCATATGAGCAATTAACATTGCCATGAGCCCAATCACTTTGTTCATGCGTCGGTCAAGTGAAACTGTAAAAATATTGTAAACACAAATATTCTACAATTAACTCATTTCTACACTTTAATGTTTTTTAAAAAAAAGACGGATTGCAAAATACGGCATTTCAGTATTCACAGGTGTTTACCCAATACTTTTTTAATTCAACTGTAACGTTAAGAACTACTTTCCTTCTGTCATTGCCAACTATTCCAATCACTGCAGCTTCTCTTTACTCTGACCGAGTTTTAACACTTTGAGAGCTGAGCGCATTTGCTGGCAGTCACGATAAGCTAGAAGTAAATGACCTTATAAATGCAGCTTCTCTTGTGGTGGCATGTATAAGGTCATTTACTTCTAGCTTATCGTGACTGCCAGCAAGTGCGCTCAGCTCTCAAAGTGTTAAAACTCGGTCAGAATAAATAAACTAACGCTGGGCTGCCAACCATCCGTCGCACCCGTCAGTCGTCCGTCCGTCAGTCAGTCATCCGTCTGTTTTTTCCGTACGTCAGTTACAAGCGATTCACAACAATCCGCCATCCTTCAATCCTTCTGTACGGCAAAATTTCAGTGGGACAACTTAACATCGTGCTCTTTCTTTAGTTGGAGATATATTTTGGTTAGAAATACATTTTCAAGAGATAAAAATTTTGGCGAGACAATTTTTTTACGTGCACTCTAAATCCGAATCAGTGACATCAATCAACGAAATAACTGAATGTTAGTTGATAAGCTACTACTGACCGGCGAATCAAGCAAATTAGCTGGGAGCAAGTGATTTATAGCAGTGACATTCTTGACATTCAGTGGTAAATCATAAGTAAATCACAGAAATTTAACCAATATGTTAATTAGTTATCTGGCACTGATTTTCAGTTGCTCAATTCTCACTGTTTTTACTGATTTGGCTCTATTATCGATCATTCAAAATTAGAGTGTGATAAGAATTTATACTGAATTATTGTTTACATTTTAAATTCTTGAATTTACTACTAAAGATAATATAAATACATCCACCGCCTTGCATTTTATTTCAAAATGCGTATTCGCGTCTACGGAATGTCATCAGAAGGCGGTGGCCCATCAGTCGGGCCGTCGAAAGTTAAAGTTTCAGAAATACTTGACGGATTGACAGGATAGAAAAAAAGGTTGCCCTGTGGTTGGTGGAAGATCACGCGACACTGGGCGAACGGGCGACTAATGGTTGTGAGTCAACCTTAGCATTTCAAAGCAGTCGGGTAAATTAATAGATAACCACGTGGCTTTGACGGTTCCAGTGCCCAAAGAGCGCTTCAACGTTGGGATGCACAGCGTGGCCGGCATGCCCATTCAGTCCCCCGCATTCCCTTGAGAGGTAAGGCGCAGGCGCCAAGCAGAGTTAGGAACTGCGCGTGGAGGGAGGTAACTTCCGTGCTCGGCGGCCGCGGTCCCAGCTGGGGCGCCCCCAAGGCGGAGAAACGTGGAGGGGCGTGCGGCGAAAGTTCTAAGAGTTGCGGCTTTCCCACCTTCCCAATCCTCGCATTCCCCTGGGTGCACCGGGCCTGACAGCACCGGCCCGACACACACACACACACACACACACACAACGCCGTAATTCACTTCCCGCGGCGCCCGGGCCACCTGGTGTGCCCGGCCACGTCACGTCGTCGGGGGCCACGGTGGTGTAGTGGTTGAACCACTCGCCTCCCACCTAGACGAACCGGGTTCGATTCCCAGTTGGATGATGCCACTGTTCGAAGGGTTTTTTCGGGGATCTCCCGTTTCGCCCTACCCCTTCATTCCGGAGCTGCTCCATACCTCGCTTCACTCTAGGTCAGCTCTCAAGACCTCGATGTTAAGAGCCGCCCAGATCACTCACTCACTCCAACCGCGCCAGCAAAATTGCGTCACTGGCTAGCAACATGTTTGAACGCAGTTCGCCAATCAGCGCCCTGGCAACCTAATTGCTAGCCAGCAGCCTGGCCACCAGCGAACATTTCGCAGCGCACAGGAACCAATCAGAGTGGAGTGGAGAGATTTGGGCACCTCTTAACCTTCGGGTCTTGAGAGCCGAGAAGGATGAGACGACGTGAGAATGGAGCAACGACGAAATGAAAGGAGTGGGGTGGGAGGAAACGGTAGATCCTCGAGAAAAACCCCACCGACCAGTGGCATCGTTCGGCACGACACCGCGTCCCCAACCAATCTGACGCAAGATCCACTTCCCAGAGCCTCGCGCAGCCAATCACAGAATGGGTTCGCCGACGTGAAAGGAACCGCCACGCTGCCATTCCGTGACTGTGTACTTGTCTACTCTGTGCCTCGATCGCGGGTGAAAGTCAAACTGCGTGGTGCGCGCCGAGCGGGTACCTTGAGACGCAGGTGCCCGCGGGAGATGCGGGTGTGCCGAAGGATGACCTCTGACCCCCGGGGCCTCGTGAGAAAACCTTGTTAGCGGGCTGGAAAGGAGAAGGAGAGAAGGGATCACTTTCGCGTGGGAACTGACACATGCCGCTTGGTTCTCCGCGTTGAGCAGATACAGGGTAGGTATATAGGCTGTTCACGGTAAAGTGAGCACTTTTGAGGCCCTAGTTTCCTTTCTGTCTTTCAGCCTTTTTTTTCTATCATTTAACCGCCTTTTTTTAAATAAATATTGCCATGTAAGTAATAAATACAGCAAGTATATTCCACCGTACTCGGAAGTTAACATCTAAGGCTAAAATAGAATATATTAATTGAACATTATTCCTAATGAGAGGTCTTTAAAAAGTGCTCACTTTACCGTGAATCGCCTATAGGCACATACACTGGCATTCGAACTTTGCTCACTGCCTAATATACGAGAGGTCTAATGGCCAAACTGAAATGTCTGCACGGTGTGTGAACAATAGGAGGTTATACTGCTCAATAAATCAGCATCAAACGTCCATAAAATCCGACGGTAAAAATGTTGTCTTCGATAAGAGGTTTTGGCCACCCCTGTTATTTTCATTGCGGTGAGAGGTATTGATGAGAGTTTGCTCTAGGGCAGCGGTTCCCTAAGTGTGCGCCGTGACGCCCCGGGGCGCCGTGGAGGGTAAACAGGGGCGCCGCGAGGCACTTCTGTTTTCTCTTTTCCGGAACCTACAATTCCTTGTATTCGCGGGTAGGTACAGAATAAAATATTCAACTCGCGCAGCAAGTTAACAATTCAAGTGAGAGTGATCAAGCGTCAACGAGTGGCGGGGGAGCAAAGAGACGGAAATATCGTAAATACGATGATAGCTATTTAGATTTTGGCTTTACTTCAGTAGAAGTAAACAACGAAGAGAGACCGCAGTGAATGCTCTGTTTGAAAGTTTTAGCGCCCGAAAGTAAGCTAAAGAGACATCTCGAGACCAATCGTTGAACCGGTTGCGTAAACAATTAAAGAGAAGCGCCGGGGAAAATTGAGCGCCGGTGTGATTTTGTTGCACGATAACGCAACACCTCACACGGCCCGCCAAACGTCCGAACTGCTGCAGCGATTCAAGTGGGAGGTATGGCAACATCCTCCATACAGTCCAGACTTAGCGCCATGCGATTTTCATGTTTTCGGTAAGCTGAAAAAGGATCTGGGTGGACGACGATTCCGAAACGATGAGGAGGTGAAAGCAGCTGTCTCCGGATGGTGGTTACATAGCACTGGAGGAGATGTCTACGCATCCGGAATCGAAAAGTTGTTTGACCGTTCCGAGAAATGTTTAGTCTCTTGGGGACTGTGTGGAAAAGTGAACTCACATTGTATGTTGTCATAGCCGTGTTGCCTATGTATAGGTGGTTTCATACATGGCCATAACGTGGAAGTGTAACTTATTTATTGATTTGCCCTCGTATATATAATTTATTTATTTAAATGGACACGTGTGACTCCGCCGCAACCACGACCGTTTCTGGGTAATCTAAGAGTATAATTTGCGCTTTACTTACATTGATGTTTTTCGTGATTTTATTTTGGCCAATGGCTTTCCGTACGACCACGTTTGCACGCTGTAAGCAATCCCACGGGGATCAAATGGCGAGGCGGTTGCTTTGATGCGTACCTATTCCTTGACTGGCTGCGCGAGTCTCTGGGAACGAGCTGTGTATATAATTTGCTAATGCATACTGCGAAAGAATCCCTATTGGCTGGACTGCCGATTGATGAGTAGGTTACCATGCTCTACGCGTCCCAGCATTTTGCTGGCTAGTGACGTCATTTTACTGGCACGAGTGGCTGGAGTTCGCGGTGTAAGCGGCTGTTTCGCCTCTGTATTTGTAAGTACTCTGTAACAGCGGACTCTCTCCGGGCAGGTAGGCAGATAAACTGGCAACTTCACTTAGCGTGTTGTCTATAATTTAAGTGGTCAAATCACAACACTGAAGTCGCAGCATCTCCGATATCTTGGGAATTTCTATGGTACTTATATCAGCAAAGGCTTACGGGAGCTGTCTTTAGGTATAAAAATAGTAAATAATGTTTAAATCAGGACAGGCGTTAAACTAAAGCAATACATGGTTTGTCCGGAACTGTAAAAAATGCAAAATATTGGATTTTCGACGGTGACTCAAACTTAAGTTGTGCTTGGTTCTATGGGCGTCAAAACGAGCTATAAAAATTAGCATTTCCTTACTAATAGCTTTATAAACTGATCGACTGAATATATTCATTTAAAGCCTATTTCGAACAAATTTAACGAGAGCTATGATACAGTTCTTCCTCTTTTCCAGAAAATCTAATTAATGTATTTGACATTCATGTGAACATGGATTCCATGAAGCTGGCGGCTTACCGTCACATATTATAGTCCTCCTTTTGGAAACGTAATTAGAACAACCTCACCGCAATCTACTGTCACATGATAGAACTAAATGTACGACGTTGACGAATTGTCAAAAGAACTTGGCGACACCACTTCATCGTAGTAGCACTAGCAGGAAGCAAGCCATTGAAGTAATTATTTATTTTTATCCCCTGAACTTTCTATAATGCAAAATCAATGCAAAACTCAAAATCTTTACTGCAAAACTAACTTAAAACTGAGTGCAATACTAGATATCCAGCGGCAGCGACCGTTGTCCAAAATTATTATTACCGACTTTCCAGTTAAATAAATAAACATAATAAGTAATTTCTAGCATTATCGCCTTAGTAATTTAATAAAAGCTGACTGGTAATACACTTTACACAGAAAAACCCACAGGTATTCCCTATAATGTTGGAATAAAATGCTACAGGCAGGTTTTGGACAGTTTCGTTAAAAAATACAAATGCAAAATATGTATAGGATATTCACTATAAAATTAGCACTTTTAAAAACCCTGCTTAAGATCTACGTGTATGCCAATCATGTAATTTTTACACCATATGTAAAAATAACGTTGCCATGGGCCTGATCAATTCATTCATACGTCTATCAAGTAAACTATGAAATTATGAGAAAAGTAAATATTTTACTGAATTTCTCATTTTTACACTTACATGTATTGAAAAAACAGAACGCAAAAGAAACCGTTTCAGTATTCACAAATGTTTACGTAATAATTTTTATTCGACGTTAAGACATGGAACTACTTTCCCTCCGTCGTTACCAACTTAAATGGGCGCAACGCCAGTGAGTGTGCCCGTTGGCATATACGCAGATAGGGCAGTGAAATTGTTCAAAGGTTGATTTTAAAAGTGCTCAATAAATCGCGAACGGCCTATAGTACAGTCCAGAAAATAACTCGGATTTTGCATTAACCTGCTGATTCTATCTCAGTTCCATATTGTCCGAGGAAATGGTTCAATCTCTAGCGCACTGAGCCGTGTTTTGTGCTAAGGGTGTGCCGCCATGCTTAATTTCCCGTGAAAGAAGGACTCGCGCTGTTCGTGTTAGGTATGCATGTTTAAATTCACTAGATTTTTCCAATTAGATTCTGTTTGGCCCAGCATGGCGGATTTCAAAAAACGCAAGTCTCCTGTGTTACCCCGCGATGCAATAGAGCCGATTTACCTATTTGTTTGTGGGAGTATAAAGGACAGTAGAAAGTCAGTACTCTTGGTGTAACCTTTTAATAGGTGTCGGCCACCAGGAGGGGAGGTTTGGTGAGGAAAACGCCGGTTCCACCGGGAACTTGAATCTCTTAGACTCCGCTGTTGGCGGAACGTTCGGGCACATACAAATAAGTAAAATGTCGGTTGGCGGCGTTGTTGAACGAAGGAGTTGAGACGGCGGGCCTGTGAGTAGTGTATCGCGAGGGTGTGCGACAGACAGATGGACGGGTGCGATGGGAGAGGTTTCGTCGCAAGGCGGGCGGCTGCGCCGGAAGTTGCAGTGTCCGTCGGTGGCTGGAAACTGTAAACGTGTCCGGTTGAACGCGCCCGACCTTAATCTCCTGGCGGTGTCGTCGCGCCGTTACGCTTCGGCGACGTATCCGTCGCGACGGCCCCACTTCCAGGCACCGAGACGACACACCACCTTGCTCGACTTCGCCGTCCGCAGCAGACTGCGACAGGAAGTCACCGCGAAGAAAATTCATCCCGGTCAGTGCCGAGACGGTATTTCCGCGAACGGTTGACATCAAAAACGTTTGGTACTTTTTTTCTTTGCGAGTTTAATGGGGCTTTATGACACGGAGAATTCAACCCTTTCAACACCACGCCCGATTACTGGGCGGGCAACGATTTATTAATAACACCCGAGTTTTAAAAACCCATGCACCTACATCTTCGATTTAGTTCTTAACATTGGTGAACCAGTAAAATAAAATTACTGTCCTTCAAAAAAAATATATTTCGGCCGAATGAAACCGCTTACTATAAAATACGTCCCTGAACACGATGAATTACGTACGATTAACGTACCTCAACCCTCCAGCACAACGGACCAATAACATACATACGTCGGTACAGCTAGTGAGTTCTGAGTGGGCGAGAAAATTGGAGACGTGACGCAAGTAAATTGCAACAGCCAATTAACCCTTTCATTCCCACGTAAATTTATTGTTTCTGGTGTGGCAAATCAGAATTTTTTTTTTATGTGTGTGCTGTACATGCGCTGGTAAGGAGCTTGTTTAGTTATCACAACCAATAAGCTGTAGGCTTTGTGTTCGGTGATCAGTGATATGAACCAGTGATAACGTAGAGCAGTAGCACGGCTTACGAACCAGTTACTTCCAGGGAAAAGCGATGGGTAACGAGCTTCGTAGAGTAAAGTACCAGTCAAATATAACCATTCTCTGCAGCATGTAGACAGGGCATGAAAGGGTTAAGTGTTCACGACTTCACAGGCCCTACATATAGATGATTCGCACACAGGCATGATGGAAATAATGGTTTCGGTACATAATTCGGCTCAATGTCGAAAATGTTAAGAATACAGAGGCGAAACAACCGCTCATAGCGCGAACACTAGCCGCGCGCGATAGCAAAATGGCGACAGTAGCCAGCAACATGCCAGAAACGCCGTTCACCAATCAGCGCTTGCCACCCTACTCGCCAGCCTGCAGTACAGCCAATAGGAAACCTTCTGCAGCACGCCGTAGCTAATCAGGTACTAATTTCAGTATCCATTCGACGATCAGTTAAAACTGAGAAATTGTTTGAAATTTTCCTAAATGTTCACTCTTAATGTGCATAAACAAAAAGAAACAAATATTCAAGTGGGCGTCAATTCAAACATTACACTTCTCCTAAATTCGTTGCGAACTTTTACTGAAAGCTTGCAACTCAATGTTTGCGTAAAATAATTTACAGTTACAAACAGTAACAATTTTTTTTAATTTACGCTGAAATTGCTTATTTAACCATTAACAAATGCGTCCTAATTGTCGGTTTTTATGCCCTGCGGAAAAATAACCTGTAAAGGATGGTTTTTCGTATTTTACATTAACGTAACATTTCAACGATATTAACTGCTAGATACCTGAGTATAGCGTAACGGTTCTTAATGTCGAATGAAATTAAATTGTAGCAATAAAAATTCATACCTTGTCTTGGCATGTTGCGGAAGGATATACGATGAATAGAAAGCAGACACTAAACGGGGATTTCAAAAGTTCTCAATTACCTATGATTAGATACCTGAAAAAATTGCGGATTCGTTTCGGGACAAGCTAGAATTCGAAACACGTGTGTTAATAAAATTTCAGCCATTGGTCCACACGATGTTTGACACCTCCTGGAGAAGGTTTGCCCAATCGTCACCTTCCACTGTGACTGCAGACAACCAATGCGCAGTTGATATCGGCATATTTGTACATAAGACTGGAGAGTCTAGCCTGCAGGTCATTGAACTGCGAATTTTTCTGGTCTCTACCTATGATCCTTTATGAGAACCTTATGCTCACTTCACAGCGAGTCTACATAAAATTTGTAACGCGGTATCTGGGCGGACGGATACGGCGGCTAACAACGTAGTCACCCTCGTTATCCGATTAAACCACTCGCCTCTGGAAGACGAAAGGGTAGTTCGGAGCTAATCTGCCGGGGCGTGTAAACACTGGCGTGCCCTCGGTGGCGAGTTCCGAGCGGCTTCGCTTCATGTTGCCACAGCAAACACTCTTGAAGGCGGTCAGCAACTCTCGCAAGAGCGGGCGCGCTCCGTAATCAACGAGACGAGAAAAACAAATGACTCGCTGTGTGTAGTCTATTCGCGGTTTCTTCGCACCTTTTTGACTCAAACCTTACCCGATGTATGATGTGTTCGCTTGTTTCCTACATATGTCGTCTATCACGAGCGTTTCATGCTTGCGTTAGCATAAAAGTATCTAATATTTGTTCAATTATGCTTTTACTTATATTTTATCTACAAAATACGTTTCATTTATAATTAATATTAACAAAAACAGGTAGAACATAGGTGTGTTGGTAATGCCTAGTAAGAAATAGTTCTAACGCGAAATTATATTACACTGAGTGCGCACGAATGTGGTGCGGTGTCCCGTTGGTGTAATTTTCTAGGCTCGGTTAAGCTTTGGTTGCATGAGGCGGAGAAATATCCTGAAAGTATAACGTTAGCAGGGCTTGAGAAAAGTGTGAAGTGACCGTGAATGACCTATAGTTGTACGGACTGATCCGTACCAACTTGGTGAATGTTTGACACCGTGTCACGAAGTGACAAAAGAGGAGACGCATATTTCACGTTGCAGTCGTTTTCATTTGCCATATGTGTTTCTGTGTCTGCAAAAAATTACCTACCTTTCAGAAAATCGCACAGTAAGGAGCTCATTTTAGCACCCAAAGGCCAAAACAGAGGCATTAAATACGATGTCGCACTGACAATAACTTTCGGTCTAAAGGCCATTCCCATGTGACGTAAATCACTGCTATGGTCTCTGCCATTTAACTTTACAATTTATTTGCTGGTTAGGTGTAAAACTATGTCGTTTTTTTAAGGTGCACGTCCGCCAACTAGACTCCGAGCCATCGGAGTGGAAATTCCCTGGGCCCAGGTCAACCAGGCAGCTGAGTTCTACAAAGGCAACAGCCAATAGACGCGTAAACAACGACTTAAGTGTCAGCAGGATGGTCAGTCTATCATTCTGTCACATCACAATACTACACGATGAAATAAAGTAATGGTTCCAATTACGTTTATAGGCTGATTTCTTCACACTTTTTTAATAAAACCTTTGAAAAATCACTCTATGTATGACGCGTTTGGTTTTTTTTTCTAAATGTGTCACGTATTACAAACGTGTGTTAATATGAAAGTGCCTTATCTTTACTTATATTCTATCTATAAATTATAATGATTAATTTATAATTAATATGGAAAAAACGGTGAGAAAATAAGTGTGTTGGTAATGCTTAGTAAAGAATAGTTCTTATGGAAGATATCATTACACTTGAGTGCGCACGAATGCGGTGAGATGTCTCTGTGGTGCAATTTACTAGACTTGATGAGGAGAAAAGTAGATCTCACGCAGGGATTTCAGAAGTGCTCATTCAACAATAAACAACCCATAACCACGAAAGAACTGGAAATCTCGTTGCTTCATTTCTTGTCAGGTCATGGCCCAGAGGCCTGAGCATTTGTGTTGCTTGCGGCATCGGATCCTAGAACACTTAGCACGTCTTGCAGTGATACACAGCTGGCAACAGAATGGCCGGATCACGTNTTGCGGCATCGGATCCTAGAACACTTAGCACGTCTTGCAGTGATACACAGCTGGCAACAGAATGGCCGGATCACGTAAACCCAATCCGAAGAAGAAATACCAACGCCTCGAACATAGTTCGCAGGAGTCTGTTGAGGATTTCGACGTCCAGCATGTTGGCAGGGGAATCCGAGAAATTTCCGGGACTCTATTAANTCGCAGGAGTCTGTTGAGGATTTCGACGTCCAGCATGTTGGCAGGGGAATCCGAGAAATTTCCGGGACTCTATTAACCAGTGAGCCACCGTTATGCTTAGTTCAAGTTTAAGCGGCCTTTCCGCTGCCTCGCATGACGTCATATCTGACGTCACAGTTGGGGGCACCTATCAGACAGTGGGCTGTGGGAAGCCCTTGCATCTTGGCCTGTCCATAGCCCAGTAAACCGGTGTTCGGAGTGGGAAAGGGACAGGCAGTGGAAACAAACTGCCCACTCATCGTCTCAGAGTACCCACGGGATGTGACGTCACCTTTCCCGCACAAAATACGCGCCAGTGGGAAGGCCCAGAGAAGGACCGTATTTCTGGGCCCTGTGGGATAAGCATGAACTCTCCGACAGCAATCGTTATACCTCGGAGACATAACGAAACGCGAAGCAAATGCAGTGATTTCGAACTGCACTGTGGTACACGTTTCGTTAAAATTCAAAGCATATCGAAATTCTGTGACGGAACCGAACGAATAAATACACTAAAAATCGTTATGCAGATTTTATTTAGCAATTACGTCCAGGCAGACGCAAACACCTGCCTAACATGATAGATTTCATTGTAAAAAAGGCACTAAATAACGTGTGCGACATTGTCTTTAAATATTTGTATTTCTGGTTTGTAAACTTACAGCTCACCCAGCGCGGCGTCTGTTAGCGAGAAATGTTAACACCTACACGACATCCATTAACTAATAAAGTAAACTCGTGCTGCCGCGGTAGCAACCAAAATCCACCCAACAATAACCTACAAAGACTGCTGAAACTAATATTTTGCGGATAATTCAAAGTGTTTACATCATGTTAGAGACTTGGTTAATTAACGTAAAGTAAAGTACGTGAAGTGTTAAGTTTCAGCTCTCCACGGACAATCGTACTCGTGGTGAACGTGCGACGTTGGCCGCACAAAGCATAGGTTCGTACTCACATCCTGCGATTATCACCGCTGCGACGTCATCAAACTAAGACATATGCGGCACAATAACGAAACACGAGACGTTCCACACCGACAAAATCGCTACTCGACAAACCGAATCTCCGTAATCAGCCCAGCCCGCTGCTTTGCACGCGAGTAACGTGTCCGTATTTGGAAACGCGAAGGCCAAGCCGGCGAGAGCCAATTCATCAGCGGGTTGGCTCCTTCTCACGATAA
>NQII01001273.1:393576-419020 GCA_002778355.1 Clitarchus hookeri
CGCGTCTTAAGATGGCCGCCTGGGTAGGCCGCCGAACGGTGTGCACAGCTCCAGCAGAAAACGTTTTATTAAAATACCGTCCAACGTGTCTGAGTGAGGTCTGCTTACGAATGCCGTCATGCTTAACTTTTCGTGTGTAGGACAAGCGCCAGCGCGGTAGTGTTTAAATGTATTGTGTTGTAAGTATTTAGCTTTTGTGTTTTTAATTATTTTCGGACCAGTATGACGGACTCAAAATTCAAAGTTCCTGGTGGCGCCCTGCGAAACAAAAGAGCCGATCTAGAGTTAACGTACAGTAGAAAGAAGCGCTCCTGGTATGACCTTTTCATAGGTATCGGTCACCGGGAGGGGAGGTTTGGTGAGGAAAGCACCGGTTCCACCGGGGAATTTGCTTAAGAATAACATTTAAGAAACGTTACGCGTCTGTATACGTTTTTCAGTTACTTCATTTCTCTCTAAAGCATGTTTCTGTGATAGTGCGAAGTGCTAAAACGGGTGTTTTCACGGTCATTTTTAGGTATAAACATTCCGGTGCAAAACATTAAAAAGGAAAAGGGAGGTGCATGAAACCTTTATTTTTATTATTACGTCATAAAATGGTAGGGTCTCTGCTGAAAGTCTTATAAAGGCGCGTTATCGACGGCAAAACTGCACGCCAGTTCAGTGCTTTGCGCGTAGAGGCGATGAGAGGGTTGATGCGCATGTCTCGGTCGCCCCTAGGGCTCCCACGCTTTCAGGCCTCAGATGTGCCAAATTCTTTCAAAAGGGCGGCCACCTTAACGACACGCGTGCGAGGTCAGTGGAGTCGACGTGCCCAGATCTGCCCTGCCAGCTGCGCCGCGGCCGCGGAAATACAGTTAGCTCTCGCCCGCAGCCCCCGCCCGCCAGTCACGAAGCAGGAACGTCGATGGCAACGGTTCAAGGATCACAACCTTTCTCTTTCTCCGCCGACGAGCGCCGATGACAGCCTGAGACAACGCCCCTCCGCCACCGCGCCGACGCAAGACGAAAAACACAAGAGTACTTAGAAATACAGAGGCGAAAAAACAGCTTATACCTCAGACGCCAGCAAAATGTCACTGGCCAATCAGTAAGAGTAGCGAAATGTTGCGTAAATATTTCAAGACAAATTATATTTCAAAACACTGCTGGGTCGTCTACCTATCCTGATTGGCTGGACTATTTTTTGACACGTGTTAGCTGTCTGCACACGAATCACGTAGGAGCCGTGCCGGTGGCGCCGAATTCAGAGTGGCCCAGTCAAATGTGAAAACGTCTTGTCAAGCAGATAGCCACCAATGGCAATAGACAAACTACTGTATAGTATTGAAGTCTGTCACGTATTCATATTTTTTCGCGAAAAATTACTAGCTCTATCAATCAACGCTTGGTAACCTACTCGNGCGTATTCATATTTTTTTCGCGAAAAAATTACTAGCTCTATCAATCAACGCTTGGTAACCTACTCGCCAGCCGGGGAACCTTTCGCAGTATGCTGTAACGAATCAGACTCAAGACCTGCTCCTAGAGCCTCGCACAGCCAATCAGAGAACGGGTACGCCCCTTAACTGAATTTTGTTGAAAAAATTTAGAACACTACGTGAAATCTCATCAGAGCAGTTATATTATTTCGTTGTGTTGTGTGTGTATATATATATATATGCCTGTGTTCGTGTGCCCTCGCGACTATTTTGCTTCTGTACCCAATATGAAACTTTGCGTCTTTCTAGTATAATATAAGGCCAGAAAATGTTTAATATCAGTTAAATTCAAAATCAATTAGAGAATTTCGTTTAAACTAATCTGAGCGTGTTTTTTTTTTCATATAAAGTGTGAATGAAAAAATTTGGGAGGTTCTTAACATAGAGGTCTTGAGAGTCGATGAGGGTGGAACGAGACAAGTATGGATCAGCGCTAGGAATGCAAGGGCGGAGGAAACGGGAGATCCCCGAGAAAACCCGCCAACCCGCGACATTGTCCGGCACAATTCTTTTCATATAAAACCAAAACTAAAATCACACACGATGCGTTCACTGGTCACTCGAACCCAGGACCTCCCGCAAATTAAGCAGGCGACCCACGCACCTACTCGCGTGATTGCACGACGCGTGTACGCAATCGGGATGCACGCCACCAGAGCTTCCCTCGTTTACAGAGACTAAGCACACAGGCAGCGCGCGCGCACTGCATGGATTCCCTTGCTGTTGTCATATCCACAGCACAAACACTCGCTGAAAGGGTTGTGTTTGCGCTCCATAGGTGCAGCGCAGCTGGAGCAAGTCTGGGGAGACTGGAGCGACGTTGTTCCCAGAACAAAATACACGTTCCAGCAGTTCCTTCTGTCCTGGATGAATCAAACATTTGCGCAAGCATTCCCTTACCTTGCCTCAATGGGGGGAAAAATTCACCAGGCATTCTTATTGAGGTTGATCAATCTGAAAAGTTTGCTCACTCCGGAAATTACGAATTAAATAATTAAATACCTACTGTTTGTAAAGAGAAAAATGTCAAATCTACGGATAAACTGCTATTTCCAGTTCAACCTGTAGCAAAATCAACAAATTTTCGTTTACACTGGTAAAGAGTAAATAAATTGTTTCTTAAAAAAAAAAACTATAAATGAATAATTTTGGGTAACTTAAAGAAAAACAAATCCCCACCCAGCGTTTTGTCTAGGCTATCTTTATAATGCATTATACGTGAACTATTATTGGGGATACTCCCACCTCATGTCAAAATTTTGTTAGAAAGCTCCTCCCCCCACCCTTCCCCACCTCGGAACCACCACAGAAAATGTCACTGATTTCAAAGTCAATTTCATACTCATCCAGATCTCATTTTCTCATTGGCCGCTGCCAGAGTCAGAACTCATTCTTCTGGTCGACTCGATTAAACGGAATGAAGCCACCAGGAGTGCTGCTATTGGTGCAGCCACCAGGAGTGCTGCTATTGGTGCAAAGTTCTAAACGGCGTACTGGATGGGCGTAGGTCCAATGGCACACGTGAAACTAACATAATATTTAATGACGCTTAGTACATCACAAAATTATAAGGCGAAATGATAGGGTCTCCTATAATGAGATGGTTTTACTCGTGTGATTGAAGCACCATTAATGTGCGGGCTTTCTGGATCAAGAGTGTTGAATGGCTGAATCGGACGTGTTCTAAAGAAAAACCGAAAAGACAAATTATACGTAACCTCTACTGGGATTTATAACCGTGATGAGGAGTGCAGAATTTAGTCAGAAAACAACGCGANGGCGAAATGATAGGGTCTCCTATAATGAAATGGTTTTACTCGTGTGATTGAAGCACCATTAATGTGCGGGCTTTCTGGATCAAGAGTATTGAATGGCTGAATCGCACGTGTTCTAAAGAAAAACCGAATAGACAAATTATACGTAACCTCTACTGGGATTTATAACCGTGATGAGGAGTGCAGAATTTAGTCAGAAAACAACGCGAAATGGCTGGGCCTTTTAACTCAGATTTGTTGCATGTCATTTGTCATCTTTAACGAAACAGTTTTCGGAAAAAAAACAAGCTAAAATAGAAGTTTCCACGCAGTGCTTTTGAACAATCATGTGTGAGTGTTGACAAGCGAAGACGCTTTCGGTCCTCGCAGGAGTGTTGATTTTGTCTGTCGTTCGCACGCACGCAAGCATAGATAAATTCACACGCTACTTATGCGACATAGATGCCTCACAACAATGATGGCTAGTTGAGAAGCCTTGATAGGTCGACTGTACACTTTGCGGACACAGAAATTAAGTCTAAACGCTGCAGTTTCCTGATATGATCTAATAAAGAAACAATTCGTATAGTTCTTCATTTTCTTAGATTCCGTCACTCGCTCAGAGTTTGAGTCGCACTACACGACTATAAATAAAAAATTATTACTTCTATCTNACAAGCTAAAATAGAAGTTTCCACGCAGTGCTTTTGAACAATCATGTGTGAGTGTTGAAAAGCGAAGACGCTTTCGGTCCTCGCAGGAGGGTTGATTTTGTCTGTCGTTCGCACGCACGCAAGCATAGATAAATTCACACGCTACGTATGCGACATAGATGCCTCACAACAATGATGGCTAGTTGAGAAGCCTTGATAGGTCGACTGTACACTTTGCTGACACAGAAATAAAGTGCAGAAGCTGCAGTTTCCTGATATGATCTAATAAAGAGACAATTCGTATAGTTCTTCCTTTTTCTTAGATTCCGTCACTCGCTCAGAGTTTGAGTCGCACTACACGACTATAAATAAAAAATTATTACTTCTATCTAATTTAGTCTGATTCTACGTGATGTAGTGAAAGCTGAAAAAAAAAATATATTTTATTGCAAGCGAGCAATAATTCAGCAATAACTGCTGTTAAGAGTATGCAGCATTATCTAGATAAAGTAATTCAACTTTATCTGATTCAAGGTAAATGGGTTACGTTTCATCTAGTAATATCATGAAGACGACTACACATTATGTTTTGCAGATTGCTTTCATCTGCTGCTCTCCACGTACATGGGATCTTCTGCACGCAACATTGCCACTGAACGTTGGAACGAGTACGTTCCTGATGAACGGATCGAGCACTTGCAACGCCCCTATCAAGTTTCGGGGGCCAGACTTCCTTTTTCCGTTCCGCCGACGAGGATTTTTTACAAAACCACAGAATAACTACAAGGATACAGAAGCGAAACAGTCGCTTGTATCACGAGCTCTAGCAGCTCAAGTCGACAAAATGACCTCACTGTTTGCCAACAACCTGACGTAACTCCGTTCTCCAGTCAGTAATAGGAGGCATAATTGAGAGACGTCCGTCCAGTACGGACAATATCTCGCAATACTCAAATTTGCCAATCATACATCACGCCGACAATAAAATAATCGCCAAGCCATTTCATCCTGTATGCACACATATCGTCTGACGAAATGCTGTGCAGAGAACTGCGTGTTCTAACCTGAAACCAAGTCACAATGCGGAGCAGGTGTAACCTCGCAGATAAACGTCAACAAATTTGTAAGCGTACGACCGAGGCCCGTGTTGTCTATGGCCCGGTGCCAACGGTTTCCTTCGAAATAATTCGGCCCACGTTAGGCAGCTGTTTATTTACAGGCTTGNGCCAACAGTTTCCTTCGAAATAATTCGGCCCACGTTAGGCAGCTGTTTATTTACAGGCTTGGTGCGTCCGAGAGACTGTGAGGCGAGTTTGTTTTGGACCCTGGCACAGGTAGCGGCCAACTGCAAAGCTCGGCGTGCCTTAAGCGGCAAACAATCATCCACAGAAACTGCTCTGGTTGCATTGGTGCTAGTTTGTAGTCTTGCTGGACAGCACACGCATAGTTTCCCGTACTCTATAAAATCCATTCACGGCTACCTCACGCTTTTCTAGAGCCCTGCTAAAGTTCTACTTCCAGGATATTCCTCCGCTCCATGCAAACTAAGCTTAGCTGCGTCTAAAACATTACACCGAAGGACAACGCACCGAATTCGTGCGCGCTCAGTTTTAATAACACTTTGCACGACAACTATTTCTTACTAGGCGCTGCCAACAAAGATATTTTCTCACTGTTTTAATTGATATTTATTATAAATTAAGTTTTTAAATATATAAATAAAATATAGGTAAAACTTAAACTTAACGAAAAATAATATGCCTTTATGTCAACAGATGTATAAAACGCCTGTGATCCATCCATGGCATATTATCAAACAACTAAACACGTCATACATGGTGAGATTTTTCAAAGGTTTGATTCAATAAGTGTGAAGAAACCAGGAATAGACTACAGCTCCAAGTTGTCTGTATTCTGCAACAGTTTAAATTTTTCGGCCGCAGTGTCCAATAAATGCTTGTGTTACAGAGGGTGTGGTTTTTGACGCTTCGCGCTCTACAGAGCATAAAGCAGAGTGCAATAAGGGTAGTCCCACGCGTGGGAGATATATTTTGTTGATGAGTCTCATGAACAGGTGCTGCCAATGAACATCAAGCGCAAAAACATTTTCATTGGTCTCGATGTATGACAGGGCATTATAAAGACACAAGAGTTCCAAATATTTTTTTGTTGTTTTATTATATATTATATATATTATGCATTAACAAATGACTGAAAGGTATATTACCACAGCTGATTCAAGTAGAGTAAGCACTTTTGACTGCCCTTCATAGTTTATTCTTACTGTCCATCATGTATCATTACACCAGTACTGCGTTAATTTGTACGAAGCAGAGTCCATCCATGGTGTCAAACGATTGAAACATTGCAATTTTAATAAGACACGCGCCCTTTCAGTCACAGATAAAAACACTATTTTAGGAATCGCAAACAAAAAAATGAATTGTTCGGAACTGTACAAGTATTGGTATAACTCCTTGTCATATGTCAGGGCCAATACAACTGTGTTTGAGTTTAGATCTTGTTGGCGGCAGGCAGCTGTGTCTCTGACTTAGTAATTACGTTAAGTCATAAATCGTATTGTTTTTTCTATTTCTTTTTCAACAACGAATCATATTATAAATTTTGCACCTGTAGTTGAGGATAACCATGTTTGAAGACAGCTATTTTTTTAACATTACTTAAATTCCAAGACACCCCATCATTTCGCGTTATAAAACCACCACATACTAGATATCGCAGTCGTTTACATACTCAAGCAAATCTCATTTCCTCATTGGCCGCTGCCACAGTCATACCCCAGTGCGCTGTTCGACTCGTACTACGTACGAGTTAAAAATACGATGAAAGTAATTACCGTTTTTTTTATTATGTATTACGAGTTACAAATTACAGTCAACTAAATTTAATATGGTTCATGATATGGAGAAATTATTATCAATTAACTCTATAAAGAGAGAATATTCAGTTCGTTAGGTTGCATTATTTATCGTCTCAAAACACCATCATATCTACATTATAAATTTATGGTTTTTAAGTGAAATTATATTAATATACTAGGAATGTTAGCGTTTATAAGCTACTAGTGAACTGGCCTGGCTTCGCCCGGTAACAATTTAGTTTTTACAGCGATACTTTGAAAGACAAAACTGGTTACTGTGGGCCATCCTTACAAGATAAACATATGCTACCGCGGACTTTTCTGTAGACATTTTTGAGAGTTACAATTCTGTGATATTTGTTGTATATCTAATGGTTTAGTCAGCGCAAACCATATAAGCTACCTAAAAGCTGTTTTTTACGACTTGATTACAAACGGTTCGACATTTCTCCACTATCATTAAATTAAATATAAATGTATTATACATCAAAACCTTCCTCAAGAAATTCTCTAAATTATGTTGAAAACCGTATCAAAATCCATCCAGTAGTTTAGAAATATTAAGCGAATCCACAGACAGACGCGTATAAGCGACTTTGTTTTAAACTATTTAGAGATGATTATTAGTAGGTACACAAGAAAAACGCATGTAAGAGTATACGCAAACTATGAATATCACACTTCACAACTTCGTGCTGGATAACCACGTTTCAGTATTTTTCTCGATTATTATAATGTGTGTATTTTTATACTTATTTTATTAATTACTTGCGCACGTGTTGTTGATATAAATGACGTAAAAAATGGCTCTTGGGAAACGTTGACGACAGAAACTTGCCTCAATTTTCATTAAAAAAGGAGATATTTTTCAATTTAAGCATTGCCAACTGTCGTCTCAAAGTACGTGTCGACGCGAAGTGTCTGCTTCGAAGTGAAAGGTAGCGATCGTCGCAAGGAGGAGAGGTCACAATCGCTAGAACGCCATCTGAAACACGGTGCAACGCACGCAGGGTTGCGTTCGGAGAAGCAAACTAGCGTCCGTGGGTCACGACGGGGGGGCTGGCGAGGCGTGCACTTCCAGCAGCATCCGCACGTGCTGCGCCTGCGCGAAGGGAAGGCANCCCGTCACTACACGCTCCGCCCCGCGAGAACAACTCCACACATCACCAGCTCCAGAGACAGAGCTCCACAACTGAACACCCGGAACAACCGGAGCCTTGTCGTGGAGCTCAAGTCTGCATGCACGAAACCACAAGCGCACACAAAATAACACGCTGAAAATTAGGTAAAGGCTGTTCACGACACGGTGAGACTGCTGCTGCTTGCATATTATACCGGATGATTCTAAAATCATGGTACAAACATTGAGGGGTGGTAGAGCTCACTAAAACAAACAATTTTTGTATAGGAATATATGGGCGGAAGTGACGCGTTGAGGCACAAACACAAAAACATAACACATTAACGGAANTGGAAGTGACGCGTCGAGGCACAAACACAAAAACATAACACATTAACGGAAACGTAAAATGTTCATTAGCAGCATACTTAACGTGAGAATCCGTACAGAAAATGTTAAAACAGTTGCTGGAAATGCATCCACCAACAGTCACGCATGCTTGGCGACCTCTACATATGGAGTGATTGGCTGACAATGGTGGCGATTTGAGGGCAGTCAAGCGGTGCGCCAGTGGCCTGCTGCATAAACGAACAAAGCATTTGCGCTTGAGAGTTCGGCCGTGATGGGTGATTTTTCGAATAGCGAAAAGGCAGACATGCATCTAATGTACGGTGCTGCTAATGGTGACGGCAGAGCAGCGCTACGGCTGTATCGGGAACGCTTTCCACGTAGACGCATGCCGAACCACAAAATGTTTGAGCGATTACATCGGCAACTTTGTGAAAATGGTTCACTTATCGCCAGTACTGATGAAGGGGGTCGATCGAGGACTGTACGACATTGTAAATAAACAATGTGTTGCATTTCATGTGTTATTTTTGTGTTTGTGCCTCCACGCGTCACTTCCGCCCATATATTCATATACAATAATTGTTTGTTTTAGTGAGCTCTACCACCCCTCAATGTTTGTCCCGTGATTTTAGAATCATCCTGTATAATAACGGGTGCACTGAGTGACGTCCGCATAGTGAATTCAGCAACAATGGAGGTAAAGTAGTTCCGTGTCTTAACGTCGAATTAAAAGTTAAAGGTAAACATTTTTGAATACCTAAATTATTTATTTTGCTATCTGTTTTTTTTTTTTTAATGCGTCTAAGCTTAAGAATTAGCAGATACATAAAACATTTACATTCTCAATAATTTCACAGTTTCACTTGACCGACGCATGCGTTAATTTTACTTATGGCGGGAGAATGCACAATTCNTACAATGCTCATACGCCTAATCTTAAGCAGGACTTTTAAAAGTGCGCAGTTTACCGCGAACAGCCTTTATAGGCTGATCACGGTAAACTTAGCACATCCAGAAGTCCTGTTTAAGATCTACGTGTATGCATATTGCGTATTCTTCCGACATACGTGCGATTAACACTGACATGCACCTAGTTACTTTGTTCGTGCGCTGGTCAAAAGAATCTCTGAAGTTATTACGAAAGTAAATATTTCACTAATGTTCTGATTATTAGACTTATGTACATGCTTTAAAAAAAAAACAGAAAGCAAAACAAATCATTTCAATATCCCACAAATGTTTATCTAGCACTTTCAATTCAAGATTGCAACATGGGAATATTTTCCGTCAGTTGTTACCATCTTTACTGGGCACATAATGGCAGTCGGCGTGCCCTTTAAAATACAGCAGGTAGGGGGAGTGAAATTTTTCAAAGGCTGATTTCAAAAGTGGTCGGTTAACCGTGGACAGCTTATACTAATAAAATTCCTGGCCAACTTAAATATAACATAGTTGCATTAAAACTAAGTTACTAAGTTAGAGGAAGTTTTAAAACACAGTGTTCTAGCCTCATGTTCTATCCACGTTGTCCTTACTAGTGCTATTAGCAGTAAAGCAGTACAATGTTGGCACAAGAACAGTAGATACTGCGCAGCTTGCATACGCACTTTACCCCATTTTTCTCTCTACGCACAAAACAAGCACCCTTCTTTAACCTTTAAAGACTGTTTGTGCCAATGTTGGCACGCGGACAGTTAAGCGTGCATACGCACTTTATCCCATTTTTCTCTCTACAAACAAAACAAACACCTTTCTTAACTTTTAAATACTGTTCGTGGTTGCGCTTTTTCCAAAGCCCTGCGTAATATCAACTTCAACCTAATTTGTATCCCTCCGCCATTTGTAAAATTTTTATTGTCATAGGCCTAATGACTTAATTCGGACGTCAGTCGAGTGAAAACGAACAAATTATTACGAACCTAAATGCGTTGCTAATATTCAAATTCGTACTCTAATACTCTAATGTTTATAAAGCAAGAGAGGACAAATTTGATTTGTCACAAATTTATACATTGCACTCGCATTACATCACGACTTCAAACTGGGTAGTGGTTTTTACAAAGGTTGATTTAAAAAGTTCCTATTTCACAATGAACTGATAATACTCGTGTATTACAGGTAGGGACTGTATAAATTCACAACTTGAATGGCCTACAGGCTAGACTCCACGGGTCTGTATACTCGAACTCCTGCCATTTGCTCATTGGCTGCTGCAACAGAAGAAAGTTAGCTTTACTCTTTACTAAACTCCACATAATTTCGCTTTCTTTTCTGCCGGTTGTAGTTATCGGTGCAAGTGTAAAACACGCTGAATCCAATTCCAAACTAACTGTAGGCTACGCGAGTATTCTGAAATCCCCCCCCCCCCCTTTTTTTCAACTCGGCAAGAGAAAGATCTAAGAGGCAGAAGCAGGGACACCCAATTTTTGCTAAAAAGAGAGTCTCTCTAGTTGTATTTCAAAACACTACAGCTAAGATCCACTTTCGTGGTTTGTTGGTTTCAAATTCTACGCATATTAGTTTCCTGCTCGCGAGGTACAGACGCCCAGTAGAGGAGACAGCTTGACGAAATGGTTAACAGTAATGTATCTCTGACGGGATTTCGGGTGATGGCAGGACCAAACAGGACAATACATTCCAACGGAGTACGATTCCGGCAAACAAGTGATAGGTGGCACGAAGTGAAGAGATTTGGGCTGATCTTAACAGCGAGATCTTAAGGGCCGATGAGGATGATAGAGGTGAGTATGGAGCAGCACCGGAATGAAAGGGTAGGGGAAACGGGAGATCCTCGAGAAAACCAACCGACTACTAGTGGCACGAGTATGTAGTGTGAAATATCGCCGTATATAAAATTAACATACGAAATGGTGGAGCATCCAATTATAGACTATTAAATTTTGTAGGCCCTTGCGATGGCACTATTATTAAAATAAAAACTACGGGAAAAGGATTAAGCTTTGTTTGCGCGAGGCTGAGAAATATCCTGAAATTATAACTGTAGAAGGGCTTCAGAAAAGTTGGAAGTAACCATGAACGGACTATAGTGATTATTTTTGTGGCAGTAAACATAACGCGTTAACAAAGGAGAGGGAAATTCCCCGAGTTCAGTGACATACAAGCTAGACTCCATAGTGTTGTGGACACCCGAACCTCAATGGTTTGTGCATTAGCTGGTGCCCCAGTGAGTAGCCAGTTTTACAACAGTGCGTAGCCAGTTTTGCCCCAGTCCTAGTAGCACTGGATTCAATGACATACAAGCTAGACTCCATAGTGTTGTGGACACCCGAACCTCAATGGTTTGTGCATTAGCTGGTGCCCCAGTGAGTAGCCAGTTTTACAACAGTGAGTAGCCAGTTTTACAACAGTGAGTAGCCAGTTTTGCCCCAGTCCTAGTAGCACTGGATTCAATGACATACAAGCTAGACTCCATAGTGTTGTGGACACCCGAACCTCAATGGTTTGTGCATTAGCTGGTGCCCCAGTGAGTAGCCAGTTTTACAACAGTGAGTAGCCAGTTTTGCCCCAGTCCTAGTAGCACTGGATTCGATGTTTGTTCCCCTACAAGTTTCCTACTATGACTTAGAATCCTCCAAGGCTTGACAAATAATTTGTGGCCTAATTAAAGCAGTAACTGAAATGTGTCTTTATGAAAGAAGACACTTTTTACAACACACTGCAGCGGTAAATCCAGTTTACGTCTAAACGGTGGGTTCAACCTCCCCAAGAAAAACTTGTTCCTGAAGATTTTTTTTTTTAATTTACTGTATTTCCCAGGAGACTACAAAAACTACAATTTTATGTTTCCTACCGTTTAAAACACTTCGAACTACAATTCTAAAGAAAAATTTTAACAAAATCAGATTTACATCCCATTTGTGAGAAAACTTTTTAAAAGGAGGAAGGAAATTCTAAAAGGATTATTAAAAATGCAACGTCTTTTAAGTCCATTATTAAAGCGCCTCTCTACCTAGAGCTGTTTTGTGCTTGTAAGGAAAACAACTGAAGGAGCTCTAATGGCGACACTGTCATATTCGTCTACAGTTTCCTCACTTCTACGAGCAACGTTCTGAACTGGAGTGATCTTTGCGCCGTACTGCCGTACTACTTCCGGCAGCGATCCTAGCATTTTACGTCAAAACAATACAAAGATGTGATCCAAGTGCCTTGAATGCTTAAAATAGGCAACACCAAATTACTCGCCTAAATAAGGGCCCGGTGCCCAAAGCCCCAAAGTACACAGCCCCTGCCGCCGACCCAATGATTTGAGAAAGCGTCAGGGTGCTTTTGCTTCACAAACACCTAGTGAGTTATGGGAGTTTCGGCTTCCGGTCTCACAACACTAAATGCCATTCGGTGGCGTATGAGGGTTCGGCGGCCTTGAATGCTTAACATTTTACAAGTTTCCCTACAGGAATGTTTTCCTAAAAGTAATTCCGAAAAGATTTCATAACAGCCATTATCGCTTTAAAAAAAAAAATTCCCCTGGAGAGAAAAAAGAGAAATGCAGACGCTTCAGTAAATATCCTGTACACCGTCACCGCGGAAAGTTATCCATCGTATCACTGCTGCGACGAAAATTTCATTTTTTTTTTTGGAAGAGAGTTTCTTTTACAATACAAATTGTATTTGCACATCGTAACAAATTCCCACCCCCTCTCCAGCTTGCCGTGAGTCTGAGGTCACATGCCAATTACACTGAAGAGCCAAAAAAACTGGTATAGGCGTGCGTATGCAAAAAACAGAGGTATGGAAACAATCAGAGTAACGCGATGCGATCGGCAGTTTGATCGGTTACTGCTGCTACAGTGGCAGGTTATCAAGATTTAAGTGAGTTTGAATGTGGTGTTATAGTCGGCGCATGAGAGATGGGACATGGCATCTCCGAGGTAGCAATAATATTTGGATGTTCACGTATGACCATTTCACGAGTGTACCGTGAATATCGGGAATCCGGTAAAACATCACATCTTCGACATCGCTGCGGCCGGAAAAATATCGTGAAAGAACGGGACAAACGACGGCTGACGAGAATCATTAAACGTGACAGACGTGCAACCCTTTCTCAAATTGGCGCAGATTGGATTTGTGAACTGCCCTGCAGGATTCATCGTGTGAATTGCCTCCTGCATACCTTCAGCCTTTAGTCGAGTCCATTCCACGTCGTATTGCGGCACTTCTGCGTGCTCGGGGGGCCCTACACGATATTAGGCAGGTGCACCAGTTTTTTTTTTGGCTCTTCAATGTATATCACAATGTATTCGTGCTTTATTTTTTATATAACGCTTCCGTGGTATTTTATTGTAGAAAAAACCAGCTGATTTTACCCATGTGTGACCTCGAAGTCAGACAACTATTCAGTCTAAACAAAATGTGTACATGTTCTATTTTTTAAACATAAGTGATACATTTGGGTAATAGCGGATTCAGAACAAGTTTTTATTGTGAAATATTTGTTAGTCCCGAAGTTCGAAAAGTTACTGGCAACTTCCGACGGATACTTAGCTTTATTGTGCTTTAATAATAGAGTTGGATGTTTTTACTGTTTCTATCATACAGTCTATTAAATAGCTTCTGGACTTTAATCAAGCCTCCATTAATTGTGCTATGTACTTATATTGTTATTCGCTCGTATAAAACATTCCACAAACATTTATATTGTTGTTGATAGGAATCAATAATGGAATGCGTTTTAAAATTACACAGAAATTTAAACTAAAACTTTTATAAATCAGAACAGCGTTTACTGTTAAACACACTAAGATTCTACTCAAACTAACCATAACTTTTTATATAACTTATATAACTTCAATAACAACTTCTACCAATAAATTTGTTCATAACGTCTGCATGTCAACAAACGATGAGTGTTCTCGCATCCTGTCGGCCCGAGTCTCGACTCATCGGGTTCCTCGAGGCTGTTACGTCGCTCCGAAAGACCCGGCTACAATTTGCTGCAATTGAGCCTGCCCGTCCGTGCTGACGCTGAAACGGCGTTTGATTGGCTCGCGACGACCGCAACGTCACGCGATGATGGCGCGGACGTGCCGTGTTTCGCTGCCCGGGCGGTTATGGCTGAACTTTCTATCTTCCGAATGCCGGCCGGAAGAGAGGTTGGACGTTCAGACCATGCAAAGTATTACACGAAATATAAATTGAAATAAAAAGAGCTTTCTCTAAAACGGCACACCGTCGTTTCTTCAGCCGGTTCTCNTTAAGTTACATTTGAAATGGAAATTACTTATCAATGTTAATGCCCATTTTAAACAGAGAAATCTCTTGACTCATTACACTACTGAAAAAAAAATCACGTTGAAGCTTCGATGTGAGCTGGTGTCTGTATTAAATGCTTATATTAATGTCGACAGGTGTACAAGCTCTTGCGCAAACAGTTAAAGGTATTAAATTTCTCGTACTTGTTGTTTCTCCCCTCTCAACACTAGCGCTCGAGTATCGCCCATCCTGGGTTCGACTGTCGTCTTGGTCGAGTAGTCGAGACCGGTAGGTCGACCGTGCGTCGCCGCGCATTGTCCATTCCTTCCGGCGCGCCTCCGAGTCGCCCTTACGCACACGGCACCACCACATTATTTATTTATAACGTTAGAATCTTGGAAGTCCTTTGCTTCTACGACTAATTGACTGTGACTGAAAACTTACCCCCGTGCATCAAAAATGTTGGGCATGTTGCAGACCACGGTCGTCGAAGAGTCTAAGGGGGGAAGGGGGGGGGCATATTTGCCCCTCTCCAGTCTCGCTGTGTGGTTCCAAAATCTTAACGTGGTGTAAAATGTATTCGCGGTTTTTTTTTCTTCACTTTTCGAATCAAACCTTTGAAAAATCACTCCATTAGTGACGTGTTTGGTTGTTTTCCATGTACGTCAAGCCTTTTATACTTGTGGCAACGTAAAACTACGTTATTTTCTGTTAAATTGAACTTTCAGTCATCTTTTACCTATTTATTTAATTATATTATTTTATTTATAACTTACATACATACAAACCGAGAGAAAATAGGTGTGTTGGTAATGCCTAGTAAGAAATAGATCTCATGGGAAATATAATTAAACTGAGTGCGCACGAATGTGATGCGTTGTCCGTTTGGTGTAATTCCCTAGACTTGGTTAAGCTTTGTTTGCATGAGGCGGAGGAATATCATGAAAGTAGAACTTTAGCAGGGCTTCAGATAAGTTGGAAGTAATTGTGCATGGACTATATAACTGCAGATTTTCTTACTCGATGCATATTAAAAAATACGGAGATCATCAAATATTGGGTAAAATGCGTGGGTATGAAGCAGCATGTTCGTGTAAACGATAGCAAAACTGTTTTAAAAACCAGATTTTGGGAAGGGGCGCTTTATCCGGCACCAGGGGAGCCAAATTTTATTATATTCATGACCTCGCCTCTCCATGTTCCCACCTTAAACTAACTGGAAGAATCCAACGGCCTAGTTGTAACTGACAGGGGAAGTTGTTGCCTACATTTAACTACAACATTCTCCCTTCTATCTCGTACTGAATGACATAACTTACGCGGTGCTAGTTAATAAAGACAGTAGCCAGTAACGAAGCTAACAACTGGATATGGCGTAAACTGCCAACAAATTATATTGGTCGTTTTACTGTACTGCTTTAATAACGTTAGGTGAATATTACCTGCAGGGTGAGGAGGACATCGCGAACATGCCGACTTTGCGAGATGTACGTATTTGCGTACATTTAAAGCTTAAGTGTTAATCAGCTTGTTACTTTTATGCGCGAATTCTTCCAGACACGCACCGAGTGATTTCAAGAAGTGACTTCAGGCCACGGAAGTCAAATTCGCCGCCCTGTTTGCTCTGTATCTAGTTAGCACTCGAAATGTAGACTACTGGTAAAAGGGGGAAGAGAGTTGAAAGGAATTCGCCCAGTTGGATGGTCCAAGAGAGAAATTCTTACGCGGCGGATCTATTTTTGAGAGTACACAGCGGATTCGATTTTCCGCATTCCTAGGCGTGCATTTCACTCGCATACCAAGTTCCCCGGCGCAGATTCCATCTCTCGCCTCGCGCCTATCGATCGTTCCTGCCAGTAACATTCCATCCACTCCGCCGCCCTTTACAGCACCAAAACCACTCTCGTATTATGCCACCTCGTGTCGTGTTGCCACCCCTGAATTCTTCGCCGCGCTACCCTCTACCCTGGGAAAAACCAGTTGCAAACACCTTCCACTCCGCTTGAGGAAAAAAAAAACATTCGTTAATAAAGATTGCATTGTAAAAACTTTCTGTATTAAAAAAAAATTATTTGTAAAATAGTTTCCAAGATAATTTTTGTAACACTACACGTAAGTGAAGAAATTGTACAAACCGTTACTGTGGGATGTAAAAATATGATGTCAAATTTTAAAGACCGGGTACTGTAGACTTTGCATTTGCAGCTAAATATTTATTTTATGACGATTGGCAACAGCACTTTTGTCATTAACGACAAATTATTTAGCGGCGGCTACAAACTACAGCCGGATTCCTGCGCATGCGCGGTCAAGTGGCTATGCTTTGTCTTGCGGTTGACCACGAAGCCATGTTTGTCCGTGTCCGTCACCTTGAAACAGGCTATGGACGAATTCACAAGGCGAATTCTTAAGAAATGGGGAATCGATTATGTGATCCCTTTATTCCAAGGAAAGTACACGTTTCGCATAAACAATCCTAGAAAATATTTTTTTTTTTATGTGAAGTATTTTAAGGCCTTGGCGTGTGTGAAATATGTGTGGAATTTGCTTGCTCAAATCCCAAGTACGCAAAAGACGTATGTGAGCCCCAATAATAAACAGCATTTATGCTAGGAACGTAACAGTTTTGCTGCAACTAGCGAAAACATTCAACTTTTTGGCGACCACAAAAGCGATTTCGTGCTTGTAAATAAGAATTGCTATGAAAAAATAATTTTGTTGGTGACACAAAATCTGTCATGAGGTCCGTATTGACAAAATAATTTTGTGGTCGCCAATAAAATTGTTATGGTCACTACAAAAATTTATTTTCACTGTCGCCAAAGACAAGTCATGTATTAGGTATGGATACGGTGTGATAATTTCGAGAATTTATCTGGAGGTAGGGTATAATTCAAGGCGCCTTACTTCGCGTGTTATTTTCATCACTGCATTGCAGGAGCAACGGTGGTGTAGCACTCGCCTCCCAATACGGAGGAAAGGGTTCGATTCCAGATAATATAAACACCAGATTTTCACACGTGGGAAAAGTGGCGGATGTTGCCGTTGGCGGGTGTGTGTTCTTTCGGTGCTCCCATTTTCCCCCCACACATAGTACACCTCCCTTCACACCCATCGGCGCCGAAGAGAACAGCTTCGCCCACGATTAGGCTATGGTCGTTTCAACATGCCCTTGGCACAGCAGATAAGTGCACGGAGACGAAATGACGTAACGGTTCATTTGACGTAGGCGTATCCATTCTCTGACAGTCGCGCAAGACTCTGGGAGCGGTCCTTGCGTCTTATTGGCTACTGCACGCTGCGAGAGGTTTTCGTATTGGCTGGGCTGGCAGCTGGCGAGCAGGTTACCAGGCGCTGATTGGCGAACGGCGTCCCAACATTTTGCTGGCCAGTGACGGCCATTTATCTGCCATGTGCGGCGGGTGTTCGCGGAATAAGCAGCTGTTTCAATTCTCCGTTTTTAAGGTTTGAAAGCAATGAGAATTTGGTATAGGGAAAAACCTGTATTTGAGATTCATTTTTTTTAAATCCATTATGAGGATATAAACTTTACTAAAGCCCAAGTGTGAGAAATTATACTCTCAAGCTCTGTATCGATGCAAATATCNATTATGAGGATATAAACTTTACTAAAGCCCAAGTGTGAGAAATTATACTCTCAAGCTCTGTATCGATGCAAATATCATAATTTGCTTTTCAGTATTTTTTAATTTAATTATTAAGTTTTCTGATATTTCCAGGAAACCGGCTATACATTAATGTTGCAAAAGTTTTCGATAGCAAAGAAACACGTATTTTTCTGCTTAAAAAGTCGCTGGAGGAATATATATATTTATTTAACAGGAACTTCAAGACACCCTATTTCATTAACATGTATTTTTTCCCTACACCTAGCGGCAGTGATATTTCGCGAAAAGATTTCGAGACAAGATACAGTCCAAAGTACTGTAGGGTCGTCCAGCTTCTTTGATNATTATGAGGATATAAACTTTACTAAAGCCCAAGTGTGAGAAATTATACTCTCAAGCTCTGTATCGATGCAAATATAATAATTTGCTTTTCAGTATTTTTTAATTTAATTATTAAGTTTTCTGATATTTCCAGGAAACCGGCTATACATTAATGTTGCAAAAGTTTTCGATAGCAAAGAAACACGTATTTTTCTGCTTAAAAAGTCGCTGGAGGAATATATATTTATTTAACAGGAGCGTCAAGAAACCCTATTTCATTAACATGTATTTCCCTATACCTAGGGGCAGTTATATTTCGCGAAAAGATTTCGAGACAAGATACAGTCTAAAGAACTGTAGGGTCGTCCAGCTTCTTTGATTGGCTAAAAAATGTTCTGGTCCGTGTTAACCGTTTCCGCACGAATCACGAAGGTTCAGTGTCGGAGTTACTTAGTCCTGAGTGGCTTGGTCAAAGACGGACACTTCACCAGCAGCCAATGGAGGTATAACAACAGCTGAGGTGTGTATATAGTATTGAAGTCTACTGTGTGCTCCGATTTTTACGCGAAAAGTCACTGGCCCTACCTATACAAAATTCTCACTGCTTTCAAACCAGGCAACCGCCTCGAGTAATCTGTGGCCGGGAGAAACTGAGTGTATTGCAACAACACGTTGCATACATGATGTTGTCATATGCGGTATAATAACAACAATAAGCACTTTCATCCCTATTACCCGTAGGTTCTTACTGGGTTTTTTTTCTTATAATGTCAACCCGTTCACGCGTGCTTTCAATTCTCTACCACCTGGGCCGGTGAACTATTCAACGAGTCTAACTTCAACTTCCCTNTAATAACAACAATAAGCACTTTCATCCCTATTACCCGTAGGTTCTTACTGGGTTTTTTTTCTTATAATGTCAACCCGTTCACGCGTGCTTTCAATTCTCTACCACCTGGGCCGGTGAACTATTCAACGAGTCTAACTTCAACTTCCCTTGGACTGCGGACCGCCTGCAGAAGACTCGCCGGAGTTGGGGACTCAGAGCGACGCGCTCGGCAAGGAACCCCGCCGACAAGTCACATAAGGGAATCTCAGGCAGGGTCCAGTCATGGTCAGCCCGCGGTCCTCCTGACTTTCCATGGCACTCGCGGGTTTTCCTTGCCGATAGTAACACGCCAACGCTCGTCGGATTCCAAGACACCGGCCCCGTGCCTTCAAGCAAATCCAGCCAAAGCTCGCGCGTGTTTGCAAATCGAATTTTTTTGCCGAAACTATCAAAGTGTCCTCGCTATGTTTACCTACGAAAATAAATACCCCAGACGAGGACGTGATGGCACTTTCAAGATATTAGTCCACAGACCTAAAAATTCGCGAGTTCAACGACCTGCAGACTGAACTCTACGGTCGTATGTACAAATGTGCCGATGTCAACTGCACATTGGTTGTCTGCTGTCACAGTGGAAGGCGACGATTAGGCCATCGTTCCACAGAAGGTGTCAAAAACAGCGTGGTCCAATAGCTGAAGTCATATAAACACACGTGTTTTGAATTCTAGCTTGTACCAAATGAATCCGCGAATTTTTCCAGGTCTCTAGATATCACGCATGCTGTAAGTATTCTTTTGGAGCCGTCCGACATCGTAAAAACTGCTTTTTCATTCTGCTGTATCTTAAAACATACTACCTGGTACGACATAAGTCTGCATTGAACCCTGCTACAAACTTCCCTAGGGTCACCGTTGAAAGTCCCATCGGTACACGCAGAACGGCAACATTGCACGCCTTGCACTTAGCGGAGGCGCATTTGACGCGCGAAGCATTGTCGCCCACTCCCTTCCGAGCCTCAAACGCGAAGATGCTGCAGCTGCAGGTAGGCGACCGCCCTAACTCACAAACTCGTCAATTTACATGCCAGAGCCTAAGAAGTGGCCAACAAAGACTCGTCTGAATTTCCTCGCAGAGGAATCCAGCTCGAGCCGCGTATGGCTGTTTCCAGTTACAGTAAACACTGGCACATCTTCCTAAAAGTGCACCATCCATTACTGCGCCTTTCCTTCCCTAATACATTTTTTTTTATTCTGGACAATTGCTCGTTCTTCACCCGGGACGACTCGAGGGCGACTCTAGCCAGAGGTCTGTGCGTGTAAAAGCTCCGGAGACGACGGGGAAGGACACTCACGGGATGACGAAGAAAGGCGGAGGAATAAAACGCGTGTAAGAGGCTCGGGTAAAAGGGATTGGAATGGGAGGGGGGGGGCAGCCGGCGATGAATGAAGCAGGCGAACGGTCTCCTCGGCTCTCGGGGTTCTGGAGGTCCGGTGATTCGATCAAGCCCGCTCCATTCAACGGACGAGATTCTATTAGGGCGCCCACTTAAAGACGTCAGGGGTGTCCGCAGCGAGGCGGGGGGTAATCCTGCGCGACACGTGGTGGGGCGTCTCTACACGCCGTCAAGAGGCAAGACTGGTCTTGGCCAAGAGGTGTCTGCATCACTGGTCCAGACTACAGGCTCCTCACGGTAAAGTGAGCACATTTGAAAGCCCCTTCACTTGGAATAAATTCAATAAATGCATTTTATTTTAGCCTTAGACGTTAACTTCCGAGTGCGTTGGAATATACACTCTGTGTTTATTACTTACATAAAAATATTTATTTAAAAAGGTTGTTAGACGATAAAAAATGGCTGAAAGGAAAAAGTAACTAGGGCCTAAAAAGTGCTCACTTTACCGTGAACAGTCTATACCTAAATGTAGACGTAATAGGATAATATCAAAGAGTTGGAAAAAATTACGTGGTATATATATATTTATATAAATGCTATTCCCGAGCCCTCCAACATAGCCAAAAACAGCTTTTTCACACTGCTGTATCTCGCAATGTACTTGTCGGAAACATGCGAAACTATTATAGGGACATGCACTGAACTTTGCTTCAGACTATCCACCAATAAAATTATAGGGTCAAGGCTTAAAGTGCCTTAGGTACACGCAGCACGACTGACACACTGCACGCTAGTTCAGCGTCCTGCGTGTAGGGGTGATGGGGCACTAGGCTCGCGTGTCAGTGTCGCCCTTATCGCTCCCGCGCTTCCCTGCCTCAGACGCGCTAAAAAGCTCCAAGCAGGCGGCGCCCTTAACACGGCAGGTCTGGCTACGCCTGGTTCTAATTTTATATTTTTCGCTACAACCTATCAACGTAGGGACACCCGAATTTTACGAAAAGATTTCACGACGAGTTGTATTTCATAACACTTTAGCTCAGATCTGCTCTCGTGATTCGATGGTTTCCGTGTTACGCGTCTTAGGTGTATGCCTGCCAATCACAAGACGCACAATGTTGAAGTTGCCTAATTCTGATTGGCCAGTTAAGTAGGAGAAGATCTTCTCACAAAGACACGCCGCCAATAAGCAGAAGAAAACTGTTCGCGTACCCGTACGGTATTGAAATCTGCGGAAATCTTTTCGCGAAATTCGGGTGTCCCTACGATATGTGGTATTTAAGTTTAATGAATGACAGGGAAAACGGCATTTCTCATTGCATTTTTCAAAAATACCAAACTATACCGTAGCACTTCGCGTTTATTATGATAAAGGCATTTTTTGGTACGTTTTAACAGTTTCCATCCGATTGGTAGCACAGTTACCTAATTCTCATTAGCGTAGTGAAACGGATGTACACAGACGATATCAGAAATAATTGTCTTTTTTTTTGTATATCTATAAGAAACCCGAGGCTAGTCAGTAGTCAAATGCTCCCACGATAAATCACCCCCTCATAAATAGGGCCACCTATTTTTCGCAAAAATATTCCACGACTTGTTGCACTCCAAAACACTTTAGTTCAGAACCAGTATCGCGGTTGGATGGTTTTAACTCGCAAGCGTCTTATGTCTGCCCGCGAATCACAGACGTACAGCACCGGAGTAACCTAATTCTGATTGGCCAATCAAGTAAGAAAATGTCTTCTCACGGAGACACGCTACATATAAGCAAAAGAATACTGCTGGTATGGCCGTAGGGTAGAGACCGGAAAAATTCGCGAGTTCAATGAACTGCAGACTAGACTCTGCAGTCTTATGTACAAATATGCAGACATCAACTTCACATTGGGTGCCTGCTGTCACAGTGGGAGGCGACGATTGGATCAGCACTCTCCAGGAAGTGTCAAACACCGAGTAAGCCAATGGCTAAAGTTATATAATCGCAAGTGTTTTGAGTTCCGGCGTGTCCCAAAATGAATCCGCGAGTTCTTCAGGTCTCTGCCGTAGGGTAATGAAATCAATAGAGCGCCCTACTCTTAAATTGCAGTACAGTTTTGAATGGCGCGCACTGTTGTCAGATTACTCCAGCTTTGCGACTGATTATGAGGATTGTATCTGTTTACGTCCCTGACAAGTCGTAAGAGAATCTAATCCTGCGACGCAAAGCTAAGCGGCTCCTTCGAAACTGAAACCTGCGAGAAACCGTATCATCGTGATTGGAAGGCGCGCACGCAACGTAGATTGTTTTTTTTTTCGAGGCTGCAAAAAGGTAACTTATCCGGCAACAGTGCACGCAGGAACAAGGACAGAATTAACGACAGGAATAATGTATTGGAAAGAGAGAGAGTGAATGTTCATTACACCGCACACTGCAATCTAAGAGTGAGACGCTTTTTTTTTTGTAGCGCCATCACCAACAGTGTTTTTTCTCTCTGAATAATTCAATTTACTGCTGCTGGAACACGGTCGTTCTGTTAAATTGAACATTAGCTTATATTTTATCTATAAAGTATAACATTGCCTTTATAATTGAAAGTGATAAAAACAGAGAGAAAACATGTGTGTTAGTAATGCCTAGTATAAAAAAATAGTTANTGCCTTTATAATTGAAAGTGATAAAAACAGAGAGAAAACATGTGTGTTAGTAATGCCTAGTATAAAAAAATAGTTCTTATGCAAATTCTTATTTGAAGTGAGTGAGCACGAACGCGGTGCGTTGTCCTTTTGGTATACTTTTCTAGACGCGTGAGGCGCGGAGGAATATACTGCAAGTAGAACTTTAGCAGGGCTTAAGAAAAGTTGGAAGAAACAGCGAACGAGCTATATTGTTCAATCTCGCGTGAGAAAATGAAGCGTTAATCCTTTCAGTCACGGATAAATATACAGTTCTAGGAGTTGCAACGAATACATTTTAGGTTCTAAATTGCACTAGTATCCAGTATACCGCTCCGCGGTATGTCTGGGCTTATAATAAACATTTACTTTGCAGCAGATGTTTATGAGACTGCGAAATGTTAATTGTCTCAACGACGAGATAAAGCAGAACTACTTTACAGAAGAAGGATGAGTAAACACAAGACGGCAAGGATGTCGCCACCTTAAGGANACGAGATAAAGCAGAACTACTTTACAGAAGAAGGATGAGTAAACACAAGACGGCAAGGATGTCGCCACCTTAAGGACGCCGCCTGCCCAGAGGTGTTTTGCGCGTTTGAGGCCAAGGAGCGCGGGAGTGATAGCGGCGAAAAAGGCACGCGATTCAAGTGCCCAATCGCCCCTACGCGCTAGTTTCTGAACTGGTGTGCAGTGTTCTCGTCGCGAAGCGTGCACCTATGGGTAGGGACAGGTGTTTTTTTTTTTTTCGCGAAAAGACTTCAACATCAATTGTGCTCCAAAACACTTTTGCTCATATGCACTTTCGTGGTTGGATGATTTTCGAGGTCACGTGCCTCAAGTNTCAATTGTGCTCCAAAACACTTTTGCTCATATGCACTTTCGTGGTTGGATGATTTTCGAGGTCACGTGCCTCAAGTGTCTGCCCGCAAACCATGGATAGGGCCAGTGACTTTTCGCGTAAAAACCGGAGCACACAGTAGACTTCAATACTATATACACATCTCAGCCGTTGTTATACATCCATTGGCTGCTGGTGCCGTGTCCGTCTTTGACCAAGCCACTCAGGACTAAGTAACTCCGACACTGGACCTTCATGATTCGTGCGCAAACGGTTAACACGGGCCGGGACATTTTTTAGCCAATCAAAGAGGCTGGACGACCCTACAGTGCTTTGGACTGTATCTTGTCTCGAAATCTTTTCGCGAAATATCACTGCCCCTAACCATGGATGTTCAGTATCGGAGTACTTTATTCTGATCGGCCCAGTCAAATAAGACCGTGTCTTCTCGCGTAGACACGCGGTCAATAGCAAACGGAAGTTGTGGTTGTGGACAAAAAAGAAATTTAAGTCTAGCATGGCCATAAATAATTTCGCGAAAAACACCTGTCCCTGCCTATGGGACTTCAAGCGGCGACCCTATCGTTTTACAGGTGGAAAGTCTGAAACAAAGTTCAGTGCAGGTCCATATATAGTAGTTCCGCGTGTTTCAGACCAGTATATTTTAAAATACATCAGTAAGAAAAATCCGTTTTTAGCTATGATGTTGTTATAGATCGGGAATAGTATTTTTAATGTGCGTTATATTTGTATTGTGTTATTAGTACCTCGTACGAAGGGTGTTTTATTTTCGTATATCAGTATAATGGAAACAGAAGTGGTTCCATAAAAAAAAAACCAGCGTATTTCGAACAAACTGCAACGCAATTCAAGTGACAGGTAGGCGGTGCCCCTGCTACTAAGCCGTAGTGGTTGATGCCTACGGACATCCGATTTTCGCGAAAAGAATGCCTGTCAAGTTGTATTTCAAAACATTTTAATACGGATCCACTTTCCTGATCGGATGGGTTCGAATGCTGCGAGTTTTAGGTATCTTCCCGCGAATCATAGACGTCCAGTACCACAATAACCTAATTCTCGTTGGTCCAGTCAAATACCACGCTGTCTTCGACGAAGGCATGCGGCCGATAACGGGAGGAATAATCCAGGAGTGCAAGTTGGATATTGAAATCTAGCCTCGGTGGAATTGTTTTCCAGAATATCGGGTGTGTCCCTACTGACGGCGGTGGTGTCCAGCCTTATGCAGCGTGCATCGTGTTGACGGATGGCAAGGTAAGAGGGGTGAGGTGGGGGTGTGGCCGCTGTCGTCGCCGGGCTGCAGCAGC
>NQII01001273.1:419295-458801 GCA_002778355.1 Clitarchus hookeri
CCGAGTTCCGCTAATTGTAGCCTAGACGCAAGGGCCGATTCACATTTAAGTTGACATGTAGCTCGTTGCGTTAACTTTACTTTGCAGTTATGTTCAGGTATGCCTACATCGCGCAGCAGTGTGTTCACGTTGACTCGCATGGTCCGGCTAGTACGCATTCCTTCGTCACCGAATAAATCAACAATAGATAGCAGTATTAGAACGTGTTTACATAACAAATTCACATTTCACAACCGTAAGAATAACAAAAATGTAGAGAAAATTCAGAACTAGGGGCTTCATACAGCACTCGCAACGAGCAAGTTGTTTGGAACCAGCGGCTTGGCGTGACGTCACAACTAATGGTGTCCATAGCCAATCGGACACTAGGGTCGTCCCCACAGCCTGGCGCGGCCAATCAGGGAATGGGCACACCCACTTCAAAGGAACCTCAAGGCCATTGCTAGGGACATGCAAAATTCGCATTATCACCGGCCGTCCTGCTTCGTTTGCTTGTTGGTATAGACCTTATAATATCGCGTTATAATTTTGTGACAGACTAGGCATCATAGAATGATATGTTAGTTTTAATGTTTGTCATTCGGCCTTTGCTCAACCTACACGCCCTGCAGAACTCTGCACGAATAGTGAACATGTAGCACTGCGCGGCTTTCTTTCCTTTGGCCAAGTCGAACAACGCACTGGGTCCTAGCTGTGGCAGTGGCCAATGAACAAATGAGATTTGCTTGAGTATGTAAATGGCGGTGATGCGGTTGTTTCATAACGCGAAATGATAGGGTCTCTATTTATTGATCTCTTCCTAGGTGGAAAGCCTTTTCCGTTGTCACTGAACTGCACGTCATTGGGTCATACAAATCTAGAATATTTATTCATTGGCGTACAGATTTTCAGGGCATGTTGGAAAAATATGGTCCAATAAAAACCCGCTATGTGAACGTACACGGTGTTACGAGTTGTGGTCAGGCCCTTACCTGAGCGGCCTGCCTGATCAAACCTTCACTTATTATTCCAGGACACGGGTCGTGATCGCTGAAATTAGTTGTGAAATCGCAAACCACAGAAACCCCCTCCACCGGCCAGTAAACGGGGACAACGCAACCGATATAGGACTGTGTAGTCCGTGGGAGGTGTCTTTTGTCGTCGGGCCATTGGAACGAGAAGACCACCGAAGATGGGTGTGTCCGGCCGTCGACTTGCACCATCTTAATCAGCCTCCGGAATCATGAACAAGGTGGGGACTCTCCAATTAGGCTTTATTCAGAACGTGGTTGGTTAAATCTTTATAAAATAATATAATTTAATATTTCAGTATATTTGTATAGCTCCTCCCGTTCATATTCAATCATATTTATATTGAAATAATATTGTACAACCTTAATATTAAATAAACCTCTTTTATATAGTGTTCATTACATAACTCTTATCAATAACTTGTTACGCCCCTATATCCCCGTTAAGGATAAATATCAAAAAAATTTCAAAATAATAACAACTGGTTTAAAGCGTAAACTGTATCCAAAAGATACCGCTAGGGGAAATGATTTTTCGCGAAAAAATTTCGAGAGAAGATACAATTCAAAGCACTGTAGGGTCGTCTAGCTTTTATGATTGACTGAAACACGTTATGGTATTTGTTAACTGTTTGTGCACGAATCACGAAGGTTCAGTGTCGGAGTTACGGAATTCTGAGTTGCGGGTCAAATGTGGAAACGACACCAGCAGCCAATGGAGGTATGACAACAGCTGAGATATATATAGATAGGGCCAGTGACTTTTCGCGTAAACATCGGAGCACACAGTAGACTTCAATACTATATATACACACCTCAGCTGTTGTTGTACCTCCATTGGCTGCTGGTGCCGTGCCCGTCTTTGACCAAGCCACTCAGGACTAAGTAACTCCGACACTGAACCTTCGTGATTCGTGCGCAAACAGTTAACACGGGCCAGAACATCTATTAGTCAACCAAAGAAGCTGGACGACTCTACGGTGCTTTGGTCTGTATCTTGCCTCGAAATATTTTCGCGAAATACCACTGCCCCTAGATATAGAGTATTGAAGACTACAGCGTGCTCAGGTTTTTTTCGCGAAAAATTACCGGCCCTAGATACCGCGGTTTTTGCATGTGCCTAATAGTCATCGCGTACCTGTGTATTCACCTGCTGTGTGGCTACGCTCTGCTCGCTGTTCCGTCTGTGATTAGCACCCACGTGCTAATCTTCCCAGGAACCGAGCGCGTCAGTGGGTAAATGTTGAACTGGCTGGCCCTGCGTCGCGGGTGACGTAACTCCTCGCCGTCCTACGGCTAGATAAGCCGGCGAGAAGTCTCCAGCCGGCTGTCGGGACGCAGGCGCGACCACACTAAGGCCGCGTTCCACTTGGTGCCGACAGCGCTGACCCGTTGCATACAAAAAGGAACGCCGCCAGTGAAAATCCGCAATCAGTAGCTCTCAGTAGTGGAACCAGGTGGAACACTCATCAGTAGAGACCTGAAAAATTCGCTTTTTCATCTCGGGACAAGCTAGAATTCAAAACCCCGTACGTTTGTATTGCTAATGCTATTGGTCCACCCGTTACATTTCACCTCCTGGACAACTCTGAGCCTATAATAAATACACAGTAAAATGCAGACCGAATCACCGTCTTCCGCTAATACAAGCAACCAATGAACAGTGATATCTGCATGACTTTGCATACGAAAATAGAGTAGAGCCTACAGGTCATTGAACTCGCGAATTTTTCAGGTCTCTACTCATCAGCAGAGTTTTCTGCAGGAATAATGGCGTCTGCTATGCGCGGTGAAGCAATGGTAGGCCTAAACATGTTGTCGAGAGGAATTGATATATTTTTTTTCTATTCATCTTCGTCTGATCCAGACTCATCAATTGATGACGAGATCGAAGAATGTGAAAATATACTTCACACCTGCATCTTCTGCGGATAACAACGACGTAACTTGCTCGTTATCCGTCGCCGCCATGTTGCGTCGTCTGCTTTTACCGAGACTGCCTGGCCTTCTGCACGTCAGTAGCTTCAGCCGGGAGTGTAGCCTCCGACCCAGACGCCACAACGCCATTCGTNCGGCAAGGTGTGCAGCGCTGCACTCCCGCCTGCAACTGGAGAGGTCACTGGTGTAGCGACTCGCTTCGTGCGTCCACTGCGCGCGCGACCCCATTTATACATTTACACATTACCGCGAGTTCCACTACTTATGGCCTACACTTACAGGACAAACTCCATTACATGTGGCCTAGACATAAAGGACGATTTCCACCACTTCCAGCCTAGACTTAAAGCCCGAGTTCCGCTAATTGTAGCCTAGACGCAAGGGCCGATTCACATTTAAGTTGACATGTAGCTCGTTGCGTTAACTTTACTTTGCAGTTATGTTCAGGTATGCCTACATCGCGNATTCACATTTAAGTTGACATGTAGCTCGTTGCGTTAACTTTACTTTGCAGTTATGTTCAGGTATGCCTACATCGCACAGCAGTGTGTTCACGTTGACTCGCATGGTCCGGCTAGTACGCATTTTCACCCATTAATATTTATTTTCCTTCGTCACCGAATAAATCAACAATAGATAGCAGTTTTAGAACGTGTTTACATAACAAATTCACATTTCACAACCGCAAGAATAACAAAAATCTAGAGAAAATTCAGAACTAGCGACTTCATATAGCACTCGCAACGAACAAGTTGTTTGGAACCAGCGGCTTGGCGTGACGTCACAACTAATGGTGTCCATAGCCAATCGGACACTAGGGTCGAAATATTTTCGCGAAATATCACTGCCCCTAGATATAGAGTATTGAAGACTACAGCGTGCTCAGGTTTTTTCGCGAAAAATTACCGGCCCTAGATACCGTGGTTTTTGCATGTGTCTAATAGTCACCGCGTACCTGTGTATTCACCTGCTGTGTGGCTACGCTCTGCTCGCTGTTCCGTCTGTGATTAGCACCCACGTGCTAATCTTCCCAGGAACCGAGCGCGTCAGTGGGTAAATGTTGAACTGGCTGGCCCTGCGTCGCGNCCCACGTGCTAATCTTCCCAGGAACCGAGCGCGTCAGTGGGTAAATGTTGAACTGGCTGGCCCTGCGTCGCGCGTGACGTAACTCCTCGCCGTCCTACGGCTAGATAAGCCGGCGAGAAGTCGCCAGTCGGCTGTCGGGACGCAGGCGCGACCACACTAAGGCCGCGTTCCACTTGGTGCCGATAGCGCTGACCCGTTGCATACAAAAAGGAGCGCCGCCAGTGAAAATCCGCACTCAGCAGCGCTCAGTAGTGGAACCAGGTGTAACACTCATCAGTAGAGACCTGAGAAATTCGCTTTTTCATTTCGGGACAAGCTAGAATTCAAAACCCCGTACGTTTCTATTGCTAATGCTATTGGTCCACCCGTTAAATTACACCTCCTGGACAACTCTGAGCCTACAATAAATACACCATCTTCCGCTAATACAACAAGCAACCGATGAGCAGTGATATCTGCATGACTTTGCATACGAAAATAGAGTAGAGCCTACAGGTCATTGAACTCGCGAATTTTTCAGGTCTCTACTCATCAGCAGAGTTTTCTGCAGGAATAATGGCGTCTGCTATGCGCGGTGAAGCAATGGTAGGCCTAAACATGTTGTCGAGAGGAATTGATATTTTTTTTTTCTATTCATCTTCGTCTGATCCAGACTCATCAATTGATGACGAGATCGAAGAATGTGATAATATACTTCACACCTGCATCTTCTGCGGATAACAGCAACGTAACTTGCTCGTTATCCATCGCCGCCATGTTGCGTCGTCTGCTTTTACCGAAACTGCCTGGCCTCCTGCACGTCAGTAGCTTCAGCCGGGAGTGTAGCCTCCGACCTAGACGCCACAACGCCATTCGTCAGTTACTGATCAGCAGATTCAGTGCGTAACGGAACGTTCGTCAGTAATTTCAGCTGCTGCCAGTACCAAGTGGGACGCAGCCTTAGAACACGCGACCTAAACAAGAACGTTCGATCGCGCCATGCGAGTGCCATTATCGATGCATCGCTCGCGTGTTTACATCAGCCGCGCGTGTGTCACATCTACGCCGACCATCTCTGTTTTCTAGAAATAGTTACGAACCACCATGATTATACCCACGCGACCCACCAACAGAACATACGTGCCTGAAAAAAAAATGTTTTGCGCCATTTGCAAACTGGTTGCTTATGAAGGTTGTCCGATGAGACAGTAGGTGCATTACAAAGAGGCATCTGTTAAGACAGTTTGTATTCTCATCCCATTCTTTCGCATGGGCCGTGCGCAAACGAGTAACTCAATAATCCCAACGGTGCGTGGGTAACTCATTATTGGCCGCGTACAAGTACTGCCATACGTGATGAATATGACGATTCTCGTTTTATTCACAACTTTCGACTCCCGGAGAATCGCTGTTAAAAATTTCTGCATATCCACGGTAGATCTTACGAAAATATGCAGTTAAAATGCGGAAACCTAATCTGATATTACGAAAAGCAGAGCTGTGCTTCGTAAATTCAAAATACGGAAAGCCTTAATACTTCCTATAGTTTGGGATTTCTGGAACGAACAATGCCGAGTCTACACGAACCTCTCTTCGACGTTGTAATTGCTTATGCGGCAAAAATAGCATCAGGCGCCTGTAACAGCAACAATTAAAACATTCGAGCATTACTATAAACAGAAAAAAGTTGTAACAAATTTCTATAAATAATATATTTGTACCCAAAATGTCATGAGCAAGTCGTAGGTGATTGGTATGAGTCATAAGTATTGTTACGTGCCCACTGCTTCGCATCCCGCGCGTGCGAGTGGAAGTGAAGGACAAAGTAGTTATATGATAGCGGCGGCAAGTCAATGGAATGTTTTGCATAAAAGGCGAGCGAACCGCTTATCTGTTACAAAAAGCGAGCCGACACGATAAACCCTTTTGCGGCGCGTGCTGCTGACCTTGGTTGTATTGACTTACTACTTTTATCTGAAGAATTTTCTAGTGATTTGCTGCCCTAATGTCTCTCAGCTAGAATCGGGGTGCGGCGAACCTTCCAGGTCAAGGCCAGTGGCTATAAAAAGAGCGTCGGGTCTCCGAGCCGGCAGTTGTTGAATGGATGAGTTTCAGCGATAGACGACTAGCGAGAAGAGAAGCGCGTGGCGAGAGAAGTGACCAGCGGGAGGGAAGTCTGCGACTGCGAACATCAGAGCAGTGAAGAGTACGACTGCAGACTGAACTATTGGACTGGGTATGTGAGTGAAAGGCATTACAAATGATGGCAACAGATAGACTGAACGTGTGTTAATGATGAGTATGTGTTAATTGACAATAACCAAACAGAGACATGAAGAAGGACTATAATTAGAGTTCAAATAGACATTAAATATTGCTCTCACTGTGAAATAAAAAGAGTAATAGTGGAGGCATAATTTAATGCTGTAAATAATAGTTGTGTGAATAAATTATAAATCAAATTTAGTTCTTCTGTTTTTATTAAGACCTCCATCACTCACGAACTCATATACGCCCCCAGGAGTCTATGTAACAGTATTTTGGTTCGTTTACAAATATCGCTCCAAAAACTTTTTTTGTTCATTTTTATGCACACTGAAACGCCCGCATAAAGAAAAATTATCCCTTTTTTATAACCGAAAATAAAGAAAACCAAAACAGCAAGTTTACGGAGAAATTCCGCAAGTCTACGGAATGTTTTGTAAAATTTAAGGTAAGTCCGCTATTTCGGAAAAGCGATGTGTCCGTAATTTTACGGAGAGTTTTGGGGAAGTTTACCAGCAGTTTTCCGTAAAATGACGGAAAATACCTCTAACCTGTGATAAGACGATTTACGCTGCATTGGGAGGGATATCCTATTGCTAACACGAATTTCAGTGAAATGATTCTCGTAGCGCGATCTATGATTGATATAAGGCCCCTGACGATCACTATGGAAAGAGTGAATCAGTTTTAGTAACTGAATGTAGGTGTGCGCTGTGGCCTAGTTCAGAACACTTACTTTGCTATTACGAGTTACGTAGGCATATGGCCTACATACTTCATTGGCACTTGCGAATTCTGGTCGACCCTATTAAGTACTCGAAATGCCAGTCAATTGCTTTTTTTTTTATGTAAACGGCGATTCCTATTAGAAATAGGATAAATGTGACTGTTTGTAAGCAACTGATCATACACTGATAGTAGAAATGAGCGAGAGTTTCTTCAGTAAAGCAGAATTTGAATAGCTAACAGCCCTAATTAGAGGTACTCACTCCAGTAATATGAACAATACGCGTGCGGGTAAGTGAATGTATAGTGAGAAAGAAACGCCAGAAGATTTTAACCCAAAGCTTATGCGTGACAGTGCAACCAGGGAAAGTTTAAAGATAACTGAAAGACATTACAGCTCTCCTGGTATTGAAAGAAAATCAATATCTTGTTCTCACTCGCTGAGTAAGCCACGTTTCTCTTATCACAAGCGTGGAGTGAATTACAAAATCATTCATCCATAGCAAAATTAATTTGTGCTAAATAGTTGTATTGAGATCTACTTAATTCGTCAAATGGTTGTGTTGAGATCCACACCGCAAATATATTGCGAATTTTACTTCTTCTCATGAACATAGTAGCTATAGCTAGAGAGCTGAAAAATTCGCGAGTTCAACGACTTGCAGGCTGATGTACAAATATGCCGATGTCAACTGCAAATTGGATGTCTGGTGTCACAGTGGAAGGCGACGATTGGGCCAGCGTTCTCCAGGAGGTGTCAAACATCGTCCGGTCCAATGGCTGAAGTTATATAAACACACGTGTTTTGAATTCTAGCTTGTCACAAAATGAATCAGCGAATTTTTCAGGTTTCTAGCTATAGCGAATATTTTTCGTTAACACAAAAAGCGAAAATTGTGAAAATTTATCCAATTAGACAAACAAGCTTGAAAACTTGTAGTAATAAATTCTTCTAAGTAATCATAGAACAAAAATAAACATGTAAGTCTTTTTTTAAGTTGACTATAAAGTAGACTACCGTTAGATAGTATTTCGAACCTGTAACATCTACGAGCCATAGAATATAAAATAAGGCATAGAAAATTTATTTCCACAAAGGTTGTATGCAACGTCAAGTAAGTTTGGTAACTTTCAAAAATCTCAAATTATCGCACTGGTCTAGTGGCGATGTAAATTTTCCTTGCAATACTTTTTTGTAGACACCCCCGATTTTCGCGGAAAGAGTTGCTGTCTAGTTGTATTTCAACACGTTTTATCTCATATCCACACTCGCGATTGGATGATTAACTGGTACGCGTCTTCGGCGACATCCCGCGAACCACATACTTTCAGTACCGGAGGAACAGAATTCCGATTGGCCCGGTCTTCTCACAAAGGCACGTCGCCAATAACTGAAGGAAAACTTCAGCTGTGAGCAAAATATACAAATCTTTAGCCTGCGTGGGACTCTTTTCGTGAAAATCGGATTTCCCTACTTATTTGTTAACATTTCCTGCTCTTTCGCTATAGGTTGTTCACGGTAAAATGAGCACTTTTGAAAACCCTGCTTTATATCTACTTGTAAGCACATTGTGTATTTCTCCGCCATATGTAAAATCAACATTGTTGTGGCCCTGATTACTTTACCCATGCGTCAGTCAAGGGAAACTGTAAAATTAGTAAAAAAAAAGTAAATATTTCACCAATTTTATTATATATACATATACACTTATACGCATTAAAAAAATCAGAGAGAAAAATAAATGATTGTAGTATTCACAAATGTTTACGAACACTTTTAATTCAACGTTGAGACATGGGACTACTTTCCCTCCATTGTTACCAACTTTACTGGGAGCATTACACTAAGTGTGCCCGTTAGAAACGCAGGTACGGACAGTGACAATTTTAAAGGGTTGATTTCAAAAGTGCTCACTTTACCGCGAACAGCCTTTACGTAATTTTTCCTTACGTTCTAGGAAGTATTCCGCCTCATGAAAAACATGCCATCTAATGTAATATATCACCCCTCCCCCCTGCCTTGGCCCTCGGGCAGTAGACTGTCCACAAACTCTCGAAACAAAAGAACGTTATCTGGACAAACACACGCGGGCAGCACGTCGCCGAGACGGCGCAATGAATTCTCAACGAGGCTGTAATCACGGAACCGGAATAGACCTTGGCCTGCCAAGGTGAAAGTAAGGTCAGGTACATCGACGTGCGCAGAAAACTGTGTGCTACGTGACCAAGCGAGTTCACTCCAACGGCAGCGTTCACACTAAAATAATTAAACAACCAGTTCTTAAAAAAAATGTTTTTTGCAGCATTATTAGCTTAATATTTTTAATTGCATTTACAAATATTCACGCGTGTGTATGTGTGTGTCTGTGTGTGTTGTGTGTGATGCCTCACAAACGGTGCTCTTTTATTATATGGCATTGAAGTTCGCATAAATAAAATTTACACTTGCGATCATATAAATATACTTCATCGTTTGAAATTCAGGCAACGCAGTTCCTTACAGCGCCGTCACAAAATGATTTCTGCGTTGTCGCACAAATTTTTAACTCCAATCAACTCAGCATTAATTGTTAATAGCAGAAATTTCTTGTAGCGACATTACTATGGATCGCTACCNTTTTAACTCCAATCAACTCAGCATTAATTGTTAATAGCAGAAATTTCTTGTAGCGACATTACTATGGATCGCTACTATTTTTAATGTGCAAATCTGACATGCTCACAAATTACGTTTTGTGGATTATCCAAACAAAATTAGCAAGAAATGTTTAAACTCCACAAAAACAATGCTTATTNTCACAAATTACGTTTTGTGGATTATCCAAACAAAATTAGCAAGAAATGTTTAAACTCCACAAAAACAATGCTTATTTAAAACCATTAAAATAAACATTTTTTTTAAAGTCAGGAGTTTATAGTGTGAGGGATATTTATTTAAAATTCTCACAAACGACATGTTAAACTTATCGCGATTTAATGACGTTGTCATGTATGGTTGCAACAGTTATAAAACGTGCACGACTGGAAAAAGGAAACCTCCACAACACAGCTTGCAGAAGTGCACTTCTGTGCACGTAATTGAAGTTTTTTTTTTGTGTGTACAAGACTATGAAAAAACGTTGTGCCTCAGAATTCGTGCTCTGTTTTTTGCAATACACGCCCTTACGGACCCCGCCTACCAAGCCCGCAGCCGCACACACTGAGAATCAAACAAAATTTATTCGTCGCAACCCAATCAATTGTTTGCATAGGGGCAATGCAATATTTTGTTGTTTTAACAGTATTATTTTTATGTTAGTATTCTTATTTGATTGCCGCAAACAAAAATGTGTTTGGTGCAACCAAAGATTTGTTTGGCTGTATAAAAAAAACAGTTTATGTTAATAAGAAAAATGTGAAAGCCCGACCGAGAGTCGAACTGAAGCCGGTATCGCCCTGGCGCCACGCCCTAGCTGCCGTAGCTAAAATGACTCCTGTATGAGAATGTTTTTAAGCACATACAGTTCAGCTACTGAACAACGTGCGTAAATAAATATTTGAAGCTCTACAGCTTTACTTTTTAGTTTCATGTTGAACTTGTTTTATTAGAATGTTTACACCATTATTAAGCATCAATATATGCACTAACAAACACTCTTACTATCCTGATTGTCACCAAAAAAAAAATGCAAAAAAACTCTCGAGCTGCATTTTCAAACGAAGGCAGTCAAATGAATATATAAAGTTCATTCCACTAAATACTTAGTTGGCAGTGTAATTTGTTTGGCCCAGCACAAGGGTTTTGTTTATTCAAACACGTATTTTGTTATATGAACAATATTAATTTTCTTGCTTTTCAATTTTTGTTTACTCAGCAAAATATTTCGCCGGGACAACTAAATATACGTTTGGCGCTATACAAACAAATATTTTGTTCGCCTTTCTCTCAATGCAAAGTTTAGATGGGGCATCAATATTCATTGCATCAATTTTAAAGATAACTGTTTCGAACAGAAGAGATATTCAGCGCTTACTTCTCGGGGAATACTAGAACTTAAAAAATTAAAAAAAAAAATTCAAGTATTAATTTTCTTTTGTAAAATGTAAAATTCAACGTAAAATTTTAGAAAAGCATATTAAACATAAAAAAAAGGCAAGATGTCTAAACGTGTCAGTATTCCTTACGAAATGACACGAAGAATATATATATATATATATATATATATATATATATATATATATATATATATATATTGTTAAAGGTTATCATCAAAATTGATCCATTGAGTAGAAATTCCTTTAACATTTATTCTACTCTTAAGGCCTGAAGGGAGTGTCAAATTGAAGGAACTTCGATAAGGCGTGTGAAATCAGTAATCATTTTCAAGACGTCTTGACTGGTACCAGGTTATAACGCGAAATGACAGGATTCTTGCCAGTAAGTTTGTTGCAATTCAGGCTTCATTCAAAGCTGAACACGAGACCCTCATCCCGCACGAATCAGTTTACGAGCGCCGAGTCGGGAAACCACGTGGTTACCAGAGCTCATCGTCATCTTTAAAGATACTGGTCGCCAAAAAAATCAATTATTTTATATTTGTACAAAATACTGTTCAACTTGTAAACATTACTTACAAGTACTATTTTCTCGAAATAAAACAATTTAGACCACATATTTTTTTTGTATAATGGAGTTTTTGGGATGTACAAATAATAAAAACCAACTCACCGAAATGAGATAATTTCCATTGAGATAAGATAACATGAGTTACTTCAGTTTTTTTTTTTAATCATGCCAAGAAATAAGTTAACAATTTTTAAAAATTGTTGAAAGTAGGAAACATTTTGCACATTTTGATTCGTAGCTGTCGATGATTTCTTTTTTGTAAAATCATTTTCGATAAGCATACCTTAAAATGGATTAACAAATTACCTTTAAGTCACCCTCGTTAAATTTTCTTAAAATGTTTTCCTTTAATTTATTTGTACATCCCAAAAACACTAAAACTGTTGCAAAAAATATGTGATCTAAACTATTTTTATGCGAGAAAAAAGTGCTTGCACGTCATGTCAAGAAGTTAAATAGTATTTCGTTAAAATATATTTTTTTTTAAATTTTTTTTTTTCGTGACCAACACCCGTAACATTTATTAGCACAATTGTGAGACGAGAAGAAAAACCCACAATTTAATTTTGACATTTAACTTTTACTTTGTGATTTCACACTGTCTTTGACTCGATCATTCAGAATTCGTCTACCCCGCTCCAAACGACCGTATTTGGTGCGAAAAAATAAATTCCTCAGTACAGCCACAAAAATATCCATATATAGAAACAAACGAAACGTCAACTATTTATTCAGGAATATATTGGGCTCAGAAATTTTTCACAAAATTTACTACCTAAGTGGACAGAATTCCTGATATGAAAAAATCCCTTACAGCGGAAAATGTATGACTAATATTTCCCGAAAAATAATTTTTTTTTTAAACTCTTTTATTATTACATACATAAAATGCTTCTACAATACAAATTAAATATTTTCCTTGGGATGAAAGCAAAACTAACATACGACTACGCTTAATAAAACACAACGCAGTTTACGAAATAAACTAAATACGTAGAATAAACACCTCGTAGAAAAATAGGCTATAAAATAGGCTGTGAATAACATCCCACCATAGGCTCGATAGTGTTTTCTCTTTGCGCAAGCATAGGACTAAACGAAATACGGCGAGTTACAATCGATAGCCAAGCCGCATCTACGTATCGATCCATACAGATATCGATACCAACCATAACTACAATCGGTATCGCGTCATTATGAATCTGTGGTTGTGGTTGCTTACATTCTTTCCGTTATCTGTAAGCGTGTACGGAGTAGCTGCAATCGATACAATAGAATTTTAAAAACAAAAATTCCCCAGGCGTAAACTATTTCCCGCGTTAACTCCCGAATTCCTCCCACGCGTACATGCATGCGCGTCTCAGCACAGGATATGCACGCAACGCAAACTGCGTTTCTCAACCGGCCGAGCGTCCGTTAGCCAGTAATTTGCAGGGTGACAGCTGCGCTAATGTAATCCGCCTGTCGCCGCGAGTTAGCGCGAATTAGCTGTCACGGGGAGCCGAAGGCGGGCTAACGCCGTGCGCGCCGCGCTTGGAATGTGCGGCTAACCGAAGAACGCGAGAGTGTAATCACAGTGCAGAAACAGCTCGAACCGCGCGCGGGGGGAAAATTTACCTCGTGCGATGGTCACCAGTACTACCAACAAATATGGGTTTTCTGTAATGTTTTACTTTAACTATAGTTTATTCGAGATATATTAACACTTTTTGAATCAAAACTCTGAAAAATCATTGTTTCCCCAATATGTATGGGTATCACAATATCTCACAGCATAAAAGTAAAAGTGAACTGTCTCTTATATTTTATTAATTATAACATTTATTTTATAAACAATATGATTTTAAAAAAACCGAAAAAATAGGTATATTGGTAATTCCTCTTAAGAAATAATTCTCATGCAAAATATGATTACACTAAGTGCGCACGAATGCGGTGTGTTGTCCCTTTGGTGCAAATTTCTAGACTTGGTTAAGTTTTGTTTGCACGAGGAGGAGGAAGAGCCGGAAAGCAGTACTTGAGCATGGCTGCATAAAAGTTGGAAGTAATCGTGAATGTACTATACGTAGCTGATCAAAGTTTCGTAGTTGGTAAAACTTCACAAACAATTATCAAGAAATTGTTTTGTAATTTACGTGACTCAGAGACTCAGAAGCCTGTGACGAAAGACAGTATTTTTACCCACTTTGCTATTATTGTAAATAAAGTCGTTTAAATGTGTGACGCCACTGCGATTTATGACATGTTTCCGTAATTTTATAATAATAAAAATTAAATTTTGGCACTGTGCCTGATATCTGTGACAGATTTCTTATAGCTGTAGCTACGTACACGAATAAAACTGCGCTTAATGAAGGTAGTTAATCACTTTTCGGTGACACGTCGTCCAACTCGCCTTTTAATTGACGGCTGGTAAAACGACAGTATAATACGTACGTTGCCTTTAAGGTTCTTGCAAACAAACAACGTAATATTATAAGTTAATTACCACGCATATGCGAGTATCTGCATAGTCAAATATATTTTCGAACAATGTATGAACAGAAATTGCATCTAAGAAAAAAATATATATTAATTTACATATTTGATACTGTATTGCTCAAACGACAAAATAATTTTGAGCTATAAGAAATCTGACATGCATTTTAGGATGTAGATCTGTGCCACTAAACGATCATTAACGTATAAATATTGTAAAACAGAACAACATTAAAAAATAAAAAGAAAATTAGGGTAATTAATTATAACTTACAAACTACCATTTAAAAAACTGGGTACAAAAGTTAAAGTAAAAATTGAAACAATAATTTGTATTATTCAATTTTTTTTTTAAAGCGGGTTTTCCAAAGCAGCATATGCACATGAGAGCCCACTGTTCGTGTTTTTTTTTTTTTTTCAAACAGCCTTGTGTATGTCCAGCAATCGAAATTTCACAATAATGATGGGAGTGAGGACAAGAGGGGAACGAGAGAATCTAAAGAAATGAAATTGGCTGTTATGAGACAAAACGGGACACGCAGCGAACTATTATTACCTGGAAACACGATTTGGAAATCCAGGCAAACAGAGTTACAATACTCGAAACTGCATAAACACGCGAGAGCCAATAAGCGACTGTGGATCCGGAGCCAGGATGATGATGGGAGACGTAAATGGTTTAGAGTGGGGGGAGGGGGTGTGTATGTGTGTGGAAAACAGGAACTGCAGTAGACGGTGATAATCAGCCCGGCGGGGTAGCAAATTGAGAACAGAATGCATAAACTGTTTGACGAGGAGTGTGCCGTTTATAGGCACTCGCTTATTTTCAACTATGTTCTTTTAACCTTGTATTCTCTTTCTGGGATTTTTTGTTTTTGTTATCTTGGCAAAACCCGTTGTGTTATTTTCTAGCACCTAGCTTTATTTTTTATTTTTATGTTAAAGCAAGGTTAGATAATGTTTTTTTTTTTTTTCACTGTTTCTGTGATTTTGTGTATTTATCTAGCAATATTACAAGATTCCGTGACTTTTAANTTCTCTTTCTGGGATTTTTTGTTTTTGTTATCTTGGCAAAACCCGTTGTGTTATTTTCTAGCACCTAGCTTTATTTATTATTTTTATGTTAAAGCAAGGTTAGATAATGTTTTTTTTTTTTTTCACTAACAATATTACAAGATTCCGTGACTTTTAAATTTTTAAATTTATGAGTGACAAATTACTCTGAACTGGAAAAAGTATATATGGCCCTTAATGTGAAATACCTCATTACGAAACAGAATAGTATCACTGGTTTTGTGAAGCGACTTGATGCCTGTGTTAGTGAATGGTATTTTCGGAACGCGCCCTACTTCCTTCTTCTTACTTTCAACTCGCAATGGCGTAACCTAATTTTAATTATTTTCCTACTTATGGTGTAATTATTTGAGTTTTACCGCTTTTGGTAAGTGTTTTCTTTTCTGTTTGTTATTTGTTGCCTCAATAATTTATAATTATGACCTCGCCTCTATTTTGTGCGTAAATTTTGTATCTACAGCAGTCGACCTGTTGGGTCGGAAAATGCTGTATTGAGGACATTTCTCTACCTTGCTGCCGAGGCGTGGCAGACTTTCTTTAAAGTCGCCTTGCGTCTTCTAGATGCCGTTTTAAAGATGAAGTAACACGTATGCTGGCGTTGGCAAGGGAGATGTCACGAAGATGGACCACAACTCAGCAAAGTCCAGCCACCTCTCTTTTATTTTCGACATGTGCATGAAATACAGCAATCAAGTCACCCTGTTATTTCAGGCTCAATCTTTTATAAATTAAGTAACCTTTAAAGTTTTGTATGACTCGACATATTTTGTAATTCTGTATGTGTTAATCTCATTTTGAACACTATCTATCATCTAAAAAACAAAATAATGCCTAACCTCCAAAAGGTTTATTTTGGCTCGACATATTTTGTTGTTTTGAGTTTTAATTTTATTATTGTGGGATCCCAACAAAATTAATCATAATTTCTTTCATAAAAACACCAAATTTATGTTATAAAAGTTTTTTTGTACCAAAGGGATTATATATATTGTTTCTGTTACACGTTTGAAATATTAAAAAAAAATATAATTTTGATTACACGAATCTTAGTTCTACTTTATTTATCAAACACCTTGCTCTTATATTCTAAATCACATTTTTATTTATTGCTGTTTATAATTATAATAATTATAATTATTATTATGTATGTGTAAGGGTGCTGGAGTGGGAATTTTGGCTCGACCTCTTTGCTTCCACTTTTACATTGGGGCCACACCTACACAACTAGATCCTCAAAGCGTTATATTTGTGACATGATTATTTACACCAAGTCTCTCCTATACTGCAAATGGTAGCATTTGTGTGGAGGTAGCCCAGCATGCTACAGGAGGAAGAACAGGGGACATAGCCAGAACGAATCGCTGACCAAGGCGCCAAGAACATGGCGCGTGCAGTCTAGCCCGCGGCGTTCATAATTACGAGACTGAAGTGAATCAGTTCGTACATTCGTTACACGATTATTAACGTGATACTCGTATCCGCCAATCACACGTATTTCAATTACAGGGCGAGCCCGCGAGGTCATGGGGTTCGCCTGCCCGGTGGTTCGGAATGCGGGATCTTCAAATATCGACCGGTGGGATTTCTCGAGGTGCTCCCGTTTTACCCACCAATACAGTGCAGCGTCCTTAATCTGGATCACTTCGAAAAATACCTTAAAATTTCTTACACGACTCAACACTAACCGACTCCGAAAAGCACAAAGCGACGCCCGCAATCCACGATCTGCATTTCTGTGTGGATTAAGTAACCACGTAGGAATTTACTAGCCAGCGCAAATGAGGATTTGTGACGCCGACCTGGAGCGGCTCCAAAGCTAGTCGTGACGGACAAGAAAACACGACTCCGCACGGAAACAACGACCCCTGGTAAATAAGTTTTTTCCGCTGTAATTGTGATGTCGGCGGTTACCGAGTAATTGTCTTCCACTTCCGTGTCACGCGGCCCGAATGTTGAGTATTACACTATTCACCAGGGACTCTACTTGACTTGAGCGCCTACTGTCTCGGCAACCCCACTGCCTTTCCGCATTGCGTAAAGTCTAACACGCAGGTGCTAAGATAGAGCGGGTATGCCACGATGGAAGATTTATTGGACGATTCCATTCAAGCCTGCACGGCCGCTTGTATGGATGGTTCTATGGAAGATTTGGCAGACTGCTGGCCATTGGTGGTGCGCAATGTTTGATGGAAGGTTTCCTACAAGATTGAAACTTTAGCCTATCAGAGAAAGGGTGGTAGAGTCATTTTATTTCATTTCGAGAAAGAATTTAAAGACTATTAAAAAACGAATAAATAGTAAATAAAAAACCACGAATATGTCTACTAATTCTATTGTGCGAAAATTAAGGTAAACGTTTGTGTTTATTTAACATGAAAGTAGCAGTTATAACAACAAAACTCTGTGCATAAACAAATGATGCTGAAGTCTCGAGTTAAAACTGTTTCTAAGCCACAGTTACAAAAGTAATGGGGCAGCGGTGGCGCAGTGTCCAGGGCGCCCACCTCCCACCACGGCGATCCGGGTTCGATCCCCGGCGGATTCACTCCCGGATTTTCGCATGTGGGAATCGTGCTGGACGATGCCGCTTGCCGGCGGTTTTTCTCGGGGTACTCCCGTTTCCCCCGCCCTTGCATTCCAGCGCCGCTCCATTCTAGGGTCTCATTTCTGTCATGTCCGGGGATGACGGTCACCTACGGGTCCCAGCTGGAAAGACCGTCACTCGGAGGGTGTTGCCCTGCCCTGGGTGCACTCCCCACACGCCATTATTTTACAAAAGTAATAAAAAAAAATGCACTCGTCTTTACTTGTGCGGCAGCAAGTATGGTTGGCTAGGCTATTCCATAGAACCCTCCATAACTGCTTGCATGCGGGCTCGGGTAGCAGGTCTCGTGGAAGCTTCCGCCCGAGCCAGTACGGATAATTCCATCGTGGCTACGGGTTTAAGAGAGTATAGGAGGAGAAACAACCACTTACTCCGCGAATTGCAGCCTCACGCGCCTCCAAAACAGCATCACTGGTCAGCAACGTATCAGAACACCGTTCGCCAATCAACGCCTGGTGACCTACTTGTCATCCAGCAACCCAACCAATAGGGAACCTTTCGCACCACAAAGTAGCTTCGAACAGCCATTCCGATAATGGGTTCGCTCACATAAAGAGAAACCACCACGCCATTTAGCCTATGTGTATTTATCTACTCTGTCGTAATATTCCGGTCATGATATAGTATTTTCAAAATACTGCAGCTGCGATATGGTCCAAAATTGCAGAGCAATATTTAGCATATCGCGGCATTTACGATACTAGCAATACTTACCTAAAAAAACAGCTATAATTGTGATTTTACGATATTGCAATAGCACAGTATTTGCGATATTGCTAACACAAATTTTTGTAATTAGTTATTTTTAGTCTCTAGCACGAATTATTCTGATATCGATATATCTGAAGTTTACGGTATCGATATTCAGGATGTCAAAATGAGAGATATTTACGATACATTGCAACGATATCAAAATAGTTAGCACTATCGAAACTATTTTAAAAAGCGGACATAGAAGCACAGTCATACATGCAACTCTCCAAAAATTCAAAACATAATTTCAGGAAATTGGGCGAAAATAAATATTATTGAGCACTGCGTCGATAATACCCGTTTCTTAAACACACCATCGTTTTGAATAATTTCTTGCATAAATAAAATTCTTCGTATCTTCCGCAAACATAGANGGGCTCGGGTAGCAGGTCTCGTGGAAGCTTCCGCCCGAGCCAGTACGGAAAATTCCATCGTGGCTACGGGCTTAAGAGAGTATAGGAGGAGAAACAACCACTTACTCCGCGAATTGCAGCCTCACGCGCCTCCAAAACAGCATCACTGGTCAGCAACGTATCAGAACGCCGTTCGCCAATCAACGCCTGGTGACCTACTTGTCATCCAGCAACCCAACCAATAGGAACCTTTCGCACCACAAAGTAGCTTCGAACAGCCATTCCGATAATGGGTTCGCTCACATAAAGAGAAACCACCACGCCATTTAGCCTATGTGTATTTATCTACTCTGTCGTAATATTCCGGTCATGATATAGTATTTTCAAAATACTGCAGCTGCGATATGGTCCAAAATTGCAGAGCAATATTTAGCATATCGCGGCATTTACGATACTAGCAATACTTACCTAAAAAAACAGCTATAATTGTGATTTTACGATATTGCAATAGCACAGTATTTGCGATATTGCTAACACAAATTTTTGTAATTAGTTATTTTTAGTCTCTAGCACGAATTATTCTGATATCGATATATCTGAAGTTTACGGTATCGATATTCAGGATTTCAAAATGAGAGATATTTACTATACATTGCAACGATATCAAAATGGTTAGCACTATCGAAACTATTTTAAAAAGCGGACATAGAAGCACAGTCATAGATGCAACTCTCCAAAAATTCAAAACATAATTTCAGGAAATTGGGCGAAAATAAAGATTATTGAGCACTGCGTCGATAATAGCCGTTTCTTAAACACACCATCGTTTTGAATAATTTCTTGCATAAATAAAATTCTTCGTATCTTCCGCAAACATAGANCCGTTTCTTAAACACACCATCGTTTTGAATAATTTCTTGCATAAATAAAATTCTTCGTATCTTCCGCAAACATAGACAGTTTGCCGCGAGGAACATTTTGGACCGTAGAAGAAATAGGTACTGCCAGACAAGTTCAAAGTTTGGTAGAGGAGGTTTCATACTTCTTTATACGCTTAGGGCACTGTCACTTGTTCACTGCTATAAAGTTACTTTTACTCCTGACTTAGGTGCGCCAGACTTAGTCACACTACCGTTACACGTTTATTATTAGCTCAACGTTATATAGGGAGGGTCAAACAAACCAAACATCTAAACTAACAACTAAACTAAGAATTGTGGTGCAAATACGCCAAAATCTACAACACAATACACGTTTACAAGTCAAAATGTCATATATAGGTAGTAAAGCTTTTTACTTCAATGTTAAAGTTTTTAATATTTTCTTTGTTTTTAATTCCTCTTTCTTATTATGGCTTTTGGTGATTGGTACATTTAAGTTTATTTTTATTAATAGTTTTATTTTATTTTTATTTTACTAGATCTTTTTATTTTTGTAATTTAAGTTATTTTATTGGTTGTGATATTATTTCTTATTCATTAATTTTACTAAGATTTTTTATTTGTAGCTTAATAATTATGGCTAATGAATATATTTATTTTATGGGTTATTATTATAATATATTTATTTTTTTGTAGTTTTATTGTTTTTAGTATTATTTTTAATATTAAATTCCGGCTTTTCTGAAGAAAAGTAGGAAATTCCAAAACCAAAAGCTTGTGTATAATGCATAAATGTCAATAAAGTTTGTTTGACCGAAATCGGTTCAGTGGTTCATATTTTAGTGTGACATAACCTCAACACTCATACTTCTGTGCAGTGCCACGTTCAATATTTTCAGCATTGAGATAGCAACTGCGGAATTTTTATAAGTCCATGACCTTGTGATAATGCTTATCTTATCTGCTCGCTGGGTTTCATACCTATTGTGTTCATGTTATCTATGGTTGGTATCTTGTTAGGTTAGGACATGTTAGTGCAATAGTAGTGTAACTCTCATTCTGTGTTGAGATTACGCTCAGAAAGAGAGGCAAGTACCCAGTCAGCTTATCGCCTTGCACCAAACCTTAGGTTTGGTGTAGCGACCGTGAGAGAGACAGAAAAGCCGGAAGTTACGTAATACAGGGTACTTCTGACACCTGGTATGTCGTTAGCTAAAATAATCATTACGTACAATTTATTTGTAATTTGAGGGTTGTCATCATCACAGTGCACGCGCTGATCAACAACACACGCACAGGGGAAGGGCCGAGGTACATTTTCGCTATCACGGACCCAATCTTTGCGGGACTGAGAACGTCAGAGATTGCCAGCGAAGCCTTCCTCGGCCGTAGGCATCTCGAATATCACGCGTGGGGAAGCAGCGAACGTCGACCCAAGAGGCAATATCCTTTTACGATCTTGCCGTCGCAGGAAAATTACCATCAAGCGGGCGAACACGCAGCATCTCACTAAAATACATTTCTGCGTGTCGTTTCAGAGCAGACAATAGACGCTCAGAGCCCAAGAGGTACGCCTCCCGACTCTGACGTCCTTGGTTCGTGGAGGGACAGTTGATGCTTCTGGCGAGGAGACACAAATTCAGACGGTTTTCTCGAACTACGCCCTTTCCCTTTACCGTGTTAATTCCGTAGCTGTTCAATCGGCACCTGACCTCGCCTCATAGTGTCTTGTTCTGTTGTCCTTCCCATTCCTTTGAACACAATTAATTATTTTTTGGGTTCGTACCTCCAACTTAGTGATCATAAATTTAGTTTAAGTATGATGAGAAGAGAAGCATAAAAATATTTTCACTGCAGATAGATGACGACGTATATGCGCGACGTCAAGGAGAGCTGACACCAGATTGTCTGAGCAGTGATAGGTGGCGCGAAGTGTACGTATAGGTTATCAATGGTAAAGTAAGCATTTTTGAATAACTTTTGAAAAAAAATCATTTTCCGTTATGTATTACTACGTACATGCTGGCACGCATGCTCCCAGTTTAATTGGCAGCGATTCAAGTTAAGATCGTTCTAAGTCTTGACGTTATATTGCGAGTGTAATGTTTAAATTTATTGCAAATCAATTTAATGCTTTTTTTTTACTTTATAAACAAAACCGTATGAATTGTATAATTAGTAACACATTTAGGTTAGTAACAGTTTCGCTTTTTGTCTTGGCTGAAGCACGAATAAAACTGCCAGGTCGAGACAATGTAAATTTGATATACGGTGGAAGGATACAAAATGCCAGGAAAGTAGATCTTAAACATGGTTTTCAAAAGTACTCAATTAACTGCGAGCAGTCTACGGCGACAATTCCGTAGACTGGAGCTGAATTACTAGAGTAGCATGGCCTGAAGAGGTTTATAAGAGCCAACAATACATTTGTTTGGATATGGCCAAACAAATGTTTACAATTGATTCAACGAAATATTTTGCTGTCAGCAGATTTTGCTGGCCCAACTAGACGGTTCGGTCAGTCCATGTGTATAATTTGTTAGATCAACAAAACTGTTCTGTTCAATTTAAGATTTTTTTGTGTACAATTATTTTTTTTTTGTTTAAGGAACTACTTTTTTTTTACCGCATACAAACAAGTATTCTATTGGCTAAAATAAAACTTTCAGTGTAAGGTGGCTGCCTGCCTGGGCTGCCAAAAGGTGTGCAGAGCTTTAGCAGAAAACATTTTATTCGAGAAGTTCATCGTACCTGAGGGATGTCTGCTTACAAACAGCATTTAAGAAACTTCGCACTTGAGAATACAATCTTCGAATGCTCCATTTTTCTCTAAAGTATATTTATTTTACAGTGAAAATGGCTACAATGGGCGTTTTATTAATCATTTTACGTACGAGCACATGATAATGATTGAGGTTTTATGCCATATCTCGAGGACCAGTCAACCGATTCCCACCAAATTTTGCAATGGAACATTAAAAATAATTTGTACCAAATTGCGAACACCACAATTGCTACAGAAGGCAATGTGAAATTTATTTATTTAAATGGGTCAGACAACAATGTTCAAATGACGGCTTTATAAATAATCTAGGTAAGTTTGCCACATATATTAAACAATTTAACCAAATTTAAAAAAAAATTGTATGTAGACAATATATGTGAACAGTATCGTATATAGAGCCTCTTTTTTTTAATTTTGTACGATAGCATCAAATAAGAAAACATAGCTTTTTATGCCATTGCTTAAGAACCAAAGAACCTATTTCCACCAAATTCTTCACACAAGTAGCGCTATGGCAGACCATGTAATATTGTATGTTTAAAGTGGCTTAGTCACTTATTATCAAAATGACGGGCCTGTAAATATTTTACGTTAGTAAAACATATCATTCCAAACATTAGACTGATTAAGTCCGAAGATGATGCTCAGAATTCGACCTCTGTAATGCAGTGGATTGCACGCTAGCTTATTGTACGAGGTTTTCTGGATTCAAGTCCCGGGTAAGGCACGCGGGTATTGTACTTTTATTTATATTTATTTGTGGTTTGTTAATTTTTCTTTTAATTATTATCATTTTTAATTACTTTCTTAGGTTTAGAATATATTATTTTGTCATTATTTTGGTTTATTTATTTATTTATATTGATTAGTATATTTGATATTTTTTTTTATTATAATAATACTTACTTTTTAAGTTTTTGAATCTGTATTGGGTTTATCTTTACTTGTTAGTTTAATTCGTAGTTATGGTAATGATTATTTTTCATTTTTTAATTTACATCAATGTTAAAGTTTGCATATGTTTCTGGTTTAATTTCTAATATAAGTGCTTTCAAAAATAAGTCAAGTCCTGCCTGCCAACTCCGCTTTTAAGTACTTATTTAAAAATTAATTTCACCCATTTTGAGGAAAGTAGGCTCATTAGTTATATAAATAACTTCTTGTTTTTATTATTACATTCATCTAACGAAATGGTGGCCACTGTAAGTCGCGTGGAAACGTGTGTTACCAACGGAAAGACTGAACGCCAGTACAGTGCCTTGCGCGTAGAGGCGATGAGACAACTCATGCGCGTGCCTGGGTCGCCCTTAATGCTTCCGCGCTTATAGTAACCAGACACGTAGAATACCTTCAGCCGGGCGGCCACCTTAATACAGTTACCCAGTCCTGTTGCGCTGAAATATGAGATACGTGAGCGCCTATAAAATAAAGAAATAAAAGTTGCATTTTACGTCAAGTCAATTTCCACTGAACACGTTTCTTCGTTTTCTGGGTCACGTCCGTAGAAAACACGGTTCAGTTCCAGAAGAAAGAGTGGTGAAAACCAGGGAGGTCGGAAAAGTTCTCTTATATTGCTGTTACGGTAGAGCACGCCACCGCCTTCGATAACTCAAGTGAAACCAATATCGCCTTGCACGTCTACCACCGAACAGACTAAACAAGGAGACAAAACGAATCCACATCAAATTATACCTCCCATGTGTGTTTCTTTGGTATGGGTTGAATACGGTGAACAGCTCACTGAAAATGCATCGTTCGTGCTTCCATCGCCTTTGCTCTGGACAATTCCAACGGAACAGTTTGCGAGCTTAGTTTGTTTCATCCCCGGGATGTGATTCTACAACGTCGCTGAACTTAAATTGCTTCAATAAAAGGATCGTATCTTTTACTCTGGTTCCAATTTCATGGAATGAAATAGCGAGAGCGCCGATGGTTTTTTTCTTTTATTTGAAACTGGACTTCTTCGCACACATACTTCTACAATCACCAGTATTTTTTGTCTCCTTAGGAAGCGGAAAAATTTACAATTTCATTGACTGTTAGGTTAGCATTCATGATCACTTGTATGCTCTTTCTGCTGCCATATACATAGATCAGTAAAAGTTTTATTCCTGACTTGGTTCCCCATCACCAACTCCTCTTCTGTGCCAAGTTTGTTATTGGTTCAGAGCACTCTTAAGATGTGTCAGATTATTGTCCAGCTGTTTAAGTAACACAGTCAATGAAATATTTGAAAGAAATATTTGAAATATTGGTCCATCGTCAAGTTAATTTTCATTTCGTAGTCAATATTAGGCGATAGTTCGCAGTAATTTCAACGAAAGACTTCGCAGTAGTCTACGAACAAAACGTTCTAGCGATGTTTGTGCTCGGAATGCTACAATCAGAGGCTATGAAGTTCATATTCAGCTGAGTGTTGATAATGATTCCGGTAATTTATAATGTTCAACGTATACTTGAAGCTTTAGCAAATGCATACAAATGTTTCCGCCCAGGCAAGTCGATGAAAGCATCCCACTGTAGCTGGACAAATAACCTTCTGGAGGCTCAGTGGTAACGTAACAGGAAGTCCACATCAGAAGTATGTTTAATTAGAGACAATGGTTTATCGCGGGAAACAAAATTGACTATTTTGTGAGATTCAATTTACAGTATGCATGCCCGAAATTTTTCTTCCGCTATTAACTGCCATGCAGGTATGAAGCTATTATCCCATTTCATTGGACCAACGAAGACTCAGATACTCTAAAGCAATACGTTTGTGACTAGACTCCAAATAAATTAGCAGAGTCTAAAACTTGTTCATCCAATCATAAAAGGATAAACTACCTAGAATTTTGTTGAAGGTACGTTGGCTCAAAAAATGTTCACGCGATTTTTCAGTTCCTAGGTGTAATACATTTGAATTCAACCCCGTTGAAGTTATTTTAAGAAATTATATTAATGCTCTTTCAGAGCATACTTTTAACCTTACTAGGGGTGCATTTGAATACCTAAAAGTTTCCTTTAAAATCGAAAGAAATGTTCTTAGAAATATCCTTGCGCAACGGTGACAGTAAAATTGTATGTACGTCAGCTTCTCTTCGTTTCGTCCAGAAAGATATTGAAAGTTTCATTCACGACTGCGGAACCAATAAAAAGAATCCCGTAAAACGTTCACGGCGTGCTCAAAGGCGGTTAACCATCCCCGACTGTAGCAATGGACAGTAATTGTTACTTTTGGGCCTTCCTTCTTTTTCCTTTCTCTTTTTTTCTCCCCTTCCACGCCTGGCGGTGGCGCCCTCTGGAAACCGTTATGGCAGGAATTATCGGCGCCGGGCGAGACACCAGACAGCGATACTGATCTATATTGCCGCAGCCGGGCGTGGTGTGGTGCCTCGTGAAAAATGGGCCTTTGAGGAGAGGAAAGGTGGGAGGCGACCTGCTCTCTTATCAACGTGGGCAAAAATGTGACAAGTCTTCGCCCGGCCAGAACAGTGTGCATTCCGCCTCGGTTTTATACTACTACCACCACGAGTATGAAATTACTTAACCGGGCCGAAAACCCAACAACTAACCACCTTTTTGTTTTAAAAATATCGTTACGAATTGAGAAACTTGATATACACAGAATTATTCAGCTAAAATCTTCACCCCAAATATCTTCCAAACCGCTCAAGATATCAAAAATTCTTTTTCGAATTCGGAAATGAGAGACTGTCTGTGTCTGTTTCTAGATGTAATTAATTACTGAGATAACGATATCAACTTTGGGTTTTTTAAATGGGAGAAATCCATTTCTCACAATAGCATAACACGTTGTTAAGCGGCGAGTTCAGTGACGTAATTATTAAAAAAAAAACCCGACGATAACGGTGTTCATAAGTGTGTGCATTTGACTGTAACTGTGACGGGGTCGGTTGCGTCATCCGCTGGGAGACGTTGCATTGGTGTGGACTGTGAAACAGACACGATTGTACGGTGAATTGATTGTAATAAAGCTATGAGCATTACATTTAACACACGCTTTATTTGTCTGTAACATTAAGAACACCACCAACAAACGACATTTCGCATGCGTTCGATAACTTAAGTTACTGTATCATTAGTGCGTGCATCACCTGTGTAGAAACACACTCCGCTGGACATCCCGGAGGATGATGCAACCTACCCCGCTACAGCTACAGTCAAATGCATACACCTATGAACACCCCCTTATACCTCAAGCAGTGCTCGTCGGGTTTTCAAAATAATCACGTCACTTAACTTGCTGCTTAATAACGTGTTATGCTATTGGGAGAAATAGGTATATTACATTTAGAAAAACTAGTTGATATCAATATCTCTGTACTTAATTACAACTCGGAACAGACCGCCCCGTAGTGCCATTTACGAATTAGAAATTAAAATTTCGATACTTTCAGCGGTTCGGAAAATATTTTGGGTGGACATCTTAGCTGAATAAACATGTATTATATATAATATATAAGTTACTGTGAATTTAAAAACATGCAGTTCGTTGCCAAATATCATAAGAAAATAGTGTTAAATAACACGTTATTAACAGTTAAGACAAAATAAGCAATTTCGATTTTAAAAAAACTGCTCCAAATATTCTGAAAATAATACGTGTGTTTGTTAAGTAAGTTCAGGACGCGTGCTAGTTTTTGTCAAGTGAAAGAACCACACGAAAATCAACGTTACTCGCCTAAAATTATTTTTAATGGGACTGCACTCATTGCTTAAACACCTCAATTATGCAACAGCTATAGTGTATCGTGTGCTAGAAATATTTCTGTTGTTTTAAAAGACTATCCACGTGTGAACATTTCGTAGTTATAAACAATGAACTCCGGGAAAAGAATATCCCAAAAGGGCTCAGCGAGAGGCACAAACAAGTGAAAGTGTTTAAGAGGCCTTTATAGGGATGCAGAATACTCGCAAGTTTTGCCGACGTTTCGACACTTGAAGAAGGAAAAGGAGAAGGGAGAAGGGATAGCGATAGCCTGAGCGTGGCAAGATGTTTAAGGAACTAGGAACCGGATGCGACAGCAATACATCTCCACGCTGTGCGGAGTTGTAAGCGACGCCTGAAAGGTAGGTCACCGACCCGCCACTGAAGCTGAACGGGCGGTGGGAAGGCGGGGACGCATTGCTCTTTCCCAAGTCGGGTTAATTGAATTTCGTGACCACGAACCAGAACCGCCAGCCACAACCAATCAGCTACAGCTCGTCCGAAGTAACTTCGGCATTTTTTTAATAGCCGTGAACAGTGTACTATAACTGAAACGCAGTTATGCCGCATAGCGGATAAGTACACAGAGATCGAAATAACGTAACGGGTTCCTTTGATGTGGGCATGCCCATTTTTTAATAGGCTGCGCGAGGCTCTGAGAACATGCCTTGTGTCTGATAGGCTACTGCATGCTGCGAGAGGTCCCATGTTGACTGGGCTGCCGGCTGGCGAGTGGGTTACCAGGCGCTGATTGGCTAACGGAGTTCCAACATGTTGCTGGCCAGTGACGCAATCTTGCTGCTACGTGCGGCTGGTGTTCGCTGCATAAGTGGCTGTTTCGCCTCTGTACTTGTAAGTGCTCTGTGGTTATGCCTCTCTAGTGAAACGGGTGATACTTCGTTTAATAGTGAACCGTTTCAGTATAGCTACCGTTTGCGCCTCTCTAGCATAAAAACTGAAGTTAAAACATTGTTTTTTTTATTATAGCTATTCTATGCGTTATTATTTTTGCACTAATTATAAATTGCAAAATGTCTCAAATCAACGTGGCTTGATAAGACGATGTATGAATATTTGCCTGACTGGTCGAAATTCATAGCTTCTCGCCTTCTCAAAGATGACAAACATGCTGCCCTTCACAATGTCGTAAGTAATGGCAATATTAATTATTAACGATACTGTTAAGTCCTATCTTTATATCAAAACAGTAAAATAGAGGTATCCCAGAATTTTAGCTGATGGAATGGTATTACGTTCAATTTTTCCGTGTGGTTTCATTGTACCGCTTTTTCAATTTTTTCATGAACTTTTTTAAAGACGAAGAATTTCAAAACTGCGAAACCTTACTGGTGGATATTGTGAGTAAATGTGACATTTCTGTATGTAATCGTATCACGCAATTATCAACGCATTACTAAAAATAATGATAAAGGGAAGTTCTAAAAGTGTATTCTCAATTAAAGCACAATTATTTTATTAATTGTACTATTTGTACAATAAAAATGTTTTGAATAATGGCAGTTTTCCTTGTGGTAAAAAAAGGAAATAAGTATCAAACTTATATTTTTGAACAGCTCTATAAAACAACAAATTTATCTACATCTTAAACGCATGGTCAGAAATATAATAACGAAATCACTTAGCAATATTTTTAGTGCCTACAACAAGGTTCCTCAAAACATTCACTTGAATGCTCGTCAGTGTGAATACTACTAAAGTGATACATATTTAACCATTTGTACAAGAAACATAAAACATGCAGAATGTTGCAACCTGCCGAGGATAAATTTATTAAGTATACGCAGTTTCTTTAATTTATGCGGCGCGACTATATAAAATGTCCATGCTTCAAAATTATGCATCAAAAATCCTACCACAAACTTTATTATTCACCAATAGCTCACCCCTATACAACTAACATTTCACTTAAAATGAGTTTGGTGGGATTCAACTTCCTTCAGACACCGTTCTCATACCCCGCGATGAAAACATGATATCCGACACAACCCTTTGCCAAAGGTTTCTTGTTTTCAATGTTTTTTGTTCCATTAATTCACAACATAGACAGTAATTTTATTTTTGTTATAACCACTCGTTCCTTATATAACTATATATTCATTGTATTTCCCTAGTTTTACATAATTAGGTATACCTTTCGATTTTTGGTATACAAGTGGGATTTTCAGCGCTAAAACCAGTTATCACTACAGATCACAAAAGTGCATGTAAACTACACTACATTTTGATACTACTGATTTTCATAAATGAAAATAAAGGCAGCACTACAATGGACAGGCCAAGACTTAATACGTATTATGCATTCTTAGTTGGAAAATACCATCTGCAATGAATCGAAAAATGTAAATTACCATCGAGCGAGTAACGTAATGATGTCATTAATATGTTTTGATTACGCACTGATTGTACTCGCGTCTATACATATTTTTTCCCCCAAAACAATTCGTGGCCATGCATACACAGCTTACGAGCTCCATTGCTGTGTGTGAGCTGTAAAACAAAGTTTTCCATTTAAGCCCGTTGTTGCTATCCTGTCATACATTTGCAGCAACTACTAGTCAAACAATTTCGCACAGAGAGTTGAAGAATCGCCTGCCCCTTCCGAACCATTCTAATATATATATATATATATATATATATATATATNTCTATGTGCCAGCAATGCATGTAGAAAAAAGATATGCAAATTTAATTTATGTCCATGGAATACTACGTCATTTTCAAGTGGAAAATACTGAATAGCTTTTAAACAGCGTATAAATGTACTAGAGCATTTAGTGCTACTCGGGAGCGCCGGGTAGCAAATGCAGGAGTGGAGTGGAGAGATGTGGGCGGCTCTTAACATCGAGGTCTTGAGAGCCGATCAGGGTGAAGTGAGATGAGTACGGAGCGGCGCCGGAATGCAAGGGCAGGGGGAAACGGGAAGGGAATATCGGCATCGTCCGGCACGAATCCCACGTGCGAAAATCCGGGAGCACCCCGCCAGGAATCGAACCCGGTTTGCCTAGGTGGGAGGCGAGTGATCTAGCCATTGCGCCACCGCGGCCCCTACGTGAACGCAGTAGCTCCCCCACAGAAAATCCCGCAGACTCCCCTGTGAGAGACTGGCAATATTTAGAGCCACCAAGTAATGCTCGAACGTGCGTCCATTATTATGCTAATTTTCAGCTGTAGACTCCACAGCGTTGCGAGCCACAGAACGAAATATTCCTTGCAATATCGCGCTCTCTTGGACTACCGCCAAAGCTCCCACAGTATTTTTTTTTTCCTAGCAGTCTGGCAGACGGCACGCCAGCGTTTTTCATAATAGCACAACCGACATGCGAAACATTAACTCCCTGCAAGAACCGAGCGGTTTTCTCTCCCCTCGTAAAATGATGCTATGTAACAACGGAAATAGCACGAGAAATTACCAAAACAAATTGAGTTTTGTTAGGCCTAATGAAAGTTACCAGCTTGAACACGTGAGTGTCAACGCTCAAACGCCTGCCTACAAGAGTATTTCGAGCAGCTGAGGATTCGATGAGAGGAAGCAGTTAAGTACGGCATACTCATGAACACCGAAAGTCATATTCGTCTGCGCAGAACACGCTCCGCATACGACCTCGGGGGTTCGAGCTGCTTTCTGCCCGATTTCCTGGCGAAAATTCCAAAAAGAAACTCGGTGTATACGTTTTGCAAGTATAATCGGTCAGTAGTGCATAAACACATATTTCGACTGTCTTGCTATGTTTAAAAATAACTTTTGCAATAGCAGTGATGTAGAATCGAGTGCTAAAGGAGGAAGGTGGAGGGCCTGATATAATTTGTAAACATATGGGACAAACGGGCAAATATTTGGAGATAAGAAGTAGCTTCTATAAACTTATGAAACGCCATTTCTTTTTATTTTTAGAAATATTTAGAAACTATTAGTTGTTTGCGCACGAATCACGAGTGACAAGTATTTTCCAGTTGCCAGGTCGAACAAAAAATAGCTGCAGTTCGCGGTTTAAGCGTCTATTTCGTATTCCCCGTACCACAGTTATAAAATGCGGCATAATTATTCTGGAAATTGCGCATACAGTGATTCTTGAACTGTGGTCTGCTGAATCTCTGCGTCTTTGAGCTTACAGTGAAACTAGTGTATTTTATTTTAATAAAAATGTTGTGATAATACTGTAACTTTGTGACTTTTTTTTTTGTTGTTAATGAAGCTGGTTTTGCAAAGTCTTTTGTGAACTAAACTTGAGATTCCAAACATTTGAATAGTGAAAACCCTGGTTTTGACGAAAGCTTCTATGGTATACGTTCCGCAGTTCACAACGTTCCTTTGTTCCACTCTAGCTCCAGCGGCAGCCAGCTGGAAGGTGGTCCAGCACTCTCGAAAGGACACTCCGACCTCTGGAGATAAACCGCAGAGGGGAGGAAGGACCACAGTTTCACGAGCTCTGGAAGGGATGGTAATAAGTGAAACTTGACACACACGCGGCCCCTCACCTCCAGGCGTAACATTTCACACGTGTGACTTCACAATCGGTATGTTTTTATACGTTACGTTTGATCCCGTCAAGCCAAACACCAACCCCAAGTCTTCCTCTTACCCGAATAAAATAAAACAATCCAACTAGCTCTTCAAATATGGCACTGCACACTTTTTTTTAAATCAAACCTTTGAAAAAATATTCCATGCATGGCGTATTTGGTTGTTTCCCAAATATGTCATATATCTCAAGCATTTTATACTTGTGTTAACATAAAAGTACATTATTTTTGGTTGAATTCAATGTTTACTTATATTTAATCTATAAATTATAATATTTCATTTATAACTACCATCAATAAAAACAGAGAAAATAGGTGTGTTGGTAATGCTTAGTAATAAATAGTTCTTACGCAAAATATAATTACACCGAGCGCGCAATAATGCGGCACGGTGGCCCTCTGGTATAATTTTCTAAGCTTTGTGTGTTTGAGGNTATAATTACACCGAGCGCGCAATAATGCGGCACGGTGGCCCTCTGGTATAATTTTCTAAGCTTTGTGTGTTTGAGGCGGAAGAATATCCTGGAAGTAGAACTTTAGCAAGGCTTCAGTAAAGTTGGAATTAATCGTAAATGGATTATACCTGGGGAGTGCGGTTTATTTCCAAGTGANATATAATTACACCGAGCGCGCAATAATGCGGCACGGTGGCCCTCTGGTATAATTTTCTAAGCTTTGTGTGTTTGAGACGGAAGAATATCCTGGAAGTAGAACTTTAGCAAGGCTTCAGTAAAGTTGGAATTAATCGTAAATGGATTATACCTGGGGAGTGCGGTTTATTTCCAAGTAACTAGCTAAACTTTTCAGTGCCTTTGTTAAAAGCCCTCAAAGCCTTGCAACTACAGAATATTAAAGAATATAGAGGTGAAACAGCCACCTCCAGCCGCACAAGCCGGCAAAATGGCGTCACTGACCAGTGTTACATCGGAACGCCGCACGCCAATCAGCGCCTGGTAACTTACTAGCCATTCGGTCAACCAGCCAATATGGAACCTTTCGCAGCGCGCAGTGACTAATCAGACACAAGGCCCGTTCCCAGAGCCTCGCGCAGCCAATCAGAGAACGAGTACACCAACATAAAAGGGGCCGCGGTGGCTGAGCTATTAGACTGCCGGGCCACTGCGGATTTTTGCGAGTGGGAATCTCGCCGGACTACGCCGCTGGTCGGTAGGTTTTCTAGGGGATCTCCCGTTTCCCCCCGCACTTGCATTCCGGCGCTGCTTCATTCTCACCTCCTTTCACCCTCAACGGCTCTCAAGACCTCGTTGTTGAGAGCCGCTCAAATAACTCGACTCAACCAACATTAAAAAAAAAATCGTCACGTTAATTTGCCTCTGTGTGCTTATCTACTCTACGCAATGACGCAGAACGCTCTCAGCCACTCGACTGTTTTACTTTTGTCGGTGTTGCGCCATGTTCTGTGCTGTGCCGCATGTGTAAAATCGTCACAAGAAAAAAAAGTTAATGGGCTATAAAAACGTTACAATGGTCTGTGAGAATGAAGAGCGCTGTTAAAAGCACCCAGCCCATTATTCAGCAGCACAACCGTCTCGCGCAAATGGGTATTAATCTTCGCTCTCCTAGCTCGATGTACCTACGTCAGCAACAAGCAGTCCTCAATGAAGGACTGAACACATCATTTCAGAGAAAAGAGGTAACTGTCCGAGATCTGCATGGGAGGGGGGCAACGAAACGAACGTTTTTATATGCAAATAACTAAGCTATAAAAAATACATTTTTTTTTTTAAACTTTACACGAAAATTATTCGTATAAATTGCATGTTCTCTGAGCCACGCCTGCTGACAATTATTTTTGCCGACGATTTATTTGCATGCATAAAACAATTTTTTTAAGCGTACTGCACGTTCCAATTACGTAGATGGTTTGCTAAAATTTGTTTTGTATAAAATTATGCGAATAGTAAGCCCTTCGCAACGGCGAGATGAAGAGGCAATATTTCCCGCGAAAATTCAACGCACTCTACGAAGACGAAGAATACTGGACACCACACTATAAACCGGAAACAGTGAGAACTGAGCCGAATCAGTGAAAACATTGAGAATTGAGCCAAATCAGAGAAAACAGTGAGCATTGAGTGACTGATAACCAGCACCTGATAACTAATTAATATGATGACTGAATTTCACTGAATTATTTGTGATTCCCACAGAATTTGGACAATTCCATTGCCATAAGTCACTTGTTCCCAGTTCATTTGCTTGATTTGCCAGTTGGAAGTAGCTTATCGACTGACATTCAGTGAATGTTAGTTCACTGATTGATATCGCTGATTCGGGCTTAGGGTGAAGTTTCAGTGACCTAGCGCATAGAGGTGATAGAGCATTTAATCATAGTGGTAATGTCGCCCTTAGCTACGAAATGCCTGAATATGTAAATATTTTTTAAACCTTAGTCCATACTAAGTTTCAGTTATCAGTCAAATAATTTGAACACATGGCAGTTCGATGCCGGGGAGTACTGCTATCGGCTGTCGGTCGCAAACAAAACAACCATATTCAATAAACCATTTTTCTTGTTAGGACCCTATCTTCCCTTCCATTAATAAAAAAAATATATTCCCAAGGAGTGTTCACACAATTACGGGTTCCGCCTGCCTGAGGCTTGAACTGCATTGCAGGGGATTTGAAATTCTGGTTGTTTGACGAAACTATTAAACGTGTCACCAGTATGTTTTCCTACGAAAAGACATCACACCCCAGACGAGGGAGGAATGGTCCTTTAATGTTACCACTCGTGCTGTAAATATTGTTTTAGAGCTCTCCGATATAGTTAAAAATGGCTTTTTTCAGACTGCCGTATCTTAAAGCACGCTAGCTGGACGCGAGCCAAACTAAGATAGGAGCCATCAATAAAACGATAGGGTCATCGCTGAAGGTGCCATAGGTATACGCAGCACTACGAGAACAGTGCGCGCCAGTTCGGAGCTCTGCGCGTAGCGGCGATGGCGCTCTTGTAGCGCGTGCCANGCGGAGGTAGAAGAGAAGTTGCGGGAGAGGAGGAGGAGAGAAGGCGTAGGAACCGGCGATAAGATCTTGTAGCGAAAGGAAAATGGTGGGAAAGAGAAGTGCGGGGAAATAAAGAAACGTGTTCGGGAACGGCTGCGGAATTAATTTCCCGGCCTCGGGTTCATGGGGTCAGGGGGGTCCGGCATGGCGCGGGGGGAGGGCAAGGGGCCAATAAAGATCGCGGGAAGGTTTCTATCGCCCCGCCCTAAGATTTATCCTCCCCGTTGCGTAGTGTCGCGCTTTTCTTTCTCTTCCCTGAGATGTTGACAAGCGCAGTTCACGCCGCGAACATGCCAAGCACTTTCCTCACCCGTTCTGCTCTTCGTGTCACGAGAGAAGTAATACCAAAACGAAACTATAAAACACAGAACATTTAAAATTCACGATTTCCTTTTTCGTAAACCTCTCACGTTTGTACATTCACAAGATTATACTCTATTCGCAGTATCTCCGCACTATTTGAATCAAACCTTTGTGGTTGGCTGTTTCCTAAATATTTCATGCATTACAAGAGTTTTATGCATTTGTTAACATAACATTATCCTTTTCATTTAGGTTAAATTTAGCTTTCGCTAATGTTTTATCTAAGAATTATAATATCTAATTTTTAATTAATGTGAATAAAATCAGAGCGAAAATAGGTGTGTTGTTAATGAAAGATTTCTCACGAAAAATGGTATTAAATTGAGTGCGCGCGAATGCTGTGGACTACCTCTTTGGTGTAGTTTTTTTTAGACTTGTTAGCACAAGGTGGAGGAACAGTCTGAAAGTATAACTTGAACAGAGCTTCAGAAAAGTTGGAAGTCACCACGACTGGACTGTAGCAACTGCGTCGCTACAGGAGGAGCGACAAAAAAGTGTGACTGTAGCACAGAAATACAGTAAATTATGAATCTCGCACTGCAAGGAATTCCAATTATCAGGACGAGAGAGCAAGGTCAAAAGCGGCGTCATTTGAGAGGAACTTTCATAAATGAGTTTCAAATTACCAGTGGAAATGTAACGAAAGCACAGAGCCAGTTTTACTTTNTTTGAGAGGAACTTTCATAAATGAGTTTCAAATTACCAGTGGAAATGTAACGAAAGCACAGAGCCAGTTTTACTTTCATCAACGTTGTAACAATGCAAAGGCAAACGCTTGTGAGTCACACAGTGGTAGATGTTTGCTGTAAAATTACACAATTTTGACCTTTCTTTTTTGCCGTTGGTTAGCAAAAAAAAANCACACAGTGGTAGATGTTTGCTGTAAAATTACACAATTTTGACCTTTCTTTTTTGCCGTTGGTTAGCAAAAAAAACCTAAAAATAAGTTACCGTGCGCATTCTACTAAAATTATTCCGTTTACCAAATGAAATGTACTGTATGNAAAAAAAACCTAAAAATAAGTTACCGTGCGCATTCTACTAAAATTATTCCGTTTACCAAATGAAATGTACTGTATGTTTACTTTTCTAGATAGCATTATGGGAAACAAAGCTGGTTACCGCCAAAAATATATATATCAGGACCGCGCATTCCCTGCAGTAAAAGAATTTTTCTACAGTGCAATTAAATGCCACAACTGGTTTTCTGATAAATCGCATTGTACCTAATTACAAGAAAGAATATTGCTCTTTTTTGTAGCGATCGGAAAAATATTATTTTCCCTCCGAGACGTAATTATTCATGGGGATAGTACTTTTTAGATATAAATTCAGTGGTTACTTTATTTAAACAATTTTAAGAATATTTCTGACAAAAAAAAATAACTGTATCGCGCCATATGCCTACATGAGATAGGATTCATAGCAGTTAGTGTATTACCAGATAAACTCTAGAGAAAATAACGAGATACCCGTCACATCAAAAATGTTTGTACCGGCGACTGGCAAAGGTTTATACCTTCTATTATACGCATTTATCTTATATATACATAATACATATATTTAATGTGTGGTACATACGACGTAAAAACAGAAAGGATTGTGATTCACCACTTTTATTGAATTTTTTTGCCTGTATTACATTACTGCAGATAGTTTTTTTTCTAGGGTAGCTTTCTCCTGATCTGCCACATTGGTGTTACAATTCTGTATGATAGAGTACCTTAAACCTGTCTGGAGTTCACTTATGTATCTTAAGACCCTAGTACTTCCACTGCACTTTGGTCCCCCAAAGGCAAAGGATCCAGATAGGAACTATTACCGCAGNATCTTAAGACCCTAGTACTTCCACTGCACTTTGGTCCCCCAAAGGCAAAGGATCCAGATAGGAACTATTACCGCAGTGTCAATTAGCTCTCCCAACTGTGGACAAATCATGGCCTTAAGATTGACACCCCGGGAATCTTCGAAAGACCTCACCACAAGTAACGGCCGTGATCCCGTCAAAGACACACAGCTGTTGTCATACGATATGTTCGGGGCAATATCGGAGCTGTATTTACGTTCCATTCGCACTGAAAAAAAAATACTTTCTGGCTGCTACAAAATATTTTGTTGGTATACGCACGGCCAAATAACTTCGTGGTGAGCACAAAATTTTTGTAGCCACCACCAAACAAATTTCTAAAGGCCACACGTGTTTAGTGGTGACAACGAAAAAATTTGTTGCTCACCACAAATTAATTTGGCTGTGTGTATACCAACAAAACCTTTTGTAGCAGCCAGAAAGTTTTTTTTTTTTTCAGAGCGCCGAACCAACATTAGGCAAGAGTTTTCCACTGTGGGTCTTTTTCAATACATATAGGAAGTTTCAATAATCTGCCACCACAGGACCAACCTGAGTTGATCAGTCCCCAGAGAGAACTGTCAGTAGAGGCATCCTATCGTCCAGCGCCACTGCTTAAATCTGCAATAAAACCGGAAGTTTGTACAGTGGAATGTCCTGTACCACCTTTACTGAGAGCTCGGGCGAAGAACGCCCCACACGCATCCCTCCTGCTGTGTCTGAAACACTGTCCAATGTTTCATTGATATGTGTCATTTTTTTTATGTAAAATAAATATAGGCATTTCACGTGACAACATTTCTTTAAAATTACATTCAATTAAATACGTCGGATCTAATTATTTGGATTGCGAATATTTCAACCACAGTAGAGTAAAATTAATTTCGATAAAATTTACAGCTTTTAACAAAAACGTAGTGAACATTTTAAAACCAAATAAACATTTAAAAAAGTTATAAAATGTATGAATAAATCTTTTGGAATATTTTATCACATGTCAACATTTTCGTTGCTCTGTCGATACAGTTGTCCGCGCTGAGTAAATTCTCGGAACTGACGACTCACCTACTATTAGTACAAACCGCTTGGGCTTGTTCGAAGAGGTTTCCGGCGGTTTACAAAGTGTCAGTATTATTGCAAGAATGTTTCTGTAATTCTACAAATCATATTTTTGCGCAAGAACAAATGCAACAGGTATACAAAAAAATTTGTACAAGTATTAGCTATCATTTTCATTATTACAAGAAATTTTCAGTTAGGTTTACAAATTTTTTTTACTGTGAGTGTTCGAGTCAATAGGTGACAAGCCACACGGGCAGATATGTCTTTCTGGTAGCGAGGATATACTGGAAAAAATACTTTGTGGCAGCTACAAAATGTTTTGTGGCGAACACATTTTTTAGTTGTCACCACTAAACTTTTGTGGCCACTTAACATTTATTTTGTGGTGGCTACAAAAAATGTTGTGTTCACCAAAAAGTGATTTGGCTTAGTGAATATCAACAAAATATTTTGTGGCCGCCACAAAGCATTTTTTTTTTTCCAGTGTAGCAGTGACTTCGGTGTTTCTCGAAGTAGCCCCATTTTGTTATGCTAGGAGTGAAACGTAGAACCAGAGGGTTATCTGGTCAAGGATATGACGCATCAGCTGCCATTAACACAGCCACGTTGATCACCTTTCTCGGACACTAAAACGCGGCACCGCATCGACGTCACAACGAATGGCGCCCATCAACCCGTACGAAGAGAGTAGACCGGATTTTCAAAATTGTTCAGTTAACCGGAAATCAATAATGCTACCACGACTTCTGCCCACCTGAGCGACGCCTGCAGGGAACCTCTGCTTCCGTGGTAACAAGACAAAGCCTCTGGCACGAACAACGTGAAGATAACTGTTTATCGTTTTCTCTGGTGCCAATTTGTACCCACCCCGAGGGGCGAGGAAGGAGTATTAGCAAGCTGATAACGTGCCCCGTGTATAAGCTATTCACGGTAAAGAGATCACTTTCAAAGTTCTTTTCAGCTTTATTTGTTTCCTTTCGGCAGTTGTTGATGTAAAAATTGCCACGTGTCTAATAAACGTGCACTTTATAGCGCTCAAAAATTAACGTGTGAGGCCACCGTTATATATATATATAGAAAGAGAGAGAGAGTTATTATGCCTGCTTGAATAGCCTTAAAAAAGATCACTTTACCGTGAATATCCTATATGTAGGGACAACAAAAATTTGCAATTTCGATGACCTGTAGGATAGACTTTACTTTTCTACGTACTTTCGAGTCTCGGCCATTTGCTCATTAGTTATTTTTTGTCCCAATGGTTAGACATATTTACCTCAGGCCAGATGGCACGGGATTCGGGCCTTGTTTCCTTGCAGGTCTGCTATTGGCTCAGCGTTCATCTGGGCGTATCTGAAGAACTATGGCCCAGTTGTAATAATGGCGGGGATATACGCGTGTGTTTCAAGACCAGCT